>CAMRHE010000438.1:1067500-1473042 GCA_947044405.1 Leptodactylus fallax | reverse complement strand
TCTGTGAAAGATTCAACAGAACTCTGCTACAGATGCTGCGGACTCTGGAGGAAGACAAGAAGTTACAGTGGCCTCAGTTCTTGTCTGAAATGGTGTGGGCCTATAACAATCAGGTCCATTCTACAACGGGGTACTCTCCTTATACACTTCTCTTTGGGCGGTCTGGGCGAAGTATAGGAGAATTACAGTTGAATGATGTGGATGGGTTCCCTCCGAGGGATCCAACCTCTTGGGTGCGGGCGCATCGGCAGAGACTTGAGACGATCCATCGATTGGTGCGGCAGCGCCTGCAAGAACATCCCCATCCTGATAAGACCCCAGTGCAAGAAGCACCATTGCAACCAGGCGACCTGGTGCTAGTTCGTGTCAAGAAACCCCAAGGGAAATTGGAAAGCAGATGGGAGGCTTTGCCGTATCGTGTTGTTGGCCGCAAGTATGCGAATGGGCCAGTGTACCAGGTCCAGAAAGAAGGAACTGATTGTGTTCGAGTACTTCACCGAAATATGTTGCGCCTGTGTCATTCTGAAGGGACAAATCATGATGGGCTTGCCAATGTGAATGAGCTCCCACAGTCAGAGAATGGAGGTGCGGAATGGGCCTCCGACGAGGAGGATGATTGTTGGCCGATCCCTGCTCCTGGGGATGTTCCACCTGTGACTACTGTATCTCCGGCCTGTGCCCCCTCTGGTGCGGAATCCGCTGGTCCTTCTCAGCCCATAGCTGCAGCACCCCATAATATACCACCGGTCCTCAGACGGACCACTAGGCCAAATGCTGGTATTCCCCCTGTTCGGTATGCGCAGGATGAGTTTGTTTGGCCTGCCATACATCGGTATACTACCACCCTGTGCATAAAAGTACAACCCTCTGGATATACAGTCATAGGCAGGGACTGCCAATCTTAAAGTGGGGGGGAATATGTAAGAGACAGCCAATGTTGTCTTAAGCTTCATTTGTCTGTATAAACTGTTAATGTTGAATGTATTTCTGTGATTCTGTTCCTTTAAGACAGCAGCCATTGTAATTGTGACATGATGCTGGAGTGAGACCCCCCCTTTATGTCAGCCTGCCTGTTCTGCAGACAGAGTGTGAGCAGAGAAGCAGGAAGTGACGAGACAGAGAGCAGCAGCCATCTTAGCAAGTGTTGTATTGAACTGGTGTGGAGATTTTTCTGTACAGCTAAGCTGTATCTTGGTCCAGAGACAAACAGAGTGTAAAGAGACAACAGGACTAGTGAGTCCACGTGAAAGGAACTGTGCTCAGTGGCTGATCAGTGAGACTGACATTGTGACTGTGTATATGGATACCACAGATAGAGACTCGCAGTGCTGTTGATGTACTGGACGGCACCTGCTAAATCCCGCTTTACATCCCAGCTCAGTGTATGGATTCGGCAGGACTGTCAGTGTGCTGAGTGGAATCTGCTGTTGGATTACATTGCATTCAGTTGGTTTCCCTGTCTGTTAAAGAGGACTTCATTTCTCCCAAGATCCTGATAACCGTGAGGAGAGGACGCTTCACTATAAAAGAAAGGACCGACTTTGGGCCCCACCGCGCGCTTCTACGGACTGTAAGCGGTCCACCTGGACCACTGGGGAAAAGGGGGGTGCACCCAAATGTGAAGTCAGGGTCAGTTAGGGATAGTTTTGAGTATATTGTTCATTCAGTGTCCATACTGCAGAAGTGGACAGAGTAAAAGTAGAAACCATTGCAGAATTTGCCTTGAAATTGTTCATGCTATATTGTATATTTTGCTTGTCTTTAGCCCTGTCATTTTACCTTTAACTAGCCTTTATTAACTTATAGTAAATATATATTTTTTTTCTTGAACTACCGCGTGTGCGTTCATTTCTGGTTGCGGAGTCCAAACCACCTGCCTTGCTCTCGGTTCACATGTTCTTGAAATCTCCACAAATTATTAATGCACCTTGCTGAATTTCTTGAATTTGTCTTCGGACTCTATGCAGAAATGCCAGGGTCTTTCGATGTGGGGCGTATAGATTGACTATAGTATAAGGAGCATTGTTCAGGAGGCATACGATTATGAGGAATCTGCCTTGGTGGTCCGCTCTTTGTGTCGTCAGGGAGAAGGCCACTGAGTCTCTGAAGGCGACAAGGACTCCACGTTTCTTTGATCTGTGATGTGCATGACAGATTACAGGGAAGGAGGGGTGTTTTAGTCTGAAGGCGTCCTTTTGTAGAAGGTGTGTTTCTTGTGCACAGAACACATCTGCGGAGAGTGAGAGAGCCTCTTTCCAGATATATGTACGCTTCTGTGGGCTGTTTAGGCCTCAAACATTAAGAGAGGCCAACTTGATTACCATAGTGTCATTTTAGAGTGAGAACGTCGAGATTATATTGAATCAGCAGAGGAAGGGTAGGTAGTATCACAAGTAAGAAGATCAATAAACAAAAATAAATGAACAAACAGTTCAAAGACAAATACAGGTTTACTGTATGTTTGGGGGTATTGGTCAGAGACTTGCCGGTTAAGCCACCAGAGCCAAGGGGGTTATGCACCAGAATAAAAGAGTTGTAGCCATCTTGGAATATCATTTGTGTCTTGTGGGAGATTTACGCCCGGTAGTTGAGTGAGGAGAGGGGTTTACCGCATCTTGAGGGAGAGATATTGGTATCCTCCAGGTCGCTAGCATCTCTTTACCCTGATTCAAATTATGAATGGTGAAGGTGGTCCCGTCTTTAATGATGATCAATTTCACAGGAAACCCCCATCTATATTGGATTTTGTTTCTGCGGAGCGTTGTTGTAACCGGGAGTAATTCCCTGCGAAGGTGGAGGTCCGTGTAGAGCTGCACGTCTTGGAATTTGGGAGGCCAAGATTTCTGCTTGCGGGCGGCTTCTAATAGTTTTTCTTTTACATGGAAGAAGTGGAATCTTGCCAATACGTCTCTCGGAGTCTCATCTCCCAGATGTCTGGGGCGAGGGAGCCTGTGTGCTCTGTCGATAATAATATCTATGGTTGGGGAGTCGGGCAGTAAAAATTTGACATAATCCTGTAGGTATGGAAGCAGATCGGCTGTTTGGACCTGTTCTGAGATGCCTCTGAATTTGATTATATTCCTATGGGAACGGTCTTCCATGTCAGCCATTTTCGCTTTAAGGTTCTCAACGTCTTCCTCAAGGTCATTGTGTGCATCAATGATTTTGTTGTGTGACGTAGCTAAGTCACCCATCTTGATTTCAATGTGTGTTACTCGCCCACCTAGCGCATTGACAGAGGACTGAAGCGGTTGAAGTAATTGTGATATGTCCGCCTGAAGGGAACTGCGGAGGGCCAAGAGCATGTCTCTCAGTGTATGTTCAGAAGCAGGGCCGCTAGTGGTTGGGAAGCCGTCAAGGCCATTCGTTGGGATTGATGAGGGGGCCTCAGAGGAAGGTTGGTCCTTGGATTGGTCTAGGTCTCCAGGGAGTTCCATACGTGATTTTTGTTTAAGTGGGCTTGTACACGGAGACGATGGGTGTCGTAGGAGAGAGTTCTGTTCCTTAATGGATTGAGCTGAAGTAGTGTGGATTTGTTGTATTGCTGATTGGATATCGTCAGGGGTTGGAGGTAGACGTAGAGCTGTTAAATCTTCAGGGTGGTTGAGGACTGCCTCATTTATGAGTGCCGCTGTATCTCTTATGGCAGTCGTGGGCGATGAGGGTGTAAGCTCTATGTGGTCATTAGGTGCAAAACCCGGTTCTCCCTCTGCGCCACGGTCCCATTCAAAGTAATTAGTTAGGTTGTTGTCAGGTTTTCTGACAGATTTCCTACCCTTCACCATAATGCCAGGTATTTGTCTCCAAAAATTAACGTTTGAAGGGAAGATATTCCAGAACAGGCTGTTGGTCGCTGAGAGTTGCTAGAAGGTGCACTAGATCCCCAAAGTTAGGTCGCCATTACTTAAGGGGAGAGGTACCAGTGATGATTCTATGTGGAGAATGCGAGCTACAGCTCGGTGATATTGTAGCTAGAGATCTATATGTGGAGGCCAAGTGATGATCACAGGGCTGAAGTGGAGGTGAAGGCCTGCACAAGGTTGATATACTGCAGAGCAGGAGTGTTGGTGAGGGTCTGCTCAGGGCCTAGTTGTTTATAGGTTGGAGTAAAGGTGAAGGTCTGTGCAGGGCCCGAATCCTACTGACCTGGAGCAGAGGTGACAGTTCGTGTGAGGCCCGTATGATGTAAGGTTGCAGAAATGTGGACTGCACCCCAGGCAGGGACGCAACACAGGCCCTCCGCTGATGTCGGCCGGGTCAGGTAAGGAGTCCCCCTGGTGCCTGTGTAGGGTCTCGGCACTCCCCTTCTCCGCGTTGTCGGTAGTGTATCCCCTACCTGGGAGCCGTCTCAGAGATCCGGGACGAGTGGTGCCACCCAGGAATGTAAGGCCACCTTCGTTGACCGCAAGCGCTCTGCTGTCCCCGAGGTCCTCAGGTGAAGGCCCCAAAGCAGCGTCCTCCACTCCAGGCGGGCCGCCGCTCCGCTGCCCCGCGTAGAAGCCGACACCACACGGGGCTATTACCACTGCTGCTTTCCGATCCCGCGGAGAAACAATGCTGGCAAGGGCGGTGAAGGCAGGTGAGTTTGCGGAGGTCCGCGGTGCTTGGAGTAGTCGGCAGGTCGACAGGAGTGCGGATAAGATGGCGGGTAGGAGGAGAGGTGAAGGTAGGCCCCGACACTGACCTGCTGTTTAGAGGCTGGAAACGCAGTTTTAACACCCAGAATCAACTGACTGGGGCTTGGGAGAGAGCCCTTGGGTGACTAAAGGTCCAGAATGTGCAGGATTAAAGCGATAAAGAATGGATCACAATAGGGTCTAGTAGGAGCTGTGAAATGTGCGTCTCGATGCTGCTCCGGCTAGCCACGCCCCTTTCAAAGCAGATTTTTGTCCCTTCCAGTTCTGGTTATTTTATGAAAATATGTGCATGCAGGTGTAGACCTTAGTGATATGAATGAACTCTGCACATGTTGAACTCTTATTTTTAGGAGGTTTGGTGCATATAACTTTTTGTTTGGTTTCCACTTTTAGAAACTAATATACATTTATTTGCATTTTTTTTTAATAAAAATACACTTTAAATCAAAATTGCATGAAGGTGCCTGTTCGTATACAGTACCAAGTGGCATTTTGAAAATGCTGCATGTGTCTACTTTAAGAAAATATACAGATATGGGAGGTTCGTATGATTTTTTAATGTTGCAATTTAGAGTAGTAGTGCTGTGTAGAGACCATAAATGCAGAATAAGAGTAGTAGTACTGTGTAGAGGTCATATATGTAGGATAAGAGTAGTAGTACTGTGTAGAGGTCATATATGTAGGATAAGAGTAGTAGTACTATGCATTACCCACATACACAGGATAAGAGTAACAGTGCTGTGTAGAGGTCATATATGCAGAATAAGAGTAGTAGTGCTAATCCAAGGCCATATTTGCAGAGCAGATAGGATCAAACTGATACACTAGTGTATCACACTAGTGTTCGGGTCCACATGGGGACCTGAAAGACGGAGGCCCTGTTCGTTTAAACCCACGAACCCCATAGGATTTTTCTCTCTGCCAGTTTTAAGTGGAACCTAGCTTTAGAAATAGCGTTGAATGCCTGAGGAGCTTTGGAGGACCTAGAACAGCTCCTACATACATCTATGTCAGAAGCTAGCACACACATATGCAGGAGTCCAGGGCTGAAGCCAACAAACGTGCAGTGATCCTCCTCTCAGCCCTAGCGCGTTCCACTGAGGTTGAGGTGTGTACCCGTGGGGTATGCGTACTGCAGATTGAGGTCAACTGGCAAAGCTTCTCATTCAGCTAATCATTCATGGCTGACTTTGCTAAGCATGTATGTTATGTCTCTGTATGCAGAATTCATATACTGTATGTAGGAGGACACAGATGGTTACTTTTAAGGCATACACATATATGTAGGTGGACACAGATGGTATGTTTCAAGGGAACTTTACTGATAAGAGACATTTAAAGGGATTTTCTCAAAAGAAGAAGCTTAGACACTTATTTGTGGAAGATATGGACTCCTCTGTAAGGGTACAACTCATAATATGTCTTAAAATAAAGAGAAAAAGATGAAATATTAATTGCAATAAAAATATCCACAGACTGCAGTTTCACCCTGCTGCCATATTCAAATTGGCTGGAATGTTGTAAGGACATCACATGACCCATGACATCACAATGTGCATGACAACAGGTAAGTGAATAGAATGTTCTAAATCAGAAGCAGACTTTGTCACTTGATGAAGACATCTTGAGGACAGGTCTAGGTATATATTGCTTATTCACTTAATGTTTTTCACCCTTGTTCACACATAAGGGAGGAGAGATGGGGTGCTTCAAATTAAGTACTCCATCTCCAACACCAAAATCTCAAGTACTTGGCAGGAGTGTTTGATGACAGATTTCATCCGACCTGATATCCAAAATCTATAGATATCTATCTATAGGTCATCAAATTCACACTCCTAGAAAATCCCTTTAAATGCCCTATAAATTGTCTACTTCCTGCATCATCTGGTATATCAGTGCAATAAAAAAATTGACAGCCTGTGATTATACCCCTGACAGATATTCAACTTGTTAGAAGGTTGGAAAATGAGTAGCTATGACATTGCAGAACTTATAACATCATAGACACCAGAACCTTACCATGCGTATTACATCTCAACAGGTGCAGAGTATTCCAAGTTCTACAATGGAAGCAGGATGTGCCAACTGGAGGAAGACAACTAACATAAACATACATTTATGTTTATATAGTACGTGAGTATATATATTATAGTAATAAAAATCTCTATATACGGTATGTGTATATAGAGCCCATCAACCACTTAGTGGCCTTATTATGATGGGTCCCTATACTAACACTTGGGGCAGGAGATAACTTTCTTCTAAACTCACTGTTACAGTGCTGTCTCTAAGAATGTTACAGTCTCCTAGTATCTTATCTATAGGGGGAGTATAGTATTTATTATAGAAATAAAGTCTTAGTGTAGGGACCCATCTGAATGAGGTCGCCTTGACGTAGCAGATGGGCTCGCACAATTCACCAAAGTGTGCGCTAAGAACCTTACATTTATATCTCTGGTAAGTCATACATAAAAGTGCAGGTGAAGAATTTTATCATTTAAAGCTCCGCACCAGATATATAAACTCTCTTGTCAGAATTAGATCTAATCTTCTAGGCTTCTCTATTCTAGGTGTATCAGTCCTTATCTAGTCTACCTGGTCTTTTACTTGCCTGCCATCCTCTTTGTTTGATCCAAAGGGTTATAGCAGCAAAAACCATTTATCAACCATCCACTGGGTAGATGGCAAATGTTAGATTGGTTGGTATACAAGTAGAGTTGACACTAGACTGGTAAATCACCAGCCCAGCTGGTATTACTGCCTGGAGACTGCTGAAAGCAAAATGGGGAAGTCTAACCCCGTATTCACATGTCCCAGTTTTAGCCATGAAACTCAAGGTCCGTGTGTTGGCTGGATTTACCAGTCTGAACAGTATGCCAGGAAAGGGACTCCTAGCAATACAGTTATCTATGATGCTAGGAGTCCCTGCCTCCCGGCAACATACTGTCCTGTACTATAATCATTACGGGACAGTATATTGCTGGTAGGCAGGGACTCCTAGAATCACAGATAACTACAATGCTAGGAGCCCTTCACCCAGCATACTGAAACTCGGTCATGCTAATGCGGGTTAACTCTGTGTGAATGCGGGGTAAGTCTGTGCTGAGGCTTGTAATAACACATTAGCTATGTCTTAAGGAGGCCATACACATTAGATGAATGTTGTTACAACTCACTGAATTTGGTATGAGCAGGTGACCATCAATGTTGTATGGGCAGGTACTTATCAAGTAAAACGCAATAGAAAACATTACATAAATAAATTTGGACAAATTTATGCACATTTTGCTAAATCCTTGCAACCCTTTGTGTAAAACCATAGTGCCTGACATCTCCCTCACAGTCTCCTCACTGATGTCACAAGGAAGTTGTCAGTCACACCTTAGAGGTGTGATTAGTAAGGTGACAGTGTGACTAGGCTGAAGCTTCTCCTCGCCCACCGTGACTACTTGGGGTCATTTCAAACAGTTATAACTTCACTTTGATGCAACAGAAAGATCACAGAGGACACCAATGGAAAGGGAATTACTTGATTCTGTACATATGACCAGTTTATGGTGAAAAAAACAGCAGACAGGTTCTCTTTAATAGCTCAACCTTACTCGCAGTGGGTTAGCTGCTGGAAAAATCATGGGCGCCTAACCCACTGGTAAGTACAGTACCAGTGTAGTGGATGAAAACCACAGAAACAAACCTGCAGTGCAAACTGTATGGTGCTGTGTGTTTCAAACATGTAGCATGTCATTTATTGCTGTCATTTCATCTGTGGTTTTCAACCTTTGTAAAGCAAAGGTATAAGCTGGGGCAAACCACTCAGGAATTGCAGCTGAACAGCCCTTTTTGGCTGCATTTTTTGCTGCAACTGAATCAACTGTCTGTTGTGGACATACCACAGTGGACCGGACATGTTGAGCCTTACACTAACCTAGCGACATACTGTCCTGTACTGCATATTACAAGACAGTATGTAGAGGAGAGGCAGGGACTTCAAGCATCATAGATAACTATACTGCTAAGGGTCCCTCTCCTGACATAATGTTCACAGGTGAAATTCGGCCATCTGAATGCGGGGTTAGGAACACTCTAATTTACAGGAACATCTACTGGTCTTATCAATCATTTTCATAATTGAAGAGTGCAAAACAATAGTTATTTCACCATTGTTTTATGTGACTTTTCTTTTTAACTACATGTATGAAGGTTTGTTGAAACTTCAATTATTGATTAATTTTATAAATTTGAGAGGGAGTATTAATTAAAAAAATTTAAAAAAAACAATGTCTGGGTTTTTGTTTTTTTTTGCTGTTTACTATATTGTAGCTGTTTACAGCTAGTTAATTTTATTCTACAATATATGTATTTGTTATTGTGAATTCTTTTTGAAAATAAAATTATCTTTATTTGAATAAAGGCTGAAAAATATGTTTGATACATTTTTGATGGGAAACTTACTTAGCTTTGCTCACCTTGACTTTACCTTTTTGTGCCTCTGGGAAACTTGAAGCTGTCATCACTTCATTGCTTCTAATGGGTTTAAACAGTCATGATCAGAGGTTACTTGATCCTGACCATTACAGCAGAAACCCAGCTGACAGTCACCACCAGGTTACCATGGTAATAGCACAATCACAGCTCCTGTGCCCACCCAGTTACCATAACTTAACTGTACATCATGGTGCCTCTTTGTAAGAAAAACATTACTTATAGCTACATTATGGTGTATTAAAGGGGTATTATCAACTGAGCTGTGTTTCTCCACAACACTTTTTAGCTGCTTCTCGCTACATGTGGCCATAGCCTTAACGCTAAGGCTACACCCAGTGAACCGATGCTGCAGAAAAGAAAGAGGCCCAAACGCATTGCGTTTTTTTTTCCGCAGCGTTTTTCACAGAAAGTCTGCAGAGTTTTCTCAGTGTCCATGACAGGGAGCAGGATAGAACCTGCTTTATAATAATCTGTGACATCAGAACAGAATAAATCGGAAGCTCACATAGACGTGAGTACATCACAGAATACACTCAGATGTCACTCCGAGTGTGATCTGAGTGCACTCCGCTGCAAACTCTGCCCCACATCGAATTCACACTCAGTCATGTGCATGGGGCCTTACAACTGCAATTCACTTTGAACTTTGACAAAGATATGCTTTCTACAAGCTTTAATACAAAAAGATGCCCAAGGTATGGAGATATTTACCCCAGATCTACTGACAGAAATGGCTCACTATTATACTGCAGCTTCCATCCCAGGTCCACAAATTCATTGTTGAATCTCATCCCAATTCAATTGAGTGATACGTACAGTCTCTGACCAACACACTCTAATTGAACATATTTCACAAATGCCAAAGTCTGAGAAGGGGCATATCCCCCTAAACTACCTGAGTACAAGTTAAAACATGGTACCACAGAAAACAAAGTGTCTAAGGTACAGTAATTGTTATACATATCATACACCTGGCCAGTATATTTTATTTTTGTTTATTCTGTTACTTAGTGATTTACATATACATTTTACAGCTGTTGTGCCTTCTTTTCCTTGAGCTGTGTTTATAGCTGATGCTGCCATAGGCTCCAAGTCTGAATATATCCCAAATTACCAGTTAAGTGCATGCATCCTTGTTAACTCTGGACATTTCTAAGTTGCAATTCTATGAAAATCGCTCTACAATCGTGATACTTTTTTGACAGACAGAAAATTGTATCCTACCACGGCTTTCTGTCTTCCAAAAAAAAAATGGATCAATGAGGAATCATTTTTTTAACATTAGATTTCATTACATAACAGATGCAAACAGATTGTGCGTTTTTATCCAACCATTATTTTTCTGGGCCAAAGCGTCATGACGTCGGTGCACCACACATATGCGCCCAATCACAGGCCTCAGCAATGGCCTGCTGCTGCATGTGACATCATTCAGTGGACACAAGAGGAAAGAAGAGAATGCCAGTGGACCGCTGGACACTGCAAGGATGCCCAGGAGAGGTACGGCAAGGTTAGTATAACTGTTTACCCACAAATCCATCCATAGCGCTGTGCCCCCCTATATCTCCTATGTCGTCACTGTCTACAACCCTAACCGTCCTCTCCACTCTGTCAATGACCTTAGAATTGCATCCCCTGTTATCCGATCATCCCACTCCCGTCTCCAAGACTTTTGTCGAGCTGCACCGGTGCTTTGGAATGCTTTACCCAAGGCAATCTGATTAATCCCCAACTACAGCAGCTTCAAAACTGCCCTAAAATCACATCTGTATAGTCAGTCTTATCACGTGACCTGATCACAGCGTAGTGTGCGGATCTACACAACAATAACACCTTTTATCCTTCCTCCTCTTCCTCAGATCCTGTCCTCTCCTTCTAGAAGTTCCACTGCACTCCTTGCACTTAGTATCTGTTTATTCACAGGTACAGGCTATAACATTTTTATCATTTTGGTTATTCAACTAATTTCTGTGTCTTTTTTCAGTGAGATATAGGGCTTTATTTTCATGTTATTTTTATTATTGCATGTTTTTTAATTTTTTTGGGGGGGGGGAAATTATAAACAAAAGAGCAGGGAAAACGGGTCTGTTTTTCACTTTTAATTTTTTTTGTATGGTGTCGTCGAGGGTGGGGCTAAAACCTGTAATAAGGGGGTGTTTTTGACTTATTATTTTATTTATTTTTTTAAATTATTTTATAAATTATTTTTTTTTTTACTTTTCTATTCATTTAATTTTTTATTTTATTTTTTTTATATTGTGTTCCCATAAGGTCATAATAGACCTTTGGGAACATCTGATCACAATTTTTTTTTTTGGTTGGGGAGGCTGATTTCCCCTGCAACTGCAACTCTAAATCACTCTGATCCTGGCAGATCACGTGACCACCGGGTCAGAGAGCAGCCGCATCATGGCGGCGCCCATAGCTGTATACACAGCAATCGGGAAGGCAAGGACGGTAATAAACCTTCCATGCCTTCTCTCAGGTAGATGGAGATGGACAGAGGAGCAGTGTCTTGGTTCCTAAGACCATCGGAAATATGTGTTTTCTGATGGACTTAGTCGACCCCTCTGAAAGGTTTGTTAGACCCCCAAAGGTTGTGAACCGCTGATTTAGATGTACTTGTAAATTATGTTGAATTTGAGAAGAATACTTAAATGTCATAAAAGTATATATAGTTGTTCAGATGTTTGTATTATTGCAGACAACAAGGTGATTCTTGTAGATTAAAAAAAAAAAATCAACTTGCTGAAATCAATGATGTTTCATGTGACTTACAGTAGTTTCTGTTGAACTTTTGTCTTTGCTCTTCACCAGTAGTTTCTTTGTTGATGTAGTGATATTGGAATAGGTGTCAGTGAAGTAGTTATCTGTGCAAAATTGCTTAATGGAATATTGGTTTTATTCAGATTTTTGTCCATCAAAGGTGTAGTGAAATTTTTTCAGAGTACGGTTCAATTATAAATTTTTGATCAAAATGGAACTGTAAAAAAATGTTGAATTTTGAGTGACCATGGAAGAAGACAGAGTAGATTGTATTTCAGATGTTATAAGATTAGATGGACTGTTGTAGACAATGAGAGTTCATTTGTTGCTATTGGAGTCAATGATGCTATGCTTGACTTTACTCAAATTTTTGCTGAACTTTTGTCTTCACTGTTGGATATTTGTGGTTCTTGAAATGTTGGAATAGCTGCTGTCGAGGCTGTTAACTGTACATAAGTACTTTGGTTTTATTCCAGTCTGTCCTTAATGAAGGTGTATTTGAATCTTTTTGTAGAATTTGGTTCAGTTATTGATGCTGTTATGAGTTTGGGTATACTGTTTTCATTTATTGCTGCTGACACTGATTTTGTTTAACTTGAAGTACTTGCCATAAATGAAAGGGTTCAATAGTGGTTACTGGTTCAGTTGAATGGAATGGAAAGTTGTGCCTAATTTTATTTTATTTATTTTGCTCATGTCTTTTCCAATGATTGTATATGACAGAAGTAATTGATCCCTTGATGTTTGTATTTCTTTAGTAGATCTACCTGCAGCTATTATTAATGTGGCTGAACTTGGAGATATCATTAAAGAAGTTTGCAGAAGCTGGTTTTACCACTTCCTGTTGTTTCTAAACACTCGGTACTTTTGTCCTTGTAGTTTGGTTAAGTGGCAGTGAAACAGGATTACTTATTGTGGTGGGTTTCATTATACTTAGATATGAAGTTTCAGTAGTTGTTGACGAAATGTGCTCAGTACATTTTATTTATTTTATGCTGTGATTTCAAAAACCGTTGCGTTTTTGTAAATCGCAGCATGTCAATTATAACTAAGGAAACACAGAAAGTCCATAGAGGAAAACTCTGTGGACTTTCTGTGAAAAGCGTTTTGGGAAAAACCATGATGCGTTTCTGCCACGTTTTTGCTATAGCACTTTTTGGCTGCATCTCGCCACATGGGGCCTTAGCCTGAACCATTAAAGAGAACCTTTCACATCCTCATAAATGTGTGGTATTATATACTGCTAGAAAGCCAACAGTGCACTGAATTCAGTCGGCTTTCTAGCGGTATACAATACCACACATCTATGGGGACATGAAAGGTGATCTTTAACATTAAATGCAAATGAACTATTTCATATATTTTTAATTGCAAATGGAATACTTTTAATTTCTTCACACTCAAAAATTAGCCCCCATCACTGCCCCCACACAATATAATGGCCCCATCACTGGTCCCCATACCTACAGTATGGGGGACCAGTATAGAGGCCACTGTATGGGGGGACCAGTAAAGAGGCCACTGTATGGGGGAGACCAGTGAAGTGGCCACTGTATGGGGTGGGAATAGTGAAGGGGCCACTGTATGGACCATACAGTGGCCACTTTACTGGTCTTTCCCCATAGCAGTATTAGATCATTACTCCCCTATCTGCTCCCCGATACTGCTCTGTCTCACTGCTCTGGGCGCACAGTTGTGACGACATGTTCCCCCAGAGGAGGAAGAAGCAGAAAGCGCCGGACAGCAGACAAGTAAGTATTGGTACTTATCTTTTAAGCTCTACCAGCAGCAGAACTGGATCGAAGGATAGTTTGCACTGACACTGATGCACCCTGAGCCTGTAGGACAGTTTGAGTTTCTTTGAAACTTGATTGGGGCTGCTTATCCACCATCTGGACTATCCTGTGTTGCAACCTTTCATTCATTTTTCTCTTCCATCCTCATCCAGGGAGATTAGCTGCAAAGCCATGGGTAGTAAAATTCATGATTATGTAGCTCTCAGTGGACAAAGTAACATCAAGATCACTGGAGATGGACTTGGAACCTTGAGATTAATATTTTTCCATGATTTTGGTTATCAAATCCTCAGACAGTTCTCTTCTCTTTCTGTTCTCCATGCTTAGTGTGGCACACACACACACACACACACACACACACAATGTAAATATTTTGTCAACTTCTCTCCTTTTTATCTGCTTTCAGGTGTGATTTTTACATTGCCCACGCCTGTTTTTTGCAGAGGTGAGTTTGAAGGAGCGTCACATGCTTCAAATAAAGTTATTTACCCACAATTTTGAAAAGGTGTGAACAATTTTGTCCAGCCCATTTTTGTAGTTTTGTGTGAAATTATTCCTTTTTTTTTTCTCTGTTTTTGTGTTGTTCTAATACACACAAAGGAAATAAACATCTGTAGAACAAAACATGTGTAATTGCAATAATTTTCTGGGAGAAATACTTGATAACACTTATGGGGAAAATGACTACTGTCACCCATAGGGCAACAAATATTAAACACATGTGCACACTTAAACCATGATTAATATGGTGCTGAGATAGCGATGTAACGGTTGATGCTTACACACTTGCAGTGAAAATATTACATATTAGCACTGTGCATAATTCAGATATCAGTTGGTGGGAAATAGGGTCTATAAATATACGGAGGTGCAGGGGTTTCTAATAGTAATCACCCCCTTAGAGGATGCCTTAGAGAAGGCCTAAGGGTTTAAGGAATCGCATCCCATAAAGTCAACTGAGCCTCCTTCTGTAGAATTCTTCGCTTCAGATCACCCTTACGTATAGGTGTACGAATTTTCTCAACACCATGAAAACACAAAGTTTTAGGGTCGCAAGCATGAACATTCCATAAATTGTTATTAAGTGGGTGGTCATCTCATATGCGGACATTGCCTGTGATCCAAAAATTTCTGCCTGAACTCACGGCTAGTTTTGCCAATGTAGCTGGGCATGTCGCTACATATACTAAACCCACTGTACGACAATTAATAAAACTTTGTATAGTATATCTCGTACCAGTCGAAGCACTACTGAATGCAGGGCACTTATACACTCACAGGCTTTACATGATCCGCAGCAAAAAATGGGGATCATATCCTACCTATTCAACCAGGTACATTCGGGGGTCTCTGCAGGTAAAAGGCTATATACCAAACAATTTCTCAGGTTCCTCTCCCTCCTAAACATCACTGCTGGTCTCTCCTTAATCATTTGATACAAGCTGGGGTCAAGTTTAAGAATCCCTAAGTAGGATTTAAAAATTCCTCTAACATCTGTGGTACAGTTGTTATATGTACCTATTACATGTAGTTCTCTTTTCTCCAAATCAGGGTTATGCGTATTCAAGAGGTGTTGCCGCTCATGCACCTCTGCATGATGATGTGCCCTTTTCAAAACATAATTCGGGTAACAACGTCTCCTAAATTTTTCCTCCAACTCATCTGACATAAACTGAAAGTTTCTAAATTATGAGCAGTTTCTCTCATCTGAAGGAATTGACCTTTTGGAATCCCCTTCTTTAAAGGGGTTTTCTCCCGTGCCATCATGTACGTATTTATATAGGGGACAGTGTATGTAGTCATCTGCCTATTATGTACTAAAGCCGTCTCATCCTTAGGGGCTCAAACCTTTATGACCAATTAACCAAGTTCTTGAAAATTGCCTTTTGGTAGCTGGGTTGCAATATAAGATATATTACATGATGCAGCTGTCTATCTATATTGGCACTCCGTAGCTTGCGAACAGCTGCTTTGTATGAGCTGCATCCAGAAGTGATGCAGCGTCTTGATTACTATGACATCCCATCCCGCCGTACCAGTGACGCAGAGGAGTGCGCCACATCAATGGAGGGAGCGAACCACGGTTGGTAATTTCCCCATATACTGGCGCAGATTTCTCTCAAGTATTGGAAATGCAGTTTTTCCTTCAATTATCTTAGCTTTATTAGGTACTTTTAATTTATTTGTCTCTAATATAGGAACTAACCTCCTGATGTGCCTCAGTTTACATCACTACAGGCAAAACACACAGAGGGAATTGAGGGGGACAAATATATATTTAGGTGAATATTGTGTTCCTTATTATCTATATCGTGAACAGTGAAAGGAGCTATATATGTGGCTCCACCCCTTGCTGTTGTTTTACCCCTTAGGGAGTCACCAATGAGTATGTTTTGTGAGTACCAGGTGGTATCTTAATGCCTATTTATTGCTGGTGGTAGCTGGGGATATCTATAAGGATTTAGGTCTTGGTACAGTGCCTTGCAAAAGTATTCGGCCCCCTTGAACTTTTTAACCTTTTGCCACATTTCAGGCTTCAAACATAAGGATATAAAATTTTAATTTTTTTGGTGAAGAATCAACAACAAGTGGGACACAATCGTGAAGTGGAACTAAATTTATTGGTTATTTTAAACTTTTGTAAAAAATAAAAAACTGAAAAGTGGGGCGTGCAATATTATTCGGCCCCTTTACTTTCAGTACAGCAAACTCACTCCAGAAGTTCAGTGAGGATCTCTGAATGATCCAATGTTGTCCTAAATGACTGATGATGATAAATATAATCCACCTGTATGTAATCAAGTCTCCGTATAAATGCACCTGCTCTGTGATAGTCTCAGGGTTCTGTTTAAAGCGCAGAGAGCATCATGAAGACCAAGGAACACACCAGGCAGGTCCATGATACTGTTGTGGAGAAATTTAAAGCCGGAATTGGATACAAAAAGATTTCCCAAACTTTAAACATCCCAAAGAGCACCGGGCAAACGATCATATTGAAATGGAAGGAGTATCAGACCACTGCAAATTTACCAAGACCGGGCCGTCCCTCTAAACTTTCATCTCAAACAAGGAGAAGACTGATCAGAGATGCAGCCAAGAGGCCCATGATCACTCTGGATGAACTGCAGAGATCTACAGCTGAGGTGGGAGAGTCTGTCCATAGGACAACAATCAGTCATACACTGCACAAATCTGGCCTTTATGGAAGAGTGGCAAGAAGAAAGCCATTTCTCAAAGATATCCATAAAAAGTCTCGTTTAAAGTTTGCCACAAGCCACCTGGGAGACACACCAAACATGTGGAAGAAGGTGCTCTGGTAAGATGAAACCAAAATCGAACATTTTGGCCACAATGCAAAACAATATGTTTGGCGTAAAAGCAACACAGCTCATCACCCTGAACACACCATCCCCACTGTCAAACATGGTGGTGGCAGCATCATGGTTTGGGCCTGCTTTTCTTCAGCAGGGACAGGGAAGATGGTTCAAATTGATGGAAAGATGGATGGAGCCAAATACAGGACCATTCTGGAAGAAAACCTGTTGGAGTCTGCAAAAGACCTGAGACTGGGACGGAGATTTATCTTCCAACAAGACAATGATGCCAGACATAAAGCAAAATCTACAATGGAATGGTTCACAAATAAACGTATCCAGGTGTTAGAATGGCCAAGTCAAAGTCCAGACCTGAATCCAATCAAGAATCTGTGGAAAGAGCTGAAAAGTGCTGTTCACAAACGCTCTCCATCCAACCTCACTGAGCTCCAGCTGTTTTTCAAGGAAGAATGGGCAAGAATTTCAGTCTCTCGATGTGCAAAACTGATAGAGACATACCCCAAGTGACTTGCAGCTGTAATTGCAGCAAAAGGTGGCGCTACAAAGTATTAAATTAAGGGGGCTGAATAATTTGGCACGCTACACTTTTCAGTTTTTTATTTTTTACAAAATTTTAAAATATCCAATAAATTTCGTTCCACTTCACGATTGTGTCCCATTTGTTGTTGATTCTTCACCAAAAAATTAAAATTTTATATCCTTATGTTTGAAGCCTGAAATGTGGCAAAAGGTCAAAAAGTTCAAGGGGGCCGAATACTTTCGCAAGGCACTGTAGATGAATAATTGAGGAGGGTATAAACATTGGGGGAAAAATCATTCCCCTTACGTCCAACAGCAGCACAATATGGGGTATCTCTGCCCCTGTGTGCTGGTAGGACAGGCGGAATTTTTAATTTACATAATTAATTAAATGATACTCCCCTATAAGAGGCCAAGGAGACTTCCCCTCACTGTGTTTTTTTCTGTCCTGTGTGTTGGACAGGTGGAGGGAGGCTCTTTGTCCTCCCATTTTTTCCTAAGGATTTGGGGGTTAACTACATTTTCGCAAGTTTTTTTCTCCTCTTTCAGCTGTTCATCTTTTCCTTGGGCGTTTTTTACTCCTAAAGCTTCCTTGTTTCTCACTGCTGCGCTCTCTATCTGTGGCCATTCTGGGCTGGGTGTGCCTGCCCTTGTCTGATCTCAGGGAGATGTTTGCGGCTGGGCAGGCTGTGCATTCAGTATGTGTCAGTTTCTGAACTTGGAGGCTGTATTGCAGGGTTAAAATAAACCTCTATGCATCTCCTGCCTGGCTGAGCTATTCAGCAAAGCTTGTGCTTCAGGTGTTTGTGCTCAATTTAAACTGATGAAAGCGTCTCAGACACAAATTCCCCACACTGCCCTTCTGTTGCAGTTATGGTTCTATTCCAGTCTGCCACAAAGACACACCGCACTTCCTATAGCAGTGGAATTAAAGCGAAGAGGGAGAGAAAGGTTTTTTAATTCAGGGGAAGTGATTTTTGTCACTTCAGGTTCCGGAACCTTTTTTGCAGGTCCTGTTTCCTGGATCCCTTTTTTCTGTTACACTTCTGTAGCCTTTTCCCAGTAGTGCTGGATTGCGCTGACTGACTAGTTTAGGCCATTCTCTATTCCGCTGTAGCGGTATTAAAGACACTGTTGGTAAGTATGGTCTTCTCCCTACTTATTTAATCCTTTTTCCTAAATTTGTGTCTCTGATAGGCTGTACATTTTTGTTTGATACTGTTCTGAGTGCTTTCAGTGGCAGCGGTGACTTAATGAGGGAAAGGTCCTCTAAGATGAAACATTTCGCTTATATAGAGTGCGACATCCTTCTGCCTGATGGTACAATTACATCTGCTTTCGCCAATGCCGTGGGACCCCATCTGAGGATTCGTCCATTCGTAACGTAATTGTGTGGGTCAAAGAGTAGGATAAGAAATCCAGAACTTGATTTCTCAAGAAGCTTCGTACTGAGAGACATCCCCAGTCAGTTCCATCAGAAGAGGAATTTTACATACTCAATGTGATGCACTCGTGTGATGAAGACACTTTTCTAAATCCCAGCAGGCCTCTTGGTAAGGATGCCTAGGCTGCGGAAGTCCATCTGGTCAGGCGACTGTGATGTTGACACTGCGCTAAATCCCAGCAGGCCTCTTGATAAGGATGCCTAGGCTGCTGAAGTCCATCTGGTCAGGCGACTGTGATGTTGACACTGCGCTAAATCCCAGCAGGCCTCTTGGTAAGGATGCCTAGGCTGCTGAAGTCCATCTGGTCAGGCGACCGTGATGTTGAACTTGGGGAAGCCTCTAGTTCCACCTATAGGGAGCCAAGGGCCTTCCAAGTGGACGCGACACTGGTTAAAGCTTTGACATGTTCAGGCTTCTGTGGACATCGCCTCCAATGAGATAGCGAATAAGAGAGTATCTAGCAGAAGTTGCTGTATACCAGGTCAAGATGCCTTCCAGATCTAGGACCTTCTGTACAGCTGCTAGAAGCCCATTATGGTTGAAACCTCGGGGAGCGGACAATGCGTCCAAGTATAACGTATGCTCCCTACCCTTGAGCTGGGTAAACATTTTAGCAGAGGCCTGGACGACATCATGGAAGGTCTTGTTATTAAAATGTTAAGTGCCTTCCGCAGTCCTTTAAAGGGAAAGCAGGACTTTCTGGCCGGGGCAGAAGTTATTAGTGCAGCCGCCTCAATCTACGTTCTAATATCAGAGGCATGCTAGATATCAGCCCAGAGGGGCTGGACGTAAGTTCCCCAAGGAAGGGGACAGAAAGAAGCCTGGCTTTGACGCCAACTTTTCGCCTCCTGTGGCGGCAAGTACTCCTGTTGGGGGATGTCTCTCCCATTTTTTCTCTCCTGCTGCAGGAGAAGATCCAAGAACTTTGGTCTTGCAGACAAGTACAGCGGGGTTATGCGGACAAATTCTTCGCCCACCACAAGACAGATTCTCGCAACCCGTTCTTTCCTGCACTGGAGCAGGTTATACTGGAAAATTCCATTCTGGAATACCTGGGCAGGGGGGCCTTGGGAAGGTCCCCCTCAGAAGAAGGTTTGGGGTCTACTCTCCAGACTTCCCACTAGCAATATATTCTATAGTCCTAATATCTAGGTCTCTTCATAGGGAAGAGCGTTTCCAAGGGGACATCGGGAAGTTGGTCACATCCTTGTTCCAAAGCAATGTTCTTGTCACTCTCGACCTAAAGGATGTGTACTTACAAGTTCCAGCTATCCTCCTCACAGAGGGTATCTGAGAATTGCTGTTTCTATTGCCACCCACAGGTGACATTTCCAGTTTGCGGCCATGCCCTTCGGCATTTCCTCGGCTCCCCACACCTTTACCTAGGTGATGGCTCCAGAAACAACTGCACTCAGACCTCTAGGTCTGTTCAAAGTGCCATAATGGACGACTGGCTAATAAAAGCCTAGTCAGAAACCATCCTGCTCCAGCACCTGCAGACAACTGTGTCTTTTTTTCCAGCATCCAGGCTAATAACCGGGAGAAGTCAGAGGTGATTCAAAAATCTGCAAGGAGACTGTATTTTTTCCCCATGTTTGCGTGGGTTTCCTGATTCCTCCCACAATCCTAAGACATACTGATAGGGAATGTGGATTTTAAGTCCTATATGGGACAGTACCCTATATCTGTCAATGTCCGTGAGGGCGCTGTGGAATATGATGGCGCTATACAGGTTATCATATCTTCTGAAGATGCGTCGGATGTTCATCAGAACAATTATGAGAGTCCTGGCCTTATGTCAGCCCTAGCCAATTCAGTTCCTTGGACTTTATGGCATATGCGTCCCCTCCAGTCGGTAGTACTAGGGGTCTGAAATCATAGCCCTTTTAGTTTTGACAAGAGGATCAGACTTTCTCCCAGAACCCGTCTTTCTCTCAAGTGGTGATACACCTGAAAGTCGGATGTCCACGGTCCAACCTCTTTGGACCCTGTTGACCAATGCATCCTTATCAGCATGAGGAGCCCATCTGTACGAGAAAACCGTACAAGGAGTCTAGAGCAGAATAGAAAAGATGACATCATCCATCTGGAGGGAACTCAGAGCAGTTCACCTGGAATTCCTCCATTCTTCTCCTCTTCTCAGAGGAAGAGCTGTCAAGATCCGGTCCGTCAACATGGTGACTGTAATAAACAGGAAGGCATCAGATAATTCTCCCTTCTCAGGGAGGCAGGTCTGATTTTCACCTAGGCAGAGAAAGATCTGACCCATCTCTCCGCAGTTCACATCAAGGGCTTCTTGAACATAGTAGTGGATCAGTTGAGTCGGGATCTTACCATATCAGGAGAATGGTCTCTCAATCAAGAGTGTTCCACCAGATCACCCTGAAGTGGGGTCTTCCAGAAGTAGACCTTATGGTGACCAAACTCAATGCCAAGGTAGAGACGTTCTGCTCACTACATCAGGAGGACTATCCCTTGGCAGTGGATGCCCTGTCCATCCCTTGGAGGTTCAGGCTGACGTATATCTTCCCTCCACTTTCCATGATACCAAGGGTATTGATGAAAGTCAGACAGGACCAAGCCTCTGTGATAACCAAAAAGAGCTTGGTGTTCCCAACTCATGCTCATGAGTCGAGGGATCTATTAGAGGCTTCCCCCAATCCATAACTTGGTTTCCCAAGGAACTCAGAAGTGCCAGGATCTGAGGAGATTCAACCAGACAGCCTGAAGGTTGCTCAGTCCCTAGTGGACTGTCAGAAGTCGTCCTGAAGACCTTTTTTTTTTCTGTGCAAGAGCAGAATCCACCAATAAAAGATACCTAAGGATAGGTATTGTCTTCAAGGAGTGGTTCTCCAGACAGGAAGTGAATAGTTTGAATCCTTCTACGAGAATGATTCAAAATTTTCTTTAGGACCACTTGGATAAGGGCCTTTCCCCTGCCACACTGAAGGTACAGGTTTCAGCCCTATCCACCTGCTTAAGCAAAAGATTGTCTCAGAACCCCTTAATTCCCAGAATTTCTTAAGGGTGCTATGAGACTTAGGTTAGTGGTTGCAGCTCCCGTTCCACTCTGGGATCTATCCACAGTTCTTTCTGGCCTTTGCAGCCCGACATTGAAACCATTTGAGAAGATGGATCTTAAGTTTCTGGCTTGCAAACCACCTTTTTGATAGCTATCACCTCAGCTAAAAGAATACCAGAGTTGCAGGCTTCTTTTCTGAAGAGCCATATACAGTGCCTTGCGAAAGTATTCGGCCCCCTTGAACTTTTCAACCTTTTTCCACATTTCAGGCTTCAAACATAAGGATATAAAAATTAAATTTTTTGGTGAAGAATCAACAACAACTGGGACACAATCGTGAAGTGGAACGAAATTTATTGGATATTTTAAACTTTTGTAAAAAATAAAAAACTGAAAAGTGGGGTGTGCCAAATTATTCGGCCTTCTTAAGTTAATACTTTGTAGCGCCACCTTTTGCTGCAATTACAGCTGCAAGTCGCTTGGGGTATGTCTCAGACCCCAGAGTATAATAAGTGGAGACCCCGGGGAGGTGATCAAACATAAAAAATAATGTCACTCACCTTCTCTGCACTCCGCGGCGGCTCTGTGCTCTGCAGGCGCTTCTGCCTGACGTAAGAGATCGCTGACAGGACCTCAGGGGTCACGTCCGGCGTCATTACACATAATGACGCGACGTGACCCCTGAGACCCAATCAGTGGTCGCTGACTTCAGGCAGAAGCGCAGAAGAGAACAGAGCCGCCACGGAGTGCAGGGAAGGTGAGTGACATTGTTTTTTATGTTTGTCAACTCTCTTGGACCTCCACTTATTATACTCTGAAGAGACCCCACAGTATAATAATAGCTAGTGAGTGGCAAAAATTGGAATATTATAAAAGTTAGAATATTATACTGTGTGAAGGGGCTGCTATGGGACATAATACCATGTGCAGGGGCATTGTGAGACATAATACCATGTGCAGGGGCCGCTATGGGACATAATACTGTGTGCAGGGGCCGCTATGGGACATAATACCGTGTGCAGGGGCCGCTATGGGATATAATACTGTGTGCAGAGGCCGCTATGAGACATAATACCATATCCAGGAGGCCGCTATGGGACATTATTCTGTATAACGGAGTGTTTTCTGTATTACGGATGTGTTTTTGCAAAGAAAACTCAGGCATTTTTTTGTGTGCAAAAATGCACCATTTGAACACAGTTTTACATCGAAGTAAAAGTTCCAGTGGCCTAAGGATATAGCTGCATCCAGATACATAGTGTGTTTTCAAAAAAGGTTACCTACCCCTTTCATACAGTATCATTTTCCATAGTGGACCTCCACACAGTAAATGTCCCATAGAGGCCTCCATACAGGATAATGTCCCAGAGTGGCCCCTACATTAATAAAATTGAAAAAAAAAAATTACACATACATAAGGATTTTCTAACAATTTCAGGTTAGGTCAAACCCACATTTTCACACCTCCCCTGGGCTCCACTGCTGCTCCCTGTATTCTTATGGCCTCTAGAGTTAATGTCAGCGACCGCTGAGATCAACTCTGGAGACCAGAAAAGCACGGAGAGTAGCTCCGGAGCCCTGTGGAGGTAACACTGTTTGTTATGTTTATTCACCTCCCCTGCGCCTCTATTAATTATACTCTGAGGGTCTGAAGAGACCCCAGAGTATAACAGTAGTTTTTGGGTGTCAACCCCCACAAACTACCATTAGGGGCAGGGGGCTCTTACCGCAGCACATACCTCTGGGGATAGCGGTATTTATCCTGCATTAAAGGGGTTGTCCGGAATAACTATAAAACCTTACACTAATCTAAACACCCTCCCACCTCCTACTTTCTAAATTACATAATCAAAAATGTATATTTACCCATACCCTGGGGCAGTCACATGACCGCCCCGGGGACATTTTCTGATTATCCGGTGACGATCCGTTTCCCCATTTCCGGAAACGGATTGTCACTACTACTCCCCCCACATCCACTCCAGCATCCTTACCTTTCTTCTTCCTGTCTAGGCTTCCTTCTACGGAGAACAGCTACTCCTCCTTCCTTGACGTCAGCAAGTGCATGCGCAACAGAGCCAGAGTCCAGGCTTAGGGATGAAGCCGACACTACATCTCTATTGCGCAAGCTGGGAGCCTGGCGCAATAGAGATGTATTGAAGGCTACGGCACAGTGCTGAGCGCTTGCACTCAAAAAAGAGGAGGAGCCGTTCCCTGCAGAAGGAAGACAGGAAGAAGACAGGTAAAGTATAATAGGGTACGGGGTAGGCTGAGTGAGTTGGGAAGAGCTAGCAGTGGGAGGAATAGCTAGGGAGACAGGGAGGGGGTGTTAGAGAGGGAGGGGGTGGAGTGAGAGGGAGATAGTGTGAGAGCCTACAACTACCAGAATGCATTGCATTAGCTAAGGTAGTAGGAAGCTATACCATGTAAACAAATGCAGAAGATGCTAGGTGCTCTCAGAGAAACCCAGAAATCACTCAAAACACTGCTAAAGGTATTTGGGTGCACATATTAACCCATTAATAGCACTAATAGACCTTTTTTTAAAAAAAAATAAATAAAATTTTTGCCCGGGAAACCCCTTTAAGAACCATTGGACTAGATAGCCTGCATTAGACACTTTGAAAACCCTTGCACAGTTTAAAGGGAGTCTATCATTTGCAAAAACTGTTTTAAGCTAATGGCACATTGGAATGGCCTTTAAAAGGGTCATTCTTCTCCTACCTTTCTTTGTTTTCTTCTCCCAGCCGATTCCAAGATAATTTTTTTTCCCTTACGTCCTACAGCAGCACAAACAGGCGGAACTTTTAATTAACATAAAATATGCATGACTAGACCTCGCCCCCTTGTGTTTTTTTCTGTCCTGTGTGGTGGGACAGATGGAGGGAGGTCTTTTCTCCTCCCATATTTAGTTTTTTCCCCTAAAGTTTGTTAACTTCCTTTGGGGAGTCATCTTTACACCTCTCTTCTCTTCTTTCTTCCACTGGATGCTTCTGTGGAAAAGAATTGGGGTTTCTATTTAGGCAGTTTTTTTGTGCTAGCCAACCTTTCAACCTTTGCTCTGAAAAGGTTGATTTCAGTAATTCATGCAGCTGTAGTTGCATGCTGCATGTTCAAAGACCTGTAATGCAGGCCACTTGTGCAGCCTTGAGGTTGAGAATTGCCATTTCACTTACCATTTTTGTGCCTAGCCAAGCTTTCAACCTTTGCTCTGAAAAGGTTTATTTCAGTAGTACATGCAGTGGTAGTTGCATGCTGCATGTTGAAAGAACTGTAGTGCAGGCCACTTGTGCGGCCTTGATGTGGTGTATTACCGTTTTACTTACCTTACAAGCTCCACGGCCGCCAGAAGTGATGTTGGTCACTTTGTTCCTCCGTAACTTTTGTTTGTGTTCCAGTTTTCCGGGAACTGAATTCTCGGACGGACTTTTTGCGGCTTAGTTTTTCCTCCTTTTTGCAAGTTTATATTTGCTGAGCCTCTTTTCTGGCATCAGTTTGTATATTTTTAGCTTCATTCTGTGTACAAGAAATTAAGGTTTGCAAAATTTGCAGGGGTAGGGTTTTTTGTGTGCACTACTTGCTCATTTCTCCTCCCCTCCTATAGAAGCCTTCATTTCAATGCAGGAGATGGCTTGTCTCTTAGTCTCTACTGCAGCACGGTCACTCAGTGGTTATTATTGCAGCCTTGCAGTGCTAGAGTCCTGGGTTCAAATCCTGCAAGGAGTTTGAAAAAAAGAAAAAAAAAAGAGGTCTAGTTTGTGTGCATTGTGACACACTGTGAAGCTATTGAAGATTTCCAGGTAATTGGAGAAATGCTTTCATCTGATGTTACCTTGGAAGATTCCAGTAGACCTCTCTTTTCTCTTGAGAAGATAAATAGGCTGCTGAAGTCTATCCGGTCAAGGGACCGTGATGTTGATGAGGAAGCCTCCTGTTCCATCTCTAGGGGGCCTAGGGCCTTCCAAGTGGACGAGTCACTGGAAAAGCTCATGCTTGCAGAATAGAAACATCCAGAAAGAGCTCCCTGTACCCTGTTCCCTATTGCAAAGTCCCAGCGGGGTCTCCCACCTAAAGTTGATACGGCAGTGGCCAAATTGTCCTGTCGTTCGGTGGTCCCGGTGGATGATGAATCTAACCTCCAGGACCCCATGGATAGACGCATAGAAAGTACTCTCAGGAAGGTTTATTCTCTGGCCTCCAGTCAGACTTCTGTGGCTATTGCCTCTAATGAAGTCTCAAGCAAGTTACGTGCTGATTTAGCCCAGCTTGCAAGAGACATCGACTCTGGAGTCTCCAGAGAAGATCTCCTAGTTTTTTGAAGCTCAGTTTCCTTGTTGGCAGATTATTTAGCCGAAGCCTCCCAACATTATTTAAGGCTGGCGGACAAATCTTTGGCCCTTTCTACGGCAGCTAGAAGGCCGCTATGGTTAAAACCCTGGAGAGCGGATAATGCCTCCAAGTTCAACCTCTATTCTCTACCCTTTGAGCCAGGTAAGCTTTTTGGCAGAGGCCTGCATGAGATTATGGAAGACCTTGCTGATAAAAAGGGTAAGACTCTGCCTCAGGCCTTTAGAGGCAGGTCAAGACCTTCCGGCCAGGGTAGAGGTTATCAGCCTCAACCTAGACCTCAGTTCCAGAGACGTCCTAGATATCAGACTAGAAGTTCTGGACGAAAGTTCCTCAAGGATGAGAACAAAAAGAAGCCTAGCTTTTGAAATCGGCTGCCTTCTTCCTGTGGCCGAGACTCCTGTTGGAGGTCGACTTTCCCAGTTCTACACTGTCTGGCATGAATAAATTCAAGACCCTTTGGTCTTGCAGGTTGTTCAGCGAGGTTATGCGATCAAGTTTCTTCATCCACCTCAAGATCGATTCGCCTTAACCCGCTCCCCTTCCTGCGGTTCAGCAGGATATATTGGAGTGCTCCATTCACCATTAGATCCGCAAGGGGGCCTTGGAAGAGGTTCCCCCCTTGGAAGAAGGATTCGGTGTCTACTCGCCAATTTTTCTGTTGCCAAAACCATCAGGCAGCTGGAGAATGATTATAGACTTAAGATATCTGAATCGCTTCATAAAGAGAAAACATTTTCGTATGGAGATCATAAAATCCGTTACATCCTTTCTTCAACAGGGCGAAGTTTTCGTCACCTTAGATCTAAAGGATGTCTATCTGCATGTCCCAATATATCCTCTGCACAGAAGGTTTCTCAGAATCGCCGTTTCAGTTTACGGCCACAGGAAGCATCTTCAGTTCGCAGCCTTGCCCTTTGGCATCACTTCAGCTCCTCATTCCTTCACCAATGTTGTGGCTCCAATAGCCGCCTCTTAGGCTTCAGGGCCTTTTTGTAGTGCCATACCTGGACGACTGGCTAATAAAAGCCCAGTCAGAGTCTGTACTGCTCCAGCAGTTACTGATAGCCGTATCTCTTCTCCAAAACTTGGGTTGGCTAATAAATTGGGAGAAGTCAGAAGTAGTTCCCTCTACCCGCAGGAAGTTCCTGGGGTATCTCCTGGACTCAGACTGTATGGAGGTTTCCTTAACACCTGCAAGGAAGGAAAGATTGATCAAAGCAGTCCGGTTTCTCTTCAAGACACGTCTGGTATCCATCAGAACATCCATGAGAGTTCTAGGCCTGATGTCATCCTCAGCCATTGCAGACCCTTGGGCTTTATGGCATTTGCGTCCTCTCCAAATGGAAGTACTAAAAGCCTGGAACCGTACTCCTCTCGGTCTTGACAAGAAGATCAAACTATCTCCCAGTACCCGTCTTTCCCTCAGATGGTAGATACACCTGAAAGACGGAATGTCCATGGTCCAACCTCGTTGGACCCTGTTGACTACCGATGCATCCCTCTCAAGATGGGGAGCCCACCTGTACGAGAAGACTGTACAAGGAGTCTGGAGCAGTCTAGAAGAAAAGACATCTTCCAGGAGGAAGGAGCTCAAAGCCGTGTACCTGGCACTACTTCATTTTTCTCCTCTCCTCAGATGGAGAGCAATCAAGGTTCAGTCAGACAGCATGATGACCATAATGTACCTGAACAGACAGGGAGGCACCAGATCGTTATCTCTCCTTAGAGAGACAGATCTGATTTTTACCTGGGCAGAAAAAAATCTGACCCACTTATCCGCAGTTCACATCAAATGTTCCCTGAACATAGTAGCGGATCAGTTGAGTCAGGGTCTTGTCTCTCAATCTAGATGTATTCCATCAGGTTACCCTGAAGTGGGGTCTCCCAGAAGTAGACCTCATGGCGACCAGACTCAACACCAAGGTAGAGACGTTCTGCTCACTGTATCAAGAGGACTATCCCTTGGCAGTGGACGCCCTGTCCATCCCTTGGAGGTTCAGGCTGGCATACACTACATCTTCCCTCCACTTTCCATGATACCAAAGGTATTGATGAAAGTCAGACAGGACCAAGTCTCTGTGATAGCCATCATACCATTCTGGCCAAAAAGGACTTGGTTTGCACAGCTCATGTACATGAGTCGAGGGACATATTGAAGACTTCCCCCACCCAGAACCTGGTTTCCCAAGGAACTGAGAAGTGCCAGGATCTGAGGAGATTCAACCTGACAGTCTGGAGGTTGACCAGTCAGAAGCCGTCCTGAAGACTCTTTCCTGTGCCAGAGCAGAGTCTACCAAGAAAAGCTACTATAGGATAGGTAACATCTTCAAGCAGTGGTGCTCCAGAAGAGAAGCTGATAGTTTAAACCCTACTACGGGAGAAATTCTGGATTTTCTTCAAAGCAGCTTGGATACAGGCCTTTCTTCTGCTACACTGAGGGTACAGGTTTCAGCCTTATCCGCCTGTTTAGGCAGACAATTGTCCCAGGATTCCCTTATTGTTGGATTCCTTAAGGGTGCTAGCAGACTTACACCAGTGGTCTTAGCTCCGGTTCCCCAGTGGGATATCTCGATTGTTGTTTCAGGTCTTTGTGGTCCTCCTTTTAAGCCTTTGGAGGATGTAGATCTTAAATTTCTTGCCTTTAAAACCACCTTTCTATTAGCCATCACTTCAGCCAAAAGGGTGAGTAAGCTCCAGGCTTTTTCTTCCAAGGAACCTTATATATCATTTTTTGAGGATAGGGTCCAACTTAGGTTTCTTCCTGGGTTTAACCCTAAGGTGCCTTCCTGCACCAATATTAACCAATTAGTCTCTTTACCCGTGTTTTTTCCAGCCCCTTCCTCTGAAGAGGAGAAAAAACTTCACACACTAGATGTACGTACACGTTCCTTTAGGAGAGCCGAGAATCTCCTTGTCAACATGTATGGTAGAGACAAAGGTCTCAGGGTTTCCAAGTCTACCTTGTCTAGGTGGATCAAGGAGGCAATCAAAGTCTGTTTTTTTACTCAGGGGTTAGCTCCACCCAAATTTTGTACAGCCCATTCAACCAGGGCTGTATCAACCTCTTGGGCTGAGAAACGGGCCTTACCGCTGGATCAGATCTGTGCAGCTGCTTCTTGGTCGTCTCACCTAAACTTTGTAAAACATTATCGACCAGATGTTCGAAGTTCTGTGGCAACTGCCTTTGGACAGTCAGTCCTAGGTGTTGTAGAGCAGGAAAACCCTCCCTAAGTGAATTACTTGCTATATCCCCATATTGTGCTTCTGTAGGACGTAAGGGAATTGTTGATTATGATGTTAATCTGTTTTCCCTTAGTCCTAACAGCAGCAGAAGCTTCCCTCCCTAAACTTAGAAATTTTTACTTTATAACTTATACAAGGGGGGAGGTCTATTTGCCCTCTTATAGGGTAGCATAGTCATGCATATTTTATGATAATTAAATGTTCTGCCTGTCTTACCAGCACAGAGGGGTAGGAATACCCCATATTGTGCTGCTGTTAGGACTAAGGGAAAACAGATTAACATCATAATCAACGATTGTTCATGTATGTAAATGAGCACCCCGGAGCACCCGGGGCGTACCTTATCTTCAGAGAGCACCCATCACTTCTTACCCCTTCGGCCGTTGCGGTGACTCCCCTCTTGGCCTTCAGTGAATTTTTGTGACTGAGCATGTGCAATCGGCTCTGCCATGCTCTTGTTACAGACCACCGTAAAATGGCGGCCGATTGCACATGTGCAGTCACGAAAATTCGCTGAGAGCGAGAAGTAAGAAGGTGCTCGCCGAAGAGAAGGTACGCCCTGTGTGCTCATTTACATACATGAAGAAACTAATTATCTTGGAATCGGCTGGGAGAAGAAAATAAGGAAAGGTAGGGGAAGAATGGCCTTTTTAAAAGCCATTCCAACGTGCCATTAGCTTAAAACTGTTTTTGCGAATGATAGACTCCCTTTAAGGCCTCATGCACAGTCAGTGTGCTAGCTGTGTTTAACAATATATTTTTTAACCATACAATATACTGAAGATTTCTCTATGTATCATCCATATGCAGGAAAAGAAAAAGATTGGTATGAAAAAAAACATACCTAATGAAAAAAATTATTAAAATAAGGCTTTAGCAAATTTGTATTAAAATATATATAATGCTTTTGTACATCAACTCCCTTGTAGTCATTCACTGGTGAACGGTCTATACTTGCGCTGCTGTGGCAAGAAGCTACCACGAGCAACCTTGAGGGTGACAACTCAGTAGGGAGGTAACTAGAATGACGGGGCTCCTGAAAGAACCTGCCTGCAATGGATTCATGACTATAGAAAGTGGATGGACAACCAACAGCACCACAAACTACTCTATTTCCGACGAACTCTACAAAGAGCAGAACTACCAATAGCTCCGCCCATTCCTGTCCTTTCACGTGTCTGGTACGTCACCAGAGCTATCAGAAAGAACCCGAGACTCTACCATTTTCTACTATACGGCTATGCAGTTGGCAGATGTATTAGCCCCGCCCCCTCGGTTATACTAGAGGCGATTTGTAACTAATAGTTTGTGTTTCCTCCCGTTTGGACTAACTAGCAGTTAAAGGTTAGCAGCAACCCTTTCAACTTCTGTCACATGCGAGTTGCGACAAGACATGTTCGCGCGCAGCAGTTGTAACCTGTAAACCGGAAGCCTGTAGTTGAACTTCCTGCAGGCGCCGAAGTATAGCTGGATCGCGTTGGAAGCCTTAAGTGGTACGGCGATGTTTGGTAAGAGACCGTGGTGTAATACATGCAACCTGTGAGTTAGCAGATCTGTGTGAGCTTCAGGAGAGAGGTGTGTGCTAATGTTGCAGCTCTGTGGTAGGTGAGGTGCAGCAATTGTAATATGGACTGGTTAGTAGTAGGTTGTCAGTGGCCTGGCGTGGATGCAGTAATGGCATATCACGGTAATCCCGAATGTCCACCCTGATGTGTAAGCTTTAAATAAAGAGATGTTATGCTAATGGTTTAGTAAATTCCAAAAGGTTTTAACTTTCTATTAATGGGAAGATGCTCTGGGGTGAGCTGATTTCCAGGGCCCTAGGAACGGTGGGTTATTGGTGAATTATGACTTTTTACAAATGTTTTACTTTATTCTGAGACTTTTGTAGGGCATTTTGGACATTCCAGCTTTAACAGATTTTGACTTGCTTTTAGAGGGTCTAAAGAAATGCTAGCTAGGGATAGATCTCAGCAAATCTATGCAAATAAAACTTAACTTTTAATAAAAATATAAAGATAAAAACGAAGTATAACTCCCTTGGACGTGGCGTGTTAAGTATAAATGAAAAATAAATAACCCTTGGGTCATCTCCTAATGTATCTAATATTGGGATGTGGGTAGGGTTGATGATATGAGAGTTTTCAGTGTGTACCCTCATGAGGGTGAATTAAAAGAGTGTACTCTGAAGTAGATAGAAGTTGTCTTAATATATTAGGACAATAAGGTAAAGCCCAAGGATGAACAAACTTAAAAGGCTAAACAAAAATCTCCTGGGTATATTTGTCTAAGGGCATTTAGACTTAACGCTATTTTTTTTAAGGCTAAGGCCCCACATTGCAGAAAAGCTGTTTTTTTTTTTTTTTGTTTTGTTGTTGCAGATTTTGCTGCTGTTTTTTGAGCCAAAGCCAGGAATGGCTGCAAAAGAAACGGGGAGATATATAGAAAGCTCTTATATTTCTCCCTTCTGCTCAATCCGCTCCTGGTTTTGGCCAAAAAAAAACATTTTTGCATCTGTGTTTTTTACCACCTTCCAAAGGAGATTGCTTTGTTTCACTTGGCAGAGCTGTATTAGGGCTTATTTTTTGTGGGACAAATAATTTTTCATGATACCAAAATCCAGAAAGGGGTATAATTAGAAAAGATTTTATTTGCGTCATGAAAATACTAAGTTTATATAGTTTTATTTCTCAATCTTTCAAGATGTACTGATCACCATTACAATATCCTGCAATTCTAATGTTTTGCAATATACAAGATAATCCTTTAATAGTCCCATCATGGGGAAATTTAGTGTGTTACAGCAGCGAAGATATGCACTACAAATACAATATATAATAATAATAATAATAGTCCTTTAATAGTCCCACAATGGGGAAATTCAGTGTGTTACAGCAGCAAAGATAAGCAGATACAAATACAAATACAACATGTACAGGAATGTTCCAAGGTGAGAGGCATTACATTAATAGCAGACAGACAGATAGGACGTAGCAAAGGAGGGGGGGGGGGATTTAACAGGCAGAGAGATATTTCAGTTCTCTGTGTGTAATGATCTCCGCTTAGGTCGGTGTTGGTTGTACAGCCTAACCGCGGTGGGGAGGAAAGACTTCCGATAGCGCTCCTTCTCACACCTAGGGTGGAGCAGTCGGTCACTGACAGTACTGCTCAGCGCGATCACAGTCTCATGCATGGGGTGGGACTTCTTCTTCTGCATGGAGCTCACCACAGACAGTATCCTTCTGTCACCCACCACCTGCACTGGGTCCAGTGCGCTCCCCAGGACAGAGCTGGCCCTTCTAATCAGCTTGTCAAGTTTATTTCTGTCCCTGGTTGATATACTGCTCCCCCAGCAGGCCACTCCAAAGAAGATGGCTGATGCCACTACCGAGTTGAAGAAAGTTCTAAGAAGTGCCCCCCGGATTCCAAAGGCTCTCAGTTTCCTAAGCAGGTAGAGCCTGCTGTGGCCCTTCCTGTACAGGGCCTCCATATGATCTGCCCAGTCCAGCTTATTATTAAGGAGCAAACCCAGGTACTTATAGGTGTTCACAATCTCGATGCCCGTCCCCAGGATGTCCACTGGATTTGGAGGGCATCTGCCTTTGCGGAAGTCCACCACCATCTCCTTGGTCTTCCCCGCGTTAATCTTCAGGTGGTTCCGGTGGCACCAGTCCACAAAATCCTGGTTCAGTTCTCTGTACTCCCTGTCATCATCGTCTGTGATGAGGCCTACTATTGCAGAGTCGTCAGAATACTTCTGTATGTAGCAGCTGGATGAGTTGCACCTAAAATCTGCAGTGTACAGTGTGAAGAGGAAAGGGGCGAGAACCGTACCCTGAGGTGCCCCCGTATTACAGATCACGGTACCTGACACACAGTCTCGGGCTCTCACGTATTGAGGTCGATTTGTGAGGTAGTCTAGGATCCAGTTGGAGAGGTGGTGGTCCACTCCAGCAAGGCCCAGCTTGTCCCTCAATAACCTGGGCTGTATGGTGTTAAAAGCACTGGAGAAGTCAAAGAACATTATTGTCACTGTGTTCCCTGGTTTCTCCAGATGAGACAGAGCCCTGTGCAGAAGATGGATGATGGCATCATCTACCCCAATGCCCGGCCGATAAGCAAACTGGAGGGGGTCCATAGCGGGGCTCACTAGAGGGCGGAGATGTGTGAGAACCAATCTCTCCAAGATCTTCATCAGGTGGGATGTCAGTGCTACAGGTCTGTAGTCGTTGAGGTCCATAGGGTGGGGTTTCTTTGGAACTGGTACCACACAAGAAGATTTCCATAATTCAGGGACTATTTCCTGCCTCAGGCTCATATTATACATATATGTAATTATACCACACAGCTGGTCCCCGCAAGTCTTAATTAGCCTTGCACTGATGTCATCTGGCCCTGCGGCTTTCCTCGCCTTGATCTTTTTCATCTCCTTCCTCACCTGGGCCCTTGTGAAGGTCAGACTGTGGCCAGATAAAGACGGATTTCTGGATTTACTGGTCTGTTGGGAAGTGGCCGCATGGGGATAAGTCATTGTGGTGGGGGAAGCTGAAGGACATACTGGGGTGGGAGGAGCTGGTGTGTGATCAAATCTGTTGAAGAATAGGTTTAGTTCATTAAGCCAATTAACATCTGCCTCAATCTGGCAGACAGACTGTTTATGACCCGAAATTGACTTAAGCCCCTCCCAGACCCCCCCTTATGTCTTTTCTTTCCATTTGCTTTTCCATTTTTTCTTTATAACTGGCTTTTCCCTGCCTGATTTGATGCGTCAGCTCCTTTTGTACTTCCCTCAACCCCTCCTTATCTCTTGTCCTGAATGCCATCTTTTTCTCCTTAAGTAGTGTTTTTATATCAGAGTTAATCCATGGTTTGTTGTTGGAGAAGCACCTCACCACTTTTGTGGGTACTGTGTTGTCCACAGTATGTAGTCTGTTATGCAGTGTGTGAGTCCTTCTATATCTTCTCCATAAGAATCCTGCAGCACTTCCCATGCAGTTGTGTCAAAACAATCCCTCAGAGCCTCATCACTCTCCTCGGACCATATCCTCACTGTGCGGGTGACAGCTGGTTCTCTACGTACAAGTGGCTTGTACACAGGTCGGAGATGTACTAGGTTGTGATCCGATCTCCCCAGGGGCGGTAGGGCTGATGAGTTATATGCCTCCCTCACGTTGGCAAAGAACAAGTCCAGTGTTTTGTTGTCTCTTGTGTGGCAGGTTACATACTGTGTGAAACTGGGCAGTGTGGATGATGGAGAGGCATGGTTGAAATCACCCGACAGAAGAAAGAGGGCCTGGGGATGTTTTAACTGTAACTGGCTCAGCGTGGCTTGTAGGACCTCGCAGGCAGTGTCAGCTTTCGCAGAGGGGGGACATATGCAGCTATCCCGATGACATGTGATAGTTCCCTTGGTCGGTAGAAAGGTCTCATGCTCACAGCTAATAGTTCAATGTCCTTACAGCAAGTTTGCTCCTTAATCACAATGTGCCTAGGATTACACCATCTATTATTCACAAACATTGCCAGCCCTCCTCCTTTCCTCTTACCGCTCTCCCTTGTCCTGTCTGCCCGAAGGAGTTTAAAACCATCCAAGGAGACCAGAGGGTCAGGAGTAACTTCAGTGAGCCAAGTCTCTGTAAGTAGCATCATGCTGCACGCCCGAAACTCCTGATGATGCCTGGTGAGAGCTGTTAGTTCATCCATCTTGTTTGCAAGAGATCTCACATTGCCCATGATGGAGGGAACAGCTGGTCGGTAACGCCTCTTTTTAATCCTCTGAAGAGTTCCTGCTCTGCATCCCCTCACCCGCTTTTTCTTTCTCCAAATCTCACGGGGGATGTGTGACCAGATGGTATGCCGTCCTGCTGTGCCTCTGAGCTGCAGAATTTCCTCTCTTGTATAGACAAAGGAATTGTCTCCATACACAAAAGATCCCATTTTCAAGCAGAACAAAAGACAGATAAAAAACAAAAAAAAAAAAATATCACAAGGGTCCAAGTCTTTGTGTGTATTTCTTCATAGTGCAAAAGTCCTTAAGTAGAGAGGTACAAAACGAGTCATAGAAGGAAAAATAAGATAGAGAGTGTCTCAGAGCTGCTGTAGCTGGCAGCCACTCCAGCGGCGCCATCTTGGGAAAAAAAAAAAAAAAAAATGCTCCAAGGTTTAGACATTACAGTGACAGTAGGTACAGATAGAAAGGTATAGGTAAAAAAGTAGCAGAGGGGATATCACAACTTAAAGATCTTTCAGTTCTCTGTATGGAATGATTTCCGCTTAGGACGGTGTTGGATGTACAGCCTAACTGCAGCAGGGAGGAAAGACTTCCGATAGCGCTCCTTCTCACACTTAGGGTGAAGGTCACTGACAGCACTGCCCAGTGCTATCATGATCTCATGCATGTTATGGGAGTTATTCTCCCGCATGGAGTTTACCACGGACAGTATCCTTCTGTCACCCACCATCTGCACATTGTCCAGGGGACTCCCAAGGACAGAGCTGGTCCTTCTAATCAGTTTGTCGACTCTATTCCTATCCCTGGTTCCTATGCTACTCCCCCAGCAGGCTACTCCGAAGAAGATGGATGATGCCACTACTAAGTTGAAAAAAGCCCTAAGAAGTGCCTCCTGGACCCCAAAGGCTTTCAGCCTCATAAGCAGGTAGAGCCTGCTGTGGCGCTTCCTGTACAGGACATCCATGTGATCTGCCTAGTCCAGCTTATTATTGAGAAGCACCTCTAGGTACTTATAGGTGTTGACAATCTCAGTGCCCGTCGCCTGCATGTCCACTGGTGTAGGAGGGTATCTGCACTTACAAAAGTCCACCACCATCTCCTTGGTCTTCCCAGCATTAATCCTAAGGTGGTTCAGCTGGCACCAGTCCACAAAATCCCGGTTCAATTCTCTGTACTCCCTGTCATCTTCATCTGTGATGAGGCCTACTATTGCAGAGTCATCAGAATACTTCTGTAGGTAGCAGCTGGATGAGTTGCACCTAAAATCCTGCAGTGTGAAGAGGAAAGGGGCAAGAACTGTACCCTGAGGTGCCTCTGTATTACAGATCACGGTATCTGACACAGTCCCGGGCTCTCACATACTGTGGTCGGTTTGTGAGGTAGTCTAGGATCCAATTGGAGAGGTGGTGGTCCACTCTAACAAGGGCCAGCTTGTCTCTCAGTAGCCCCGGCTGTATGGTGTTAAAAAAAATATATATGTACTGAAGGTCAAAGGAGCCTTCAATAGACTTCCAGCTGTCATCGAAACAGGTTGCCTCTACTGGGGACGGCAACCCAAAAAAACATTTGACTGAAACACATGAAGTGTTAACCCCCGCGATCAGAGAGGACAATGATTGCAGTCATTGCCACCGGGTTTTTGATGTATAAAATAGTGGAGACCCTTCAGCTGTGGCACCAGCTGGTCCCAACTTTTGCTGTACTAAATTGTTAATGTCGATAAGTAGTGTGTGTGTGTGTATATATATATAGATATTTTTTTCCTTGGAGGAGTTATGAGGGGTGTTTTGTTTTGTTTTTTTCACTCCCCCCTCTTCAGGTCAGTTTTTAGTTTTTGTTGGTACCATTTTCTGGTATGTACAACTTTTTGATCTTTTTTTTTTTTTTTTTTTTTAATTATTATTATTTTAATGCGTAGGTGATGAGGCATTTAGTGCTTTATTAATGAATAAAGCCCCAAAAAATGCCCATTTCCTATAATAAAATGAATATTTAAAAATGAAGAAAAACAATACCTATTTGGTATCGCCGCGTCCATAACAACCCATACAATAAAACTGAAATATTATTTAACCTACACTGTGAACGTCAGGGGGAAAAAATAGAAAAAAATACGCTGAAAGTATTGATTTTTGCCCATTTCGCCTTACAAAAAATGCTATAAAAAGTGATCAAAAAGTCATACATGCCCCCAAAACAGTACCAATAAAATGCACAGGTCATCACACAAAAAATAAGCCCTCAACCAACTCTATCAACTGAAAAATAAAAATAGCGAAACACAAATAATTGATTTACGTCCCCAAATGGGGTTTTTGTTCTGCAGAATAAGTAACGCATAGACAAAAGCAATATAAATCACCGTAATCGTACCGACCATCAGAATAAAGGTAACATGTTACTTATGCTGCATGGCAAAAAAAATTAAAAGTTAAAAACTATGCCAGAATTGCTGTTTTTTTTTTTTTATATCCACTAAGAAAGAGTTAATAAAATTTAGTCAAGTTATAGGCACTCAAAACTGGTGTAATTACAAAATGCATCTCATCCTGCAAAAAAACAACCCTCATATGGCTATATCACCAGAAAAATAAAAAAAAAATATCGCTTGTATAATGTGAAAACCAAAAACCCCAAAAATTGCCAAATCATCAGGACACAACTGGCTGAGGCAGGAAGAGAATGTATAAGCAGTGCGAGCGTATATCAGGGCACACCCCAGATTTAGAGCATACAAAGGAAAAGAAACCAGAAGTGACCCCCAGGGAGACCACCCCCCTCCCCAAAATCATAGACACTACTAGGGAAATAGTAAGGAATTTTGTGTTTCCCATGTACTCGCACAGCTTATGTATTCACTTTTCACCATCCGCTATGCATTCACGCCTGGGATACTAATGCTCCCTACACCCCTTTATAAATTCTTTGTGGGGTACAGTCTTCAAAATGGGGACAATCCCTAGGGGATTCCAGTTTTCTGGTACCTTAGAGGCTCTGCAAACACAACATGGCGTCAGATACCAAACATCTAAATTTGCGCTCCAAAAGTCACATAGCGCACCTTCACATCTGCACCCTGCTGTGTGCGCAAATGATAGTTTATACCCACATGTATTACACTTTGTTCCCAGGATAATGTACTTAATGTCATATGTGGGTATAAACTGCTGTTTGGACACAACCAGGCGCAGAAGGGAAGGAGTGCTATTTTGGTTTTTGGAGCACAGATTTAGACTTTTTGGATGTCATGACAATTTGCAGAGCCCTGAAATGCCAGTAAGGTGGAATCCCCTGACATGTGACCCCATTTTGGAAACTATACCCCTGAATGAATTTATCCAGGGGTAAAGGGAGCATTTTTAACCACCAAGCATTAATTTATTTTCCAGAAATTAATATGCAGCTGATGGTGAAAGGTGAAAATGACAATTGAGAAATTCCTTGAGGGGTGTAGTTAACAAAACGGGTTAATTTTGGGGGATTCCATTGTACTGGTACTTTAGGGGCTCTCCAAATGCGACATGGCACCTGAATCTATTTCAGTAAAATCTGCTCTCCAAAAGCCAAATAGCGCTCTGTCCATTCTACACCCCGCCATGTTACCCATACAGCAGATTGCGACCACATATGGGGTATTTCCCTGTTCAGGAGCAATTGTTTAACAAACTGTGGGGGGCTTTTTCACCTTCAACCCCTTGTGAAAATGAAAACTTAGTGACATTTTACTAATTTTTCATTTACACATCCCAATTTTAGTAAAATCTGTGAAATGGCTATGGGGTCAAAATACTCTATATACCCCTTGATGAATTTTGTGATGGGGTCACTTTGGGGGGGGGGGGTTTCCATTGTATTGGTACTCTAGGGGCTCTGCAAATGAGACATGGTACCGAAAACTATTCCAGCAAAATCTGCTTTTCAAACACCCAGTGAGATCCTTCCCTTACATGCATTGCTGTGTGCCCAAACATCAGTTTATACCCACATATGGGGTATTTCTATTCTCTGGAGAATTTGCATAACAAACTGTGAGATGCATTTTCTCCTTTAACCCTTTGTGAATGTTAATTTTAGGGCTAAATTAATGTATTAAAAGATGATGCCAATATAAAGCAGAGATATGGTAGATAATATTTAATAATGTATTTAGTATGACTATCTGACTGAAAAGCAGAGAATTTAACATTATCAAATTTCCTGTTTTTTTTTTTTGTTTTTTTTTTTTTTTTTTTTTAATAAATGCAAAAATATTGATTAGTGTTTACTACTAACATGAATTACAATGTGTCACAAAAAAATCGATCTCAAAATCACTTGTGTAAGTTAAAGCATCTCAAAGTTATTGCCATATTTAGTGACATATGTCAGTTTTGAAAAATGAGGCCTGGTTCTTAACACACTTTTGGGCTGTGTCCTTAAGGGGTTAAAGATGACAGCCACCGTATTATACAGCAAGGACCTGGCGTTAATGCCCACGATCAGTTCCCGCAATGATCGCAGGCATTAAGGCGCCTTGGTTAAAACTGACTGAGGCGCCATTGTCCCAGCAGCACATGGGGATATCTGGGGGCCGGCGATCTGTTGTCATGACAGCCGGGAGCTTATCGAAGTCTCCCAGGCTTGTCTGGCATTACCTTCTATTGCAGGCTGCTCTATGCAGCTTGTAATAGAAGTACTGATATTTTGTAATGCATTGCATTAGTGATACAGCAATACAGTATTTTTAGGAAAAGAAAAATTTAAATCACCACACTTTCACTAGAATACATATAAAGGTAGAAGATTACTGTGAAACATGCACATTAAGTATGCCTGTGTCCAAAAATGCCCAGTCTACAAACTTAATAAAAAAAAAAAAAAAAAATCAAAACTGCCGAACTGACTTTTTTTTTTTTCTCCTCTAATAAAAAATTTTTTTAATAAAAAGTGATCAAAGCAATAGACATTCCTCAAAATGGTATAACTAAAAAGGGGGTTAAATGTAAATGAAACTATAGAAATTTGGTGTTCCCAGAATTGTACCAAAACATAGAATACAGGTGACATGTCATTTTGGCTGCACAGTGAATGTCGTAAAAACGAAGCCCGTAAGAAAGTCTCCAATTCTATTTCCCCATTCTGAATTTTTTTTTCTAGTTTCCCAGTACATTGTAGAGAATAAATGGTACCATTATGAAGAACAATTTTCCCCGCAAATATTGTGCAGTCATATGGCTCTGTGAACAGAAAAATTAAAAAGGGGTTTGGAAGGCGGGAAATGGAACAGCTTTTCTCCATATTTTTGTATGGACCATTTATATATTTACACAGGTTTATTATATCTCACCTTAAATGCCTCTTCTAAACACATTAAAGAGGACCTTTCATGTCCTCATGCATATGCAGTTTTATATACCTCTAGAAAGCCAGGGCTGGAGATATCGGTGATGTTAGTTTCAGCACCGATATCTTCCCCACTGTCAGAAGGGCATTCCTCATAGCTCAGCATCGTTTCTTGCAACCAAGCAATGACACTGAGCCTTGAGGAAACTGCATGGCATGAAAGGTCCTCTTTAACTATTGTAGGCCTGGGCCCCATGTAGCGTGAACCCCGCGATTACAGTACCTGCAAAGTGGGTGGGATTCTGGCTTATCCCATCCACACATTGCAGAAAAATATACGCAGCGGAAATGCTGCATTTTTGTAAATTGCAGCATGTCAATTATACCTGTATGGAAAACTCCAACATTTCCATATATGTATAATAGAAGCAGAAAGTCTGCTGAGGAAAACTCTGCAGACTTTCTGTGAAAAGCGCTGCAGAAAAAACTTTTTTTTTTTTTTTTTTTGTCCTAGATACATAACTTTAATATTTATCCACAACCTCATTTGCCATGTGGATACTCAAACACTAAGTCAGTCCAAGTGTGCTTGTAACCTATGTACATCCTCTATAGACTGCACTGTACTACATAGCTTGGTGTCATCTGCAAAAATAGAGACAGTGCTATTAATCCCATCTTCTATAGTATTAATAAATACAGTAAGTTAAATAGCAGTGGGTCTAGCACTGAACCATGGGGTACATCCCTTACAACAGAGGATCAGTCTGAGGTGCGGTCAGTGTCACATGCCTTTGCAAAATCCAGAAACAATATATCCACAGCCTCCCCCCTTTAGTATATTGGTTGCTATATTACTGGCGCTAGTGACGCCTACATCAGCTACTCCTTGTTCTTCTGTATTTGGAGAGATGGTTCCCTCGCCTGCTTCTGACTCCTTTGCTCTCCTTTATCACTAACCTTAAGACCTTTCAGTATTCACAGTGTGAAGAAGCTTAATGTCAGCAGAGTGAAATTCAGAATGAGAAGAGCAGGAACAGCTATATACTGATACTGGGAGAGGGTGAACTTATATGATAGTGTCTGCTGTTCCCTAATAACCCTAAACTAGGGAAAGCAAAGGGCAGGAAAAATCTTTTACCACGCATTCACAACCACTGTGCTAGATTTATTTGGCTTCCCATATTTATCTTCCCCAAGGGGTCTCAAATCAAGCTCCCCTCTAGGCAGAGCTAAGGCTCCAAGACTACAGGGACCTCCCGCACCAACTAGTGAATCCACCCGTTCTGGCTTTCTCCAATTGGCCCAAATGACCATATCTTTGCCCAGCTGGCCCAGATTTTTGTGACCCATAAAAGATGAACATGATTCCTTACTCAGATGGGACACCGTGAAGGATTAGGATGTGCTAAAACTAATTTTTCAAATGGGAGACCAATAGAGTGGAGGAGGAAATGGCCACTCTCCTTTGTCATGAAAGACACATTTCCAGGTTCAGTCTTCAGAGGCAGGCATAGTCATGTTCTAGCAGTAGTTATAAAAATGTTTTTTTTTGTTTTTTTTTTGTGAAGTCTGTGTTGACCAACCTTCACACAATCAAGTCCAGTCCATGGAAAACAGTTGATGCGTGGGTCACAGTACCCAGACTGAATTCGACCATATGTATAGGAGTTGCTGCATCATGGATAGTTATGAACAGTGTGATTGCTACAGTAGAGAACTAACATAAACCAGTCAGTTCATTACTGCAGCAATTGGGCCATATGGGGGCTAACTGCATCATAATGAACTATGATGCAGCAGCAGTTTGTGTGGTGGAACACTGCCACTGATCCAGTGTACAGATCAGTGACACAGAAGAGAAAGCAGTGCTGGCTGGCACAAAGAGGGTTGCAGGGAGCTGACTATCATGTTGGTGCACAGGGAAGGGCTGTAGGCACTGGTACAGTTGATGGGGCACTGGAAGGCTGAGGCTCGATCGCCACTGAAGAGGTGCTATTGGGACACTGGGAGGCAGCAAGGGTCAGAAGGGCTTGTTGATCAGCACAGGAGGATGCCAGTCCGTTACAGGAGAGGAGTGATTGACACTTGGGGAACTTTGAAAATGTATCTATTTCAATCTGTGGGCACTTCTGATGAGTTAACTATCTGGTAACTGCATCACTTAGATGTACTTGGGAATACATTTCTAACTTAACTACATTGTCCCACATACATGTATGGGAGTGCTTGAAGTGGTGAAGTGTAGTATTGTAGAGTAAGGAAATTTTCTGGTTCCGTTTTAATATATTTTTGGCTTGAGTGCATTATTTTCTCGTTTGTATTTCTTTTGTTTCTTTCCTTACAAATCTCTAAGGTTTGGATGGGGTGTCAATCTTTATTTGTAATGCACTTATCTTGCACAAGGGACTCAAAGCACAGGGAGCATTACGGAGTAGGGGAGCTAGTAGCTGCAATGCATGGGTTCATCCCCAACGCCCACACATCAGTTGTTTTTATGAGAACCAATGTACCTAATTAGTATATTTTTGGCATCTGGGAGGAAAACTGATTACGTGGAGGAAACCTGTGCAAGCATGGGAAGAAAATTCAAATTCCATGCAGATGTTTCCCTCGGTTTGTATTTGCTTGACTAACGCTCCATTAACTGATATGAGGTTTCCTGGACTTCAATCCACAAATTCCTGTGATAGGGAATAAGTGTCTGTAATGGGACAACCCCTTTTTAATATGAGGTGATTGGGAAATATGGCCTTCACACAGAACATGGGTTACAAGTTTGTGTCTGCATATTGCAGCCAAGTTGCATCTGATAACCACAGCAATGTGGAGAAGGGCTGGGTTTTCAAAACTCTCTTGCTGAAAAGCACTATTCTCTTTAATGACTGTATGGTTGGCTAATAGTTTGGGATGTCTTTCTGTATTTTGTGATTGTTGGAATGTGTGCCCATTCAGCTGATGCAGCTCTGTGCTCACAACTCAAGTTCCTGTATAGCAAACTTGTCAGTGTCATCTTGAACCTCTTTCTCTTTGTGCACAATCATTCTGGAAAATGAAAGAGCCTTCCCAAAATTGTTACCACAAAGTTGGGAGCATGATTGTCTAAAACGTTATCATATGCTATTGAATTAATATTACTTTTTACTGAAAGCAGCCTAACCTAAACCCTGTAAAACAGAATAGCATAATCCCTTCTCCATCAAATTTTACAGTAGCAATATGCATTTCAGTATGTAGCGTTCTCCAGGAATCCATTAAACTCAGATTAATCCATTGGACTACCAGACAATGAAACTCTTGTGCATTTCTCATATTTTGTACATATTCATAGCATAGAGCAGTGCTGAGTTGGTAATTCAAGAAAAGTCAGTGATGTTGACCACAAAGATACCAATTCCTAAGACAGGTGAGTCTGCCTCAGAGATCTCCATACATAGTCAGACCTATGCAGAAAGAGGAAGAAGCTTCTTATATGTAACAACCTTTGAAAGAAATTATCCAGCTACAGTATTCAGTATTGAAGAGGACCTTTCATGTCCTCATGTATATGCGGTTTTACATACCGCTACAATGCCGACAGTGCACTGAATTTGGCGCACTGTCAGCTTACCCCTTGTGTGCCCCAGGGCTGGAGCTATCAGTGGTCTTAGTTTCACCGTTCACCATGAGAAGGGTGTTCCTGGCATTCTAAGCTGGACTGTGAGGAATGCCCTCCCTGACTGTACTCGTCCTTAGCCCTGTACTGGGGGGGGGGCGTTCCTCACAGCTCAGCATCATCGCTGGGCTGTAAGGAACACCCCTTCTGACAGTACAGAACTATGGACGAGTACTGTCAGGGAGGGCGTTCCTCACAGCCCAGCTTAGACTGTCAGGAACACCCTTCTGACACTGAGCTGTGAACAGTAACGATGCCGATATCTCCAGCCCCTGGGCACATAACGGGAAAGCCAACAGTCGGATTTCTAGCGGTATATAAAACCGCATGTGCCTGAGGACATGAAAGGTCCTCTCTTAAATAGCTTTGGATCAATACAACATGATTAAAATGTCTAAAGTTTCCTGTATTCCTCTGAAAAATAACATTAATCATGTATCATTTTTAATTTTATTTGGAGGTCAGAGTTGGAGGGGGTACACTTCTACTGGCTCATACTCTACCCAAAAGCTGACCCTAACTTCAGGTAGGCATGACATACATGTACATGTTGTTGCATTAAGCAGTTTAAAATGTGAGAATTTCTGCAAGTATTTTACAAAACTTGTAGGCTAAGGCCCCATGTAACGAAACGCAGCAAAAAAAGATGCCGGAAAAAAACACTGCAGAAACGCATCACATTTTTTTTTTTTTTCATTGCATTTTCGCAATGTTTTCTTCTGTGGATTTTCTGTCTCTGTTATACCTATATGGAAAACATCAGCGTTTCCGTAGGTATAATTGGTTGACATGCTGCATATTTTTTTTTTTTTTTTTTTTTTTTTTTCTGCAGTGTGTGGATTGGATTAGCCAGAATCCCACCTGCGTAGCATATTTTGCCAAAACGCTGCGTTTACGCAACCTGGGGCTCAAGCTTTAAATGGGTATTCCCATCTCAAGGATCCTATCTATGCTGCTATCTTGTGTAAATTGAAGACTTTTCCTAAATATATTGCTTTAGAAATGCTGCTTTGTTTTTTTCTGCTATGTGAAATTTTATCTCCCATTGTTTACATAGCGTTTCCATAACCACAGACCTGTGTGATAGGACAAGTGATGTCACTCACTGCTCTCACTGTTATGTACAGCTCTGCTGGCAGGACAATCAGTTCAGCTAATTACAGTTTGCTGATAAAGCTCTGTCTGTTGTCTCTATGTAAACACACAGATAAGTCTGTTCTTTAGAAGCATGTGCATATTCATTGTGTCCTGTTGAGCAAGCTGGGAGCTGCTATACAGGAAGCGAGAAGAGACATCGGGCAAAGCTGCTGAAACAGGGAGATGGGGGGAAAACCCCTTTAAGGGCCTTTTGTGGGACTATATTGTTGAAGTTTTTAGTCAGTCAGTGGTTTGAAGAGGCCAGGTTGCTTGAGTGAGTGCTCATACCTCTTCTCAGGCCAATAACGTGACATTCATTTTTCACATGGCCATATTGCAGCTCAGTATCATTCAATGAAATATAGCTGAGATAACAAGCAAAGATGCTGTGCAATGTACAGCGCTGAACTTTGTATGCTCTAAAGAGGCTGCTGCATCACTACCCTGAAGCAGTGACCCCCTTAAATGATTGACAGGGGTGCTGACTGTCAGCCCCCTCCAATTTATTCTAAGGATAGATCATCAGTATCATATTACTGGAAAACTACTTTAATTTCACAAAGAATGCTGATAATGTATGATTAAACCAGAATAACCTTTTAAAATATAATCTGTGTGTTGCATGTTTCGGTGCTACATAATGGGTTTGTCCAGGAAATTGGTATGTATGGCCTAAGACATAAATCTCTGATAGATGGGGGCTTACAGGCAGCCCCCACATGGATTAGTTTTACAGAGTCTTACTCTATCAATTGGACCTGGAAAGCAGTGCCGACGCCTAGCCACTACACAGTGACCAGAGCAAACTGCTTCTGGCCCTTTATGTATAGTACAAAACGACTGAAGTGGGCCCATATAGCTGATCCATTTAGGGTAGGTGGGGGGGTTGCTGATCGTCTGTCAGCCCTCCCAAAGATCAGATTTTTATGGCCTATCTCAAGGATATAAATATCAAATTCCTGGTTAACGCCTCAGATTTTAATACCTTTTGTAAACCTCTTATAGACCATGAAGAGAGTACGCACAGAGCAGATACAGTTGGCTGTGACCTGTTATCTCAAACGTCGTCATTACATAGATGTAGATGGATCTCTAAAGCAAGGTCTTCGACTTTGCCAGACTGCAGAGGAAATGGCAACTAATCTAACCGGTAGGTGGAAATTTGATCAATTGTGGACTGTGGAATATCCATTAAAATTGGAAAACCCTCTGTAATACATTTGTCTCAAGTAAATATAGTTAGTGCATAACTTGGTGCCAAAAGTGCCTTTTATATCCACTAAGTGATGTAACTGATTTTAGCAAGACAATGTATTGTCACAAAATGATGTAACATTTAATTGTACTTTGATATACACCATTTCCCTAGAGTTGTGACAATCTCCTACTGGGAATCACTACTACTACTGTATACAAGTATGAGGAATTCTGTGAAGGTGATTAAGCAGAGTATGAGCACCATAGTGAAGTTAAAGGGGTTGTCTAGGAGTTAGAGCAAACTCGGGTGTGTTTAAAAAGACACACACTCCTTTCCCCGGTGCTCCATTGTTCTGTCCCTGTCCCCTTTCTCTTCCGTGCCAGAACTTGCCTCACCAGAAGCGAAGAGGCCGATCAGTGGCCTCAGCGGTTGGTGGTAGCAAACACTTAGAATAGTGATTGGTCTAAGCCAGTGATGGCTAACCTTTTGAGCTCGGTGTGTCAAAATTCATAAAAAAACAAAACACAAAAAAAACCTAGCTTAACTCTGGTGCCATGCTACTTCTAGAAATATCCATAATTTTGTGATATTTGTAGCTCTGAAAAGTTATTTTTTATATATGTATTTGTATTATATGTATTCCTGGCCCATCACAGTAGTGTTCAAAATAATAGCAGTGTGTTCAAAAACATGAGTTAAGCACAAAATCTTTATCATAATTTTTATTTCCATGCATTGGGAACATTGCACACGGTTTTCTAAATTAAAAAAAAAAAACACTTTACAGAAAATACCAAAAAATGAACATTGGGCTGTTCAAAAGAAAAAGTGTCTGCATTTGTCTTTACAAACTCAAAATCTGTAATTTTTTAGGATTTAGTATTCCTGTGAATCACTAACCTAATATTTAGTTGTATAACCACAGTTTTGTAGAACTGCTTCACATCTTTGTCTGGCACTTGTCAACTGGTATTCCAGTCCAGGATGCTTTGACTATATCCCACAATTTATTTGCATTTGTTGGTTTTGCCTCAGAAATGGCATTTTTGATGTCACCCCACAAGTGTTGTATCGGATTAAGGACCAGGGATTGGGCTGGCCACTCCATAACCTCAATTTTGTTGGGCTGGAACCAAGATTTTACTGGTGTTTAGGGTCATTGTCTTGTTGAAGCACCCATTCAAGGGCATTTCCTCTTTAGCGTAAGGCAACATGACCTCTTCAAGTATTTTACATACATAGTAGATGAGGTTGGATGAAGACATCAGTCCATCAAGTCCAACCTATAACCCTACAGTGTTGATCTAGAGGAAGGCAAAAACCCCATGAGGCTTATGCCAATTGCCCCATTTCATGGGAAAAAATTCCTTCCCGACTCCAATCTGGCAATCAGTATAAAACCCTGGATCAACATGCCCTTAAAATCTAAAACCCATAACTTGTAATGTTGTTGTGTTCGAGAAAGGCATCCAGGCCCTCTATGAACTTGTTCAATGAATCCACCATCACCACTTCCTGGGGCAGAGAGTTCCATAGCCTTGTTGTTCTTACTGTAAAGAATCCTCTTCTGGTGAAACTTTCTCTCCTCCAGTCGTAGTGGATGTCCCCTTGTCACTGTCATTGGCCTACGGGTAAAAAGATCATTAGAAAGTTCTTTGTGCTGTCCCTTCATGTATTTGTACATTGTTATTAGATCTCCCTGTAGACGTCTTTTCTCTAAACTGAGTAACCCCAAGTTTGTTAATCTATTGTTGTACTCCAGTCCACCCATTCCCCTAATAATTTTGGTCGCCCTTCTTTGCACTCTTTCTAGTTCGATTTTGTCTGTCTTGTATACTGGTGCCCAGAATTGTGCCCAATAGTCTGTGTGGCCGTACCAGTGATTTGTATAGAGGCATAACTATGTTCTTGTCATGATAATCTATACCTCTTTTGATGCATCCCATAATTTTATTTGCCTTGGCAGCCGCTGCCTGGCACTGGTCACTAAAGGTAAGCTTATTGTCCACCACAATCCCCAAGTCTTTTTCATTGGCAGTTTTACCCAGTAATTTACTATTAAGTACATAATCATACGTTTTATTTTGTCGTCCAAAATGCATAACCTCACATTTGTCAATATTAAACTTCATTTGCCAAGTCTCGGCCCATGCTTCCAGCTTCCTTAGATCCCCTTGTAATATTCTACTATCCTCCTCATTTTTGATTACCTTACAAAGTTTAGTATCCTCTGCAAATATGGACACCCTGCTTTGCAAACCATCTATCAGGTCATTAATAAAGATTTTAAACAGGAGAGGGCCCAATACTGATCCCTGTGGCACCCCACTGGTGACTGTTACCCAGTCTGAATATTTACCATTAATAAGCACCCTCTGTTTCCTATCAGTGCGCCAGTTGCGAACTCAAATGCATATGTTTTCCCCCAGTCCCAACATTCTCATTTTGCATGCCAATCTTTTATGTGGTACAGTATCAAAAGTCTTTGAAAAGTCCAGATACACCACGTCCACTGCATTACCCATGTCTAGTCTTGAACTGACCTCTTAGAAGCTGATCAGATTAGTCTGACAGGACCGATTCCTCATAAACCCATACTGATTGGGTGTTATAAGATTATTTACATTGAGATACTCCAGGATAACCTCTCTTAGAAAGCTCTGAAATATCTTACCCACCACAGAAGTAAAACTTACTGGCCTATAGTTTCCAGGTTCACTTTTAGACCCCTTTTTGAAAATTGGCACCACATTTGCTATGCGCCAATCAAGTGGAACAGACCCAGTCATTACTGAATCCTTAAATATTAGATATAAGGGTCAGTGTATCACCGTACATAATTCCCTCAGAACTCGGGGGTGTACGCCATCTGGACCTGGCAATTTCTCTATTTTAGTGTTTTGAAGGCGGCACCGCACTTCCTCCTGAGTTAAACAGGTGACATTTAATGGAGAGTTAACATTACCCCTAATCATGTTGCTGGCCATTGGATTTTCTTGTGTAAACACTGTAGGGAAGAAGGCATTTAATAGTTGTACTTTTTCCTCATCCTCCTCCACCATTACACCCAGATTATTTTTGAGAGGGCACACATTCAGTTTTTATTCTCTTGCTATTTATGTAATTGAAGAATAATTTTGGATTATTTTTACTTTCCTTGGCAATTTTTCTCTCCGCTTCGATCTTCGCCTCCTTTATTAGTCTTTTACACAATTTATATTTCTCTTTATAGTTTTTTAATGCTGTGTCACTACTTTCTTTTTTTTAGCACTTTAAATGCTTCCTTTTTATCCCTCATTGCACTCCTTACCGTTTTAGTTAGCCATATTGGTTTTCTGAGATTTCTGGCCCGCTTATTCCCATAAGGAATATGTTTTTTAGTGGTCCTATTTAGAAGGCTTTTCAAAATGTCCCATTTTGTTTGTGTTCCGATCACTTTGAGGACATTGTCCCAGTTTATGCTGCTAAGCTCCTCTCTCAGCTGGTTAAAATTGGCCTTCCTGAAGTTGTGTTTTTGTTCCCCCTCTACTGAACTTTTTTTAGTGTGTACAAGAAAACTTATTATATTGTGGTCACTATTAGCAAGATGACACCCAACCTCCACTTTTGACAATGTTTCAGGTTCATTAGTTAAAATTAGGTCTAAAAGTGCCTCACCTCTTGTTGGGTCCTGCACTAGTTGCGATAGGTAATTGTCTTTTATTACTGACAAAAACCTGTTCCCTTTGTTGGACCTGCAGGTTTCTGCCTCCCAGTTGATATCTGGGTAGTTGAAATCCCCCATAATAATGACTTTATTGTGCTTTGCGGCCTCATCTATTTGTTTTATTAGTACATTTTCAGCTTCTTCCATTATATTTGGAGATTTATAACAAACCCCTATCAGTATTTTATTATTCTTTGTTCCTCCCTTAATTTCCACCCATAAGGACTCCACATATTCATTTTCCTCCCAGATGTCCTCATGCAGAACTGGCTTAAGGCAGGATTTTATGTACAATCAAACCCCTCCCCCTTTCCTATTGGTACGCTCCTTTCTAAACATACTGTACCCCTGTATATTTACAGCCCAGTCATAGCTAGAGTCCAGCCATGTCTCACTTATCCCCACCATGTCATATTTCTCTTCCAGCATTATCACTTCTAGTTCCTCCATCTTGTTAGTGAGACTTTTGGCGTTATTATATACCTTTCAAGGATTTATCATTATCCCAACTCTTCCACTGCCTACTGACTGTTCTAACCCCACCACCTGCTCCACCCCCAGTTACATTATTTAGCCCTCTTTCCTTTTCTACACTATCTTGCCCTCTACATCTGTTTCCCTCCCCCCCCCAGTCCCTAGTTTAAACACTCCTCCAGCCGTCTAGCCATCTTCTCCCCCAGCACAGCTGCACCCTCCCCATTGAGATGCAGCCCATCCCTACCATAGAACCTGTAGCCCACAGCAAAGTCGGCCCAGTTCTCCAGGAACCCAAACCCCTCCTTCCTACACCAGCTCTTGAGCCACTTATTTACCTCCCTAATCTCCCGCTGCCTTTCCTGTGTGGCTTGCGGTACAGGTAGTATTTCTGAAAATACTACCTTGGAGGTCCTTGCCTTCAGCTTTCTCCACTCGATCCCTGAAATCATTTTTAAGGAGCTTCCACCTACCGCTAGCTTTGTCATTTGTGCCGACGTGCACCATGACCGCTGGATCCACATCAGCCCCACCCAGTAATCTATCAACCCGATCTGCGATGTGTCGAACTCGAGCGCCAGGAAGGCAACACACCGTACAACGATCCCGGTCTTTGTGGCAGATTGCCCTGTTTGTTCCCCTAATAATTGAATCCCCCACTACCAGCACCTGTCTAGGCTTCTCTGCACTCCTATCCCCCTTCTTACTGGAGCAGACATTCCCCTGGCGGTCAGAGGAAGTATCTTGCTGCAGCAGTGTTACCCCTGTACTAACATCCCCCTCATCTGCCAATTTAGCAAACTTGTTGGGGTGTGCCAGTTCAGGACTAACCTCCCTGGCACTCTTCCCTCTACCCCGCTGCTTTCTAACTGTCACCCAGCTAGCTGCCTCATGTTCCTGCACCTCCATGCTACCATCCCCCTCTGTATTTATTCCAGCGAGTTTCTGCTCTGTGAGCAACAAACTCCTTTCCAAGTTATTAATGGATCTGTCTTGCAATTTGCTCATTTAGATCCATGATCTGGACTTCAAAATGTGCAACGTGCTTACATCTTGAACAGCAGTATGCCCCCTCGAGAGGCTGCTCAAGCAGAGAATACATGATGTACTGCATTGGTAAGCATGGAGCACATCTTACCTGATGGGGATTTTTTATTTTTTATTTTTTTGTAAAGTCCCTGAATCTAAAGTCACTTGATCTTAAGTCACACTAAGATCAAACACACTTGGAATCAAACCACACTTGCCAGCTCACACACTCGCTTTATACTTAGCTTTTAAAGCTGCTCCAAGTTGCAGAAAAAGCTGCCGCTGATTCCTCTGATATATGCAAATTGGTCTATGATCCCTGGTATGTGGTAAATAGGCCTGGCACCATAGTAAGAGAAACCTGCCCATATCATGATGCATGCACCAACATGCTTCCCTGTCTTCAGAGTGTATTGTGGCTTGAATTCAGAGTTTGGGGGTCGTCTGACGAACTGTCTGTGGCCCTTTTTTTATTTTCATCAGTCCACAAAATGTTTGTTTAGGCCAGTTGGCCTTTGGCAGTTGTTCTTTGGCAGATTGTATCTGCTTCAGTAGTAGTTGTTGTTGTTGTTGTTGTTACAGTGGGACTTTGTGGGGACTTCTTGCTAATAGATTAGCTTCACACAGGCGTCTTCTAACTGTCACAGTGCTCACAGGTAACTTGAGACTGTCTTTGATCATCCTGGAGCTGATCCTTGGCTGAGCCTTTGCCATTCTAGCTAGTCTTCGATTCATTTGAATGGTAGTCTTCCATTTTCTTCCACATCTCTCTGGTTTTGCTTTCCATTTTAAAGCATTGGAAATCATTTTAGCTGAACAGCCTATCATTGTCTGCACTTCTTTATAAGTGATTAAAAAGTTGATTGGAGAGGGTAACAAAGTACGCTGTTCTTCTGAACAATGTCTCGAATGACCCGTATTTCTCAGGCTTTCAAGGAGAAATGCATGTACAACATGTGCTGGCTTCAGCCTCACATAAGGGCCACCTGACTGATTCACACCTGTTTTACAGAATGATTGACCTCACTAATGAACTCTGCACTGCTATTATTCTGAACACACCCCTTTTTCAATTAACTATTCAAATACATGCTCAAAAACCTGCATATCATGAATGCTGAGTCTGTTGGCTTTCGAAGAATCTACTGCAGCAACTGGTAAATTGTTTGACATGTGGTAATGTAATTTATACCAAAAACAGTGAGTAATCTGGTTAGTCCTATTGGACTGCTGTTATTTTGAACGCTACTGTATATGAACCCCCCTTCCCCCCCCCCCCCCCTTTAAAGCTCACCAGCAGTATATGACCCCCTTTATTCCCCCCCCCCCCCAACAAGGAGTAGTGGACACTCACCCGTCCACACTGCGGTCCTGGTCACCTTCCACTGCTGCCTTCAGGGTGCGCTGTAGCCTACTCTGAAATACGCCAGGATGCTGTACGTAGCGTTTCAGCAAACTTCAGTGTTGAGAAGGCAGCAGAGGGCAACCAGGACAGGAGTGTGGACAGGTGAGTAAAAATTATCGGTATCTACTTATTGCAATAACACAGTAAGTAGCTGCCGATTGTGTTTTTTATCTAAAATGTCTTCGCATGCCACCTGTGACACGCATGTCATAGGTTCGCCATCACTGGTCTAAGCTGTCATGTCTATGGTTCTTGCTATTTTGTATGAAGGAGAAAGATGCATTATAACTGAATTGGGGGCAAGCACTGGATCTGTTAGCACTATGTAATGCATCCACTGGAGCAAAGCTACTTATTCAAGGTTCCATGCCCCCCACATCCTGTAATATGTTGTGGCATCTTTAGCAGCAGGGACTGTTTTATACACATAACCAGCAGTGAACATTGAACCAGCAGTGAAATGAAATACTAGTGGCCATTACTTTGGGATATATTTTACTGGGGTAAAACTGCATTTATTTTTGAACGCAGTGAATGAATAAATTTGTTCATCCAAATAAAGGGCATGATTAAAACTATATATACAGTATTATTGCTTGATAATGTTGAGTATGTGACTTTGACACATGTAACATGGAATGGAAGAAGATCTTTTTACCTTGACGACATATTTTTAAAAATGTACATAGCAGAAGTTCACCTTTGGCTAATTTAAAAAAAAAAAAGTGCATTTTTCCGCATAGACACACCTGTTATATAGCCCCTCCTTCGTACCCACAGTAATTTACCAGAGAAACTGAAGGAAACAAGAACAATATCAGGAGGGAATTCCTGTGCTATTGTCAAGGGCTACAGAAAATGTAATTGCCAGTGATTTTCATGTTTTCCTGGCACCTCCACAATGGCACTGACCAGAAGAATAACAGAGGAATTCAGAATTGGGGAAGCATCAGAAAGGAATTTGTCCAAAAGAGAGGTCATTGTTAGACATCCAGTTTGAAAAATGTCAATGTGTTTTCCCAACAAATCTGGTCAGTTAATGCAGAAGCCCTTTTGGTCTAGGAAGTGGTAATTTCTCTGATAGAGTGTGCTTTTAAGCCCTTAATGGGTTATCCCGGGATAAACAGATCTTCCTAATCTAAGCTACCCCCCTGCCTACTTTCTAAATTACTTAAACCAAAAAGCCATATTTACCTAGGCCGCCGGGGTCACATATTCCGGTTTTCCCGATGACGTTCTATTTCCGCAAACAAAACGTCACCAATACTAACCTACCCCATCATACTTACCTGTCTTCCTGTCCAGATCTTCTGGGCATTGGACGTCACTTCTGCGCGGGCGGCACCTCCTCTTCGTGATGTCTGCCGGCCTCCCACACCTGCGCAAAAGAGCCGGAGTGCCGGCTACTGCGCATTCTGGCACGCTGGCTCTATGGTGGTCATGGCTGCCCAGAACAAGTGAAGTTCTATGCATGCCCAGAAGGTCTTGCCCTGAAGACAAGTAAGTATGGTGGGGTGGGGGAGAGAGTAGTTAGTTAGGAAGGACTAGTAGTGGGCGGGCTAGCTAGGGAAACGGGGTGTGAGTGAGAAAGGGAGGGGGAGGGAGTCAGCTCTGAGTGAAGCGCAAGGCATCATGGTAGTTGTAGGAAAACAGAACAGGAAGCTACCCATGTAAACAAATACAGAAGATTCCAGGAGCTCCCAGGAAACCCAGAAATCCCTCAAAACATTGCTAAAGGTATTTGGCTGAACTTATTAACCTATTAATAGCACTAACTGACCTTTTTGAAAACCTTTTTTGCCCGTAAAACCCCTTTAAGGACATGGCACAAGGTTTTTGCCTTAAGGAGACAGTTGCATTTTTCAAATCTTTGTGGTAATAATTATGGAACACATTATCTTGGGTATTTTTGAGGTGTGTGTTTTGTGTTAAGGATGTTACAAGGCTTGCAAGTCAGTTTTTTAGGGGCCAATTCAGTTCTTTAAGGGGCCTATATATTAAAACCTCCCCCATGTGGATGTAGACTGCTGTTTGGGCACACGGCAGTGGAGAAGGGAAGGAACGGAATTGGGCTTTTGGAGGGTAGATATTTTAGAAATTACACCCTTCAAGAAATTTTGCAAGGGGTATAGTAAGAACTACTACGTGATAGCCATATAACGCAAATCGTAAGTGCAACGAATTTGTCGATTTAAACTCACATTTCAGTGTGATCCTTGTTTCTGACTCTTTTTAGCAAACGATCCTTGTCTGGTGGATTTGACTTTCAGCTGCACATGGGGCTAAGTGTAGTCTTCAATAAACCTGCTTTGTAGGGGGGAGGAGGATGTTGCAAAATTAGGAGGTAAATCCCTGTACACTCTTGATGGCATGAATACGCTGGTTAAAGTAGTTAGAGATGGGATGTAGCTGGAACATGCTGAAGAGCCATTGTCTGTGCAAGGTAAGGTGTTTGAACTGCTTGGTCCCAAAAAAGTTTTTGCTGTTCATAAAAATATTAGAGAAATAATATAGGGGGAGGAAACGGCTGGATGGAAAGTTGTTGTTTCCTTTTGCACTAAAAAGAAAATTGATAAAGCAGACTCGGCTATATTAGCATAGGCCGCCCAAGATTGATGCACTTATGACTAAATTCTCCAGAGTCAGTTTTTCCTTTTTGAAGGTCTGGGTGTACTCAAAGATCCATTGGGTAAGAGAGCTTTCTTAAAGGGAATTTTTTAGCAGGAAAATTACTTATCACACTAACAGTACCTTTTATAGGGCTGCTTCTACACTTTCCAAAGAGGTCTTTCTTATTCTGCATTGCAATTCCATTATTTTTTTTTATTTTAAAATCTTTTTATTTTTATGCAAATTAAGTGAAAATGGATTTAGGGGTGTTTTATTTTTCTGCTGGGTCTTCACTCTCCACTTAGATAACTGTCTGTAACTGCAGACAGTATGTGACAAAGTGGAAAACGAGCAATGAGGAGATGAGCGGCAGTTAGTCCCATCAGGAGAAAAAATTCTAATTTACATAAAAATGAAAACACTGATTTTCGTGAAAATGGAGTTGCAATGCAGAATAAGAGTCTTATTTGGAAAGCATAGGACTAACCCTACAAGGTACTGTCACTACTTTTATCAATTTTCCTGCGGACAGACTCCCTTTAAGAAAAATTGCAAGTTTCTATGGCTAATTTCAAAGCTACCACTGTATCTACTTCAGTAGCCAGATCAATTTGGGCTTTGGTTAAATCAGCTAGAGATGTATATCCAAGGGGGTATTACTAGGGACCACTGGTTAGCCACATTTCTGCCCTGGCAGGGGTAGTTCCATCATCTTCCACCTAACACAAAAAATATCAAGATATCCAAGCATTAATCCACTTAACCAATTATGTATCAGTCTGTCTTAAATTCCTCCTGCAGAAATTCTCATTAACATATCACCTATCACCCTGGATAATCACATGACCATTGACTCTTACATCACTCTGGCCCTGCCTACTCTTGAACAGATCTTGCTTACATCTCTTACAGGCAGACTGTTCACTTGCTTACATCACATTCTACTCTCAGGGCAAATGCTAGAATGGAGAGGTCAATATCAGATTATGCTTGGTATGCCGTGGATTCAGTAGGTAACACTGCTCCCTGTGACTGTGTTCATGTCAAATCAGGTGGGTTAGGGTTGCGTATAGGAGTGGTTTTATCCTCCACTTCAACCATGCAACACCCGAGAATGTCAAGGCTCTGAAGCCCACCAGATTGCACATCTAAAGCTCCTGGAGCCTAGGCAGCGCCACCTACTTGATCCAAGACACACTGGATTTTAAACCACTCCAGTCTAGCCTAGTAATAGTAAAGATTACTTGCCTATTCAATATGAATGAAACTACTGCCCTCTAGGGTGCCCCGTGCGTCCCGGCAACGTGATATGAGACGCAAGGTCCCCCTGGAGGGCACAAGGGGAAGCTTAGGCAGCCGTGAGCAGGAGCTGGGATCGGTAAGTATGGCCTCACAGCCGGTGAGGAATCCTGCTGCAAGACAGCTGAGCAGCAGGACCGGACAGCACTGGGAGGACACTGGGGACAGGTGTGTGTTTTTTTTTTTTTTTTTGTTTGTTTTGTTTTTTTTTCCACTTTCCCGACCGAATTAATTAAAAATATTTTATTACTGAAACATGGCAAGATGGAAACTCTTCCCCATACTGGAGTTTGCAATACCAATCTAATATCTGGTTCTGCACCATGAAAGGCTGGAGAGAAAGGGAGGTAGGGTAGCTATCTGATTCAAATTAACCTTAAAAATAAACATACTTCCCATTGGTGCAGCTAGTTCCTTTGAATGAATTAGCAGACAAAAACATTAGGTTATTACTACTATATTGACACTCTCCCCCCCCCCCCCCCCCAAGGAATTAAGAGTTGTTAATTTTAATCATAGATCACCAAAGGTGGATCATAGATTTTAATGCCTGGATAGATGTGACAGTCTTTTAGAATTTGGGTAAGAGCTTCTTAATAGTATGGATCAACTAGGCTTCTCTCAAGCAGTCCACTCACCAACTCCCAGAAAGGAACATACTCTTGACCTGATAATCCTCAGCGGACTGGTAATTTCAAAAGTAACAGTAAATCCAGTCATTTGGTCAGATCATCACAAATCAATTTCTCTATTCAGTTCTTTAGTTTCCAAACATCAAAACCAAGAAAATACAGAATCCTTAATGGATTATCTTCCCAAGAAAGGTGAAACAACCTCAGCCTCCACTGGCAGACTGATACAACTGCAGACCCTAACCACCTTGTGCTGCAATGCAACAAATCAGTTTCTTCTTCTTTTGATGCTACTGCTCCTTTGTGCACCATGGTCTTCACCACAAAATCTCATACACCCTGGTTTGAACTTGCATTCAAGTTTCCGCACCCTTTTTGTCAGTGGCGGAAACCTCCATCACTGAAGGACAAAATCTCATTGACCCTACGCCTCAAGCACTATTAAACAGCCATCAAACTACTCACTGTGTACAGTCTACGGACTAGTGTGTGTATAAAGGGTGCAGTTCTACCTATATTTCCAGAGATATCACTGGTTGAAAACAAAATGAATATTGGGATGCAGTATTTATAGCTTGACTTTATTTTCCACCAGTGATATCTCTAGAAATGGTACAGAGCTGCAACCTTAGTGTCATATGAAAGATGAGAATCTCCTCTTTCATACAACACCAGAATTGTTTTAAATTTTAATAATACTTGAGAGATGTCGGTTTAAAGTGACCCTCCACTTCCCTTACTTTCCCTGCTTTACACACACAAGCCCATAAACAGTGAGAAGAAGGGTAAAGCTCTTAATAGGAAAGCAAGAGAAAGAATAAAGAAATCCAGGATTTCACATAAGAGCCAAAATTTAATAGTTTATTACAGAACTTATTAATGACACAAATGCTGTCAGAAAATTCAAAGTTGTTTGAAAGTTTAGTTACGTTTCAAGCATCAATATGGCGGAGATATCATTCTCTCTCTCTCTCTCTCTCTCTCTCTCTCTCTGTCTCTCTCTCTCTCTCTCTCTCTCTCTCTCTCTCTCTCATATATATATATATATATATATATATATATATATATCTATATCTATATCTATATGTATCTATATGTATCTATATCCATAATGTATGGACTGTGCAGATAGTGGCAATGTGGGGTCTTAAAGGAGTATTCCCTCAAACATAATTATATTTAATTTGTAGACAAAAGTTGAACATTTCTGCCAATATAAATAAATACAAATTTTAGTTTTAAAGATTTTTCTCTGATAATCTTGTCGTGACATCCTATTGTCTTTATTGGTTGCCAGTGGGTACGACCATGAATGCAAGAACTTTCTATGATCTGGCGCTTGTCAGAAACCTGGTCGTGATTTCCTTATTGTGGCTAGGTTATCAGGCTGGGACACTACGTGCATTAGAAGACTATCTGGCCACAAAAAAGTAAATCATGGCTGGGTTTCAGAGTATAATGCTACAATGGCCTTGAATATGGATATTGGCCCTTGTAATAGGGTCTTAAATTTATCCACAAATGAAGGGGATTCATATGCGACCACTCTCTGAATTCATTTTGACTATAAGGCTTTCTTTCTTATATGGAAAAGCTAGTGCCTTTTACATATTCTTTATTCCTTGACAGGATCTTTAGCCAGATTTGTGTCCTTTAAAGAGGACCTTTCATTACCTCCAAAATTTCAAGTTCTTAGCATCTGTTAAAGAGGTCTGCTCCGCTCTAGTGCAGTTGGAATTTTTTTTTCTTTAGACCCCGCCATTGCCGAGCAACAAGTGCAGTTAGTTTTGGTGTCTGATCTGCTATTTAAGCTCTAATATCAGAAGGACAGTGTCAAGCAGGGAATGTTATAGAGAGCTCCGATCAGAGGCAGCCAGTGTCAAAGATCAGACTCCCACCCTTTGTCTGCTCCTTGCCTGACACCGCACTCCTGACAGTACAGAAACTAAATAGCATATCAGGCACCAAGACTTGTATCATTGATTGGTTGGGAATGGTGGGGGCTAGAGAAATAAAAATTTCAACTGTACCAGAATCAGTGGAGCATAATCTATTGGTGTAAAGAGCTGGATTTATTGGAGGTGGTGAAAGGTCTTCATTAAATGTGTAGCAATCAAATGTTAGTAAGAAATAAAGAATATGATAAAGGTTCCTCAGCAACCAAGGGACTCAAGCCCCCGACTTCAAAGAGGGGGGGGGGGGGATGAGGAAAAGAGCAGGAGGAGAACACTGGGATCAGAGGTAACCAAAGGATCCACAAACTTGTGGAGTTCTGGTAGGGACTGTATTGCATAACTCAGAAAGTAGGGAGGATTAAGGGCTGTGGTAGGAGTATAATAACCATTATTGGCTTCTTAGATCAATAAAAGTTTTTCAACTTAAAAAGCAGAGAGAGACTTTTATCATTTATCCGTGACAGAATTGCTGGCAGTATTAATCTCCGAGTAGGAATTATCAGTAATATGTGATTCCAAAACTTCAATCTGTGCATCTATTTGGAGGATCCCTCTCAAAAACAATCCTCACTACTTTGAGTCTTCTCTTGAATGGTTGGATTTCTTAGGGATTTATTGGAACAGTGTTAGAGATTGCCGGATTTTGAACTTGTTTGATTTCTAATGTATTTGCTTCTCTTCCGATCATTGAGTCTCTACTTTTTTTTTTTTTTCCTCAACTTTATCAATATGAGGGTTGAGTAGGCTGTCATTTGTCTTACAGTAGAGTATCCTTATGCACATTTAAAGTTTGACTGTACAGTATTGTAAAGTGCCTGTTCAAGACTCTGTAGTAGTAAGTTTTCATTTAAGAGAATGCCAGTGAGTTTCCTCAAGCATTCAGTCAAAATGCCTTCCCAATTAGATTTAAGTTCTGATGTATATAACTCATAGCTTAGAAAGAGGGAAATTCCTTACCACGAACATAACCATATTTAAAACTGTAGACAATTGAAAGTTGACCGTTTTTGTAAATATAAATAAAAATTTTGCAGAGTTTTATAGACTCTCTCCAACCATCTTAGTAATGGCCGTTTGTTGTCTTGATCGGTTGCCAATGGATACGACCATGAATGCGGGAACTTTCTATACACTGAAACCCATCCATGTTTTTCTTATTGTGGCCGCTGCCTGATAACCTGTCCACAGTAAGGACATCATGGCTGGGTTTCTGTCATGAGCCAGACCATTGAAAGGTCCTGCATTCATGGTCGTATCCATTGGCAACCAATCAAAATAAGACTGTTAAACTAAGATAAGAAAAAATTTACAAACTTCTTAAAAAATTTTCTAATTTACAAAAAGGTTTAATTTTTAATTGTCTACAAATCTAAATATGGTTGTGTTTTGTTGGAATACCGCTTTAACGATCAGATTCTGGGCCAGATATTGTTCCAGAATAGTGTGGGTCCTGTTTTTAATAATGTCATAAAATTTGGTCTGCTCCCTGCATTCTCAGAGGTGCCTTCTCCAGTAACAGCAAAAACATTTCTGGACTCAGATTGTAGTCTCATGTCTGTCTTTGAGACGATCTGACAAAACTGCAACCTTCCAATTATCAGTGATGGGGGTTGTGTGAAGAGAAAAAAAAATGTGGCCCAGCAGGACACCAAGAAACTAGCGATTATCTGAAATGCTAGGGAAAAAATTTTTGGGTGAGCAGCCCTAGTCAGAAACTACCGCAGCGGTGGCTGCAGCCACATTCAAATCATGTTTTTTTACATCAGTTTAGTAGATTTAACAGATGCTAAAAACAGATACAATTGCTGGTTTAGTCATATACTGAGGTGAAAAGTGCTGAGACTAAAGCCTGGGGCAAGCTAATGCATGTCCCCAGAGCACTTTTCCCTTAATTTGCGTATGAATAAAACGACAAATTACATGAAAATGGGCACCAGAGCTGAACAGTCATATTTGCAAACTGTAGAATCTCTTCTACAAGGTACTGAGATTAGGTTTAACTAACTTAGTGCTGACAGACTCCTTTTTAAGCATCACCTGACTACATGAAAGTTTGGGCTGCTGCTATTGGTCGGGAAAATCTTCAGCATACATTACTGTGCAGAACAATGATTGACCCTGAGGGGAGAAGTGTCCTGCAACTTGACGTTATCACCCTCTTGCATACTTCAACTGCAGACAGCTGAAACCTCTGGATTGCTCATGTTGCATCTCTCTCTCTGTATGTCAGCTGTGTGTGTTGCTTCCCATCTTCCATGCGTTTCTACCTGTCTGACTGCTGCCTTCCTTTTGGCTGGAAAAAAGGCAACAGTTGTAAGTGATTGTAGCTTTTTTTTTTTTTTTTTTTTTTTTTACACAACGGATGTCTTGTCAACTATGAAAATCATATATTTTACATTTATTTTTGTTTTGTTTTTCCTATGTAGTACAAGCAGAGTCTAGCTGTTCAAATATTGTATCCTCCACACCTAGTCAAGTAGATCCACAACAATATGAACTGCAGTTTGCTCGGCTTCGGAGTTTTCTTTCAGGTTAGTAATTTAAAGGAAGCTTGTGAATCTTAGTTTTCTAATGTTAAAAGCTGCTAATTTGGGGGGAAAGTTTCATTTACAGTGCCTTGCGAAAGTATTCGGCCACCTTGAACTTTTCAACCTTTTGCCACATTTCAGGCTTCAAACATAAGGATTTAAAATTTACATTTTTTGGTGAAGAATCAACAAGTGGGACACAATCGTGAAGTGGAACGAAATTTATTGGATATTTTAAACTTTTGTAAAAAATGAAAAACTGGAAAGCAGAGCGTGCCAAATTATTCAGCCCCCTTAAGTTAATACTTTGTAGCGCCACCTTTTGCTGCGATTACAACTGCAAGTCGCTCGCGCTATGTCTCTATCAGTTTTGCACATCGAGAGACTGAAATTCTTGCCCATTCGTCCTTGGAAAACAGCTGGAGCTCAGTGAGGTTGGATGGAGAGCGTTTGTGAACAGCAGTTTTCAGCTCTTTCCACAGATTCTCGATTGGATTCAGGTCTGGACTTTGACTTGGCCATTCTAACACCTGGATACGTTTATTTGTGAACCATTCCAGTGTAGATTTTGCTTTGTTTGGGATCATTGTCTTGTTGGAAGATAAATCTCCGTCCCAGTCTCAGGTCTTTTGCAGACTCCAACAGGTTCTCTTCCAGAATGGTCCTGTATTTGGCTCCATCCATCTTCCCATCAATTTTAACCATCTTCCCTGTCCCTGCTGAAGAAAAGCAGGCCCAAACCATGATGCTGCCACCACCATGTTTGACAGTGGGATGGTGTGTTCAGGGGGATGAGCTGTGTTGCTTTTACGCCAAACATATCGTTTTGCATTGTGGCCAAAAAGTTCGATTTTGGTTTCATCTGACCAGAGCACCTTCTTCCACATGTTTGGTGTGGCTTGTGGCAAACTTTAAACGAGATTTTTTTAACGATAACTTTGAGAAATGGCTTTCTTCTTGCCACTCTTCCATAAAGGCCAGATTTGTGCAGTGTACGACTGATTGTTGTCCTATGGACAGACTCTCCCACCTCAGCTGTAGATCTCTGCAGTTCATCCAGAGTGATCATGGGCCTCTTGGCTGCATCTCTGATTAGTCTTCTCCTTGTTTGAGATGAAAGTTTAGAGGAACGGCCGGGTCTTGGTAGATTTGCAGTGGTCTGATACTCCTTCCATTTTAATATGATCGCTTGCACAGTGCTCTTTGGAAAGTTTAAAGTTTGGGAAATCTTTTTGTATCCAAATCCAGCTTTAAAATTCTCCACAACAGTATGACGGACCTGCCTGGTGTGTTCCTTGGTCTTCATGATATGCTCTGCGCTTTAAACAGAACCCTGAGACTATCACAGAGCAGGTGCATTTATACGAAGACTTGATTACACACAGGTGGATTATATTTATCATCATCAGTCATTTAGGACAACATTGGATCATTCAGAGATCCTCACTGAACTTCTGGAGTGAGTTTGCTGCACTGAAAGTAAAGGGGCCAAATAATATTGCACGCCCCACTTTTCAGTTTTTTATTTTTTACAAAAGTTTAAAATAACCAATAAATTTCGTTCCACTTCACAATTGTGTCCCACTTGTTGATTCTTCACCAAAAAATTAAAATTTTATATCCTTATGTTTGAAGCCTGAAATGTGGCAAAAGGCTGAAAAGTTCAAGGGGGCCGAATACTTTCGCAAGGCACTGTAAATGTCCCCCAGTGAATTTTTTTTATTTTTTTTTTTTATGCTGTAGCCATTTTAAAACCTTTACAATATATAACAGTGTGTGTGTGTGTATATATATATATATATATATATATATATATATATATATATATATATATATGTGTGTGTGTGTGTGTGCATGTGTTTTCAGTATCGAAAATTGGTCTGTCTTGAAAAATTATGCAACATGAGTGCTTCTCATTGGTAAAAACTATTCAAAATTGCAGACTTGCTCACCTTCTCTACCGTCCCCCCCACCCCACCCCCCGGCTTTCAGTCTTTGCATTGCTAAGTTTAAAATCCGCTACGAAAACCCACAGCAATTATTTAAATGCTACTGGTTTAAAACTGTTTGTTTAGAAGTAGATATTCTAAAGCACGCCAATATATAACACACAGCTTATTTTTCAGACTATAAGACACACTTTTTCCCAAAAAAAAATTTGGGAGGAAAATGTGGGTGTGTCTTATAGTCCGAATGTAGTCAGTGGGGGGCAGCGACAGTGGGCAGTGTCACCCGAAATGGTACGTGGTCAGCTGGAGATGGCCGGGGACCCGCAACACCATGATAGCGATCGAGGAAAGCCTGGTTCCCCGATCACTATACACAGTCTGCCCAGGGGAGGTGAGTAAAAATAACACAATTCTACTCACCTCTCCTGGGCTTCCGATGATCCCCTGGATCCTGTTCAGGGCTTTTCAGGCCTGTGATTAAGGTCCCACACCCCAGATGTTACTGCTGGGGCCCGTGATTGGGCCGCAGCGGTCACGTGGGATGCGTTTTCATAATGACGACATCGTGCCTCACGTGACCGCTGAGGCCCAATAACAGGCCCAAGCAGTGATGTCTCGGACACATCACAGGTAGAAAAGGCCCAAAGAAGTTGCAGAAGAGAACCAGATGGAACAAGGATGCCCAGAAAAGGTGAGTAAGTGTTTGTTATTTTTAATCATTTCTCCTGGGCCTCCAATTATTATACACAGGGGTCTGAGAAGACCAGATAAATATTAATGATTTATTATAATAATGTCTAAACCCTACTCTAGTGGCGAGCTTTGGAATATCTACTTCTTGTGAGGAGCACGGAACCTAATAGTTTTTCACTGAGTTATGTGAGGATAAATGCTACACAAAAAGGAATTTACTGTATGCAACCCTGGTGATAAGTTAGCGGTCTGCCAGTAAACGCTGCCCTCAATTTGAGGAATACAGTTTTACTGTAGTTGTGGCTATGCACAACACCTACAGGTGAGCATCCAATCTTCAGGGGCTCTAAGGGCTTTCTGTGGTTTCTTGCCTGTTGTAATTTGTTCCACACAAGGAGCACCTTTTTCTGCTTTTAATGTTTCATTAGTTATACCTGTAAATTTATATAGATGTGTAAAGACTTTTAACGTGAATCTTTCATTATTTAGATCCAGTATCTAATTTTTTTTTGAAAATAGAAAAAGGAACAATTTTCGGGCTGCATTGGCACCATAAACCATATTAAAACCTTTATTAATGTATTTTTTTTTCTTCCTTCTATGAAATCCTGAGCTGAAATAAACTTCTGCTCCTTCTTTTTTGTAAGCTGATTTTCTAGGGAGGCTTCCTCGATCAGCGCATCTGCTCAGTTACCACAGTACCAAAGATTGTTGTCTGCCTATTAAGCCAGCCAATGCTTTGAAATGCATAGCATGAATTTTTTTTTCTCTTTGCATAGATAGTTACCTTGTTTGAATAAGACATGTTCAACCTCACAGATCAATTATATCATTCTTTGTAGAATAATTTATAACCCTTCATGTCAGTGTTGTTTGTCACAGATAAAGTAAAGCATCTAACACTTTTTGAATGATGTCATAGTATGTCATTGCTACCTCTTGAGTAGGACATTCCAAAGTTTGACTATTCTAACTGTAACGAACATTTTTCTATATTGTTGATTTTAAAACTTTTCTTCCATAACTAAATAATGTCCCCTGGCCCTTTGTACAGTATTTGGAAAGAATAAATCATGTGATTGTACTTTTGTATTGACTCCACATAAAGATGTAGCAGAGGTTAGAGAGGATCTTTCTTGTCCTCATGAAATTGCGGTTATATACTGTTAGAAAACTGACAGTGCGCTGAATTCAGCCCAATCAACTTTCGTGGTGTGTGTCCAGCTGGTGGAGATATCAGTGCTGTTAGTTTCAGCACCGATATCTCCCCACTGTCAGAAGGAAGTTCCTCACAGCTCAGCGTCATCGCTGGGGAGTAAGGAATGCCCCCTCTGACAGTGCAAGGCTATGTTAGAGTACAGTCAGAAGGGGCATTCCTCACAGCTCAGCAATGATGCTGAGCTATGAGCAACGCTCATCTAACAGTGGGGAGATATCGGTGCCAAAACTAACGGCACCGATATCTCCACCACCGGGACACAAACTGGGAAAACCGGCTGAATTCAGCTCACTGTCTGCTTTCTAGCGGTATATAAAACTGCACCTTCATGAGGACATGAAAAAGGTCCTCTTTAACTATGGTTTAAGATTGGGTTAATCTGCTGCAGCATGATATTTTATCGCAGAAGCAAGCAAACAAACAATGAAAAGTCATTAGTAAAACATTTTCAATGTCTCTCCATTTGGTTTTTGTTGTTTTCTGTGATAACATATCATGCTACAACAGTTTTTAATCAATTACAGAAGTTCCCAACCTGAACAGGTCAGCTGTTCTGGGCCACCTCTCTAAACCACCTATGTTTTTAAAAAAAAAAATATTTGATTAAAAATTCAAATAACCCCCTCACTCCCCAGAATGGATATTAAAAAAAAAAAAAAAATGCCCAAACTATAAAAAATGTATCCCATTCAGTGAGCACTGTAGCGGTAAAAAAAAAAAAAAAAAATCACATCTTTTTCGCTGTTGCTTTCCAAAGGAAATTAAATAAAATATAATCAAGACTTTGGATGTTCCACAAATAGCATAAATAAAATCTTTCTTGCTCTGCAAAAAGGCTCTTTACACAGCTTTGCACACCAACATATTATATGTGTCACAATATAAAGACTAAATTGTTTGCATTTTTCAAAGTTTTTTTGAGTTTTGTACAGGTATTAAAACCTAATAAAAACTATACCTATTTGGTATTTCTGTGATTGTGCTGGTCCAAAGAATATAATGAGCATGTCAATTCTTCTTCCTCTTTCCATGAAAAATGGCATTGACAGGAGGGAGTTAACTATGGTTATGTTGGGAAATTGTAACTGTGTAAGACCAATGAAAAGCTAATCACTATTTAGAAGTTTATTGGCACCAAATGTTGAACATGAAAACTACATTGGTGCAGATTTACTTATAGACTAGACAGTCTAGCAATATGCAACATTTATCCTTCAGCATCACATTTTAAAACGTTCTAGTCTAAGTTTACACCACTTTGAGTTGGCTTAGTTTTCATTGAAAAAAGTGCTAACGTTTTGCTGCATTTTTGGTGCACAATGTTAAGCCAAAATTGTTGTCTTATTCTTTATATTTTCTTTCTTGTACAGGAGAAGATTCTCGGGAAAGCCAGGATGTGACTTCTGTGCTCTACCCTTTATTTGTTTATCTCCATCTGGACATGGTTCAGAATTGCCTAAAAAGTATGGTAGATAGCTTCTACAGCCGATTCCATGGAATGTTTCTTCAGAATCCAGCACAAAGGGACATAATTGAACAGCTTCAGACAACGATGACCATGCAAGATATACACTCAAACTTAAAGCTGCAGGCATTTCTAGATAACAAGTATGTTGTCCGCCTTCAAGAAGACAGCTATAACTATCTTATTCGCTACCTACAAAGTGATAACAACATTGCCCTACTCAAGGCTCTGACATTACATATCCATTTAGATGTTCAGCCAGTGAAGAGAACAGAGTACCAGCTATATGCAAGTAATAGTTTTTCTACAAGAGGAGGTAATAGTAATCTTGAGCCACAGGATGTACCAGCACCTATTCTCCAAAATGAGGCTGCCCTTGAGCAGCTGCAGGACTGTATAAAAAGAGTTAAAGACGGACCACCTTCGCTTACAACTGTGTGTTTTTATGCATTTTACAACACAGAAAATTTGTTGAACACTGCTGATATTTCCCCTAATGGAAAACTCCTTGTTGCTGGGTTTGATAACTCTTCTATAAAATTGTGGAGTCTAAGGACAAAAAAACTTAAAACCGAACCAAACAGAGTGGATGTTTCACGCATACGACTAGCTAGTGATATTCTAGATGAGGTATGATTCCTTCTTGTATATTTATAACATTGTGTATGTTACATTAATGCAAAACCTCAGTGATGGGATCATTTCATACTGTGTGCACAGTATACTTTTACCACATGCGCCAGGCAAGCTCTCTGCTCAGATGTTGAATCTATAAGCCCCTATAATCTCCGCCTGCAAAAAAAAATTCCGTCTGAACTTACCCAAAGTAGGATGGAATCTGCAACAAAATCTGTAATACTTAGAATAACTTTTATGGTCGTTTTATTTGGCTATTTTCAACAGATCATTATAATTATGCTATTAGGTTTTGCACACATTTATTTTCATGCTGATTTCAGTATGTTTTTCATCTCCGCATCGGCGTAAACAAAATGTCTACCTGTCTCTGAATACTTCCTATTGGGAACTTACTGAATACTTACCAAAGAGATACAGCGCAAATTCTCCCATGAGTAGAATTAAGTTCTGTATTACATAAAGACACATCAGGTCAATTCTTGCCAAGGTTGAAGTGCAGGAGTAGCATTGAAACCTTGGAGAGTTGCCATGTTCAGGTTACCCACATTAAAGCGTAACTAAAATTTTGGACAACTTTTGATTTTCTGGCTAGATTTGTGTCAAATTCTCTAATATACTTTAACTAATTTTGGATCCTTTCTGTGAAATCCTGCATTTTTTTCACTCTCTCCCTACTTTTTGTATTGAGAGATATTTCTGCCTCTCAGTGAATGTCAGGCTAGGTTCACACTTGCACTGAGCTCTCCATCTTTCGGGTCTACCAGGGGGCTTAAACGACACAGAACTCTTCCACTAAAACAGCAAACACCCATGGACCCCATAAACTATAAAGGGGTTGTCAGGTTTACACCGTTTTTATACTGAAACTGAGAAAAGTCCTACATTGAGGACTTTTCTCTCTGCTAGACGACTTTTGGTGGTTTCTGGGCAGTCTGTCCTATGGAGACTGATGCAGATGTGAACCTAGCCTTACTGTGTATGAGAGTATGGGGGCTGTGTAATATGTAGAGAAAATGAGTAGAACAGGGTCCCTTCCAATAGTTATATCTGGGACATTATAAAACGTACAAACTTGCTTTTGGTGTCATATGAAAGAGGAGATTGCAGTGCTATCTAAATTATTTCCAGAGATATCACTGGTTGAACACACAGTTGGGATTGGGATTTTTTTTTCATCTCATATATTATACAGCTGCAGTATAAATATCCTTAAATCCCGACTGTTTTCAACCAGTGATATCTCTGGAAATAATTTAGATAGCATTGCAACCTTAGTGTCATTTGAAAGAGAATCTCCTTTTAAAAAGAGATTTTCATTTTTTGGCAAAACTGTCCATGCTTGCTTAGCTGCATGTGGAATGCACTTACACTTATACTTATTCTGATGTGTATATACATAACGTGTGAATATACCCTTACAGTGTATTTAAAGACAGTTGGTAGTTTTTAAAGGGGCGAAACAACATGCTTTTTATTCAGCAAAAGTGCTAAAACCGCTATATGCATTTGGCATTGTCTTAGTCACATAGGATAAAGAGAACATATTATTCAGGAGCACAAAGAAAATGTAACAATAGATGTTATACATCTTGGAATTAAATAAATAAACTGCTGAACTAGTCTAATTTAAAAAGCATTATATTCAGTCTTATTCTTTGTTTGACAGAAATATAAGTTATAACTCTGGTTGAGTTGCTGAAAAAAATTGGTTCTGCAGACAAAAATAGTCTGACCCTAATAGAGCCATAGATCTACAGAACCTAAAGTTTCTGACGCGGCATCATTTATGAACTTTGCACACTATTTCCACAGGCTGCTGGAAACCTGATGCTGGGTATCGTTAATTGAGTCGAGAAAATTTTTAAATTTGTGTGTAAAATCTCCAAAAGATGCACTTTCATTTTAATATTTAGTCAATTCAAGCTAAATAAAACTTAAAACCTACTTTTTTTTTTTTTTTTTTTTTTTATCTATATGCAAGGAAGAGTGTTTGTTTGTCCGATTGGGCCACGATTGTAATGTGTATTCTTAACCTGTCAATTGCTGTGACCTCACCTATGGATGTGTGAATAGGTCTGTGCCTGGGTTACCAACTTGTGTCTGTGCACAAACAAGGTGGAAGCCAGTTTACCACAAAAAGTATATTTGTGGTAAAACTGCATGTTGTCGATCCACTGACAATGACAAGTGTCATTTCCCTTAATTCTGTTTAGTGCTGTTCTAAAATGCATACTAGGTTTTCTAGATAAAGATAAAGTATCAAAGTGGAGTATAGGTGCAACAGATTTAATATCCTTGCTTGAAATTGTAGCTTTTATTTCTCCTTTTTTTTTTGGTAAACTTTTATACATGACTTTTTTTTTCTTCTTTCTAACAGGATGAATTTGATGACCAGACTGGAACTGAAATGAAGATACTAAGAGCCCACTGTGGACCAGTTTATAGCACCCGTTTCCTGTCTGACAGTGCAGGCCTTTTGTCGTGCTCTGAAGATGCTTCCATTCGTTACTGGGATTTAAACAGTTTTACGAACACGGTCCTTTATGAAGGCCATGCGTACCCAATATGGGATCTAGATGTTAGCGCTTGTAGTATGTTTTTTGCCAGTGCCTCTCATGATCGCACAGCCAGGCTTTGGTCATTTGATCGAACATTTCCTCTTCGGATTTATTCTGGGCATTTAGCAGATGTGGACTGTGTAAAGTTCCATCCCAATTCAAATTACCTTGCCACAGGGTCTTCTGATAAAACTGTTCGTTTGTGGAGCAGTCAACAAGGAAACTCTGTGAGACTTTTTACTGGTCACCGAGGGCCTGTTCTTGCCCTTGCATTTTCCCCTAATGGAAGGTACTTGGCTTCTGCTGGGGAGGACCATCGACTTAAATTATGGGATCTGGCATCAGGTACTCTTTATAAAGAACTGAGAGGGCATACTGACAATATCAACAGTCTTGCCTTCAGCCCAGATAGTACTTTAATTGCCTCTGCATCAATGGACAACTCTGTTCGTTTGTGGGATATTAGAAATACATATTGCAATGCTCTCTCTGACGGCTCTTCCAGTGAATTAGTTGGCGTATACACAGGACAGACAAATAATGTTTTGAGTGTACAATTTATGGCTTGTAATCTCCTAATGGTAATTGGGACTGCACAGGGACATCAGGAATATTAGTGTTTTGTGGGTTGTGTGTGTGTGTGTTTTTTTTTTTTTTGTTGGTTTTTTTTTTTTAAGTTGGAAAATGTGTGTGAAAATTCTTTAAAAATCCAAAATATAATTGGAAAATCTTTTGGAATTTTTTTTTTTTTTGCCTGTAAGATGTTACGCAAGCAAAATAACACCTCTAAATAAAGAAAAAGGGTTCCATACATTCAAAATGGTGGTTTATTAGCAGTAAGTACATTAATTAACTTTTTTTATTTTTTTTAAAGTTTCTGGTACAGGTTTTGATTAACCCCTTAACGACCTTGGAAGTACTATTACGTCCTGGGCGCTAGGTACTTCGCGCACCAGGGCGTAATACTACGCCCGAGGCCGGCCGCACGCTCACTATCTGAGCGGGCGGCATCGAAATCGGGTGTTAGCTGTAACTGACAGCTAACACCCTACTCCATAACCTCCTGTCGGAACGGAGTTCCGCCATCTTGCCGCACCCCCCGCGGCGCGATCAGGGGGGTGCCGATATCTATAATCTGCAGTCCAGGGTCTACCCAGTGACCCCAGGCTGCCTGGAGCCCCCACTACCTGGTTGATCCTGCCGAGACCTCCCGAAGTCAGCGCTATGTGTGTCCATAGCGATGATTTCCTGTATAGACTGCAAGACACATGTATTGCTTGTGTCTTGTAGTGTATATACAGAGCCAGAGATCACAGCATCCTAATGGGACACATGAAAAAGTGAAAAAAAAAAAAAAAAAAGTATGTGAAAAAAAATTTATAAAACAATAAGGCCCCAAAAATTCCCTCTTCCTATATAAAATGAATTATATAAAAAAATAAAGCTAAAAATTAATAAAAACAATACATATTTGGTATCACCACATCCGTAACAACCTTCTCACAGAGGGTTCTACACCATTCCCTATTACTTCATATCTCTCAGAAAATAAATGGTTTCAAACGATAAAACTTAACTTTTAATATTTTAAAATAAAAATTGCACAAAGGACGTCCACTAATCTACTAAAAGACAGATCAATATGGTCTGTGCCTGCCTATTCAAAGTTTATTCAGGATTTAAATGTTAGACAGTATTCACACTCTCCAACTTTCCACTGGACCTAGGGTGTAATAAGATACTTTCACCACCCTTAGACTAAGGTTATAGTATCACGGCTGCATCATACAACAGGTCAGTATTTTGTCAGTTGCTCTTAGTGCTAGGAAAACCCAAACACCTGGTCCCCACACACATAATTTGTAAAGCCTCACTGACTAGACTCCTGCACAGCCATGATATACCTCCACAACCCTAGTCTGTAGTATGTACATATGCCAGTAATCTAGGTACAGGTCACAGTAACTTCATTTCCTGTCATTAAAATGTTATGAACATAAGGGAAACTATGATATTCTGACCCTTATACTCAATAAACCCTTATACTGCAGCCATTACTGATATCCCCTATGTTGACTCCAGGGATATACAGCTACCATTTCCATTAGTGACTCAAGTTCCACCAACTAATCTCCAGGCTAATCAGACTGCCCCAGTCTCCTGTCAGTCCTTCATGCCCCCAAGTGGTATGGCTTGTGGTCAACTAACTCAAAAATAGAAAATAAATTAGCATTGGCTCCTGATGAACCTGATATAGATAACAGGGGAAACGCGTAGAGCAAGTTTATTTTCTATTTTTGAGTTAGTTGACCACAAGCCATACCACTTCGGGGCATGAAGGACTGACAGGAGACTGGGGCAGTCTGATTATCCTGGAGATTAGTTGGTGGAACTTGAGTCACTAATGGAAATGGTAGCTGTATATCCCTGGAGTCAACATAGGGGATATCAGTAATGGCTGCAATATAAGGGTTTATTGAGTATAAGGGTCAGAATATCATAGTTTCCCTTATGTTCATAACATTTTAATGACAGGAAATGAAGTTACTGTGACCTGTACCTAGATTACTGGCATATGTACATACTACAGACTAGGGTTGTGGAGGTATATCATGGCTGTGCAGGAGTCTAGTCAGTGAGGCTTTACAAATTATGTGTGTAGGGACCAGGTGTTTGGGTTTTCCTAGCACTAAGAGCAACTGACAAAATACTGACCTGTTGTATGATGCAGCCGTGATACTATAACCTTAGTCTAAGGGTGGTGAAAGTATCTTATTACACCCTAGGTCCAGTGGAAAGTTGGAGAGTGTGAATACTGTCTAACATTTAAATCCTGAATAAACTTTGAATAGGCAGGCACAGACCATATTGATCTGACTTTTAGTAGATTAGTGGACGTCCTTTGTGCAATTTTTATTTTAAAATATTAAAAGTTAAGTTTTATCGTTTGAAACCATTTATTTTCTGTGAGATATCCGTAACAACCTGTACAATAAAACTGAAACCATATTTAACATACACTGTGAACCTTGGGGGAAAAAAAAACCGCTGGAAGTAATGATTTTTCGCCATCTCACCTTACAAAATACGCCATAAAAAGTGATCAAAAAGTCATATGTGCCCCAAAACTGTACCAATAAAAAGCACAGATTGTCCGGCAAAAAAAAAAGCCCTAAACCAACTCTGTAAACTGAAAAATAAAAATGCTACGCATCTCAGAAGATGGCGATGCAAAAAAAATTGATTTATGTCTGTCCCCAAATGGGTTTTTGTTCTGCAAAATTAGTATCGCATAAAAAAAACAGTATAAATGAGGTATCGCTGTAATCGTACAGAACTGCAGAATAAAGGTAACATGTTACTTACACTCTATGCTGCATGGCGAAAAATTTAAAAGGTAAAACGCAGTGCTGGAATTGTGTGGGTTTTTTTTTTTTTTTTTTTTTTTTTTTCAACCAATAAAGAGTTAATAAAATTTATTTCATACGTTGTAGGCACCTAAGAATGATGTCATTACATAATACATCTCATACCGCAAACAACAAGCCCTCATATGGCTACATCACCAGAAAAATAAAGAAAATATAGCTCGTACAATGTGAAGACAAAAATCGCCAAATCATTAGAACAAAACTGGCTGAGTCAGGAAGGGAATGTATAAGCTGTGCGAGCATATCTTAGGTTGCAAACCAGATTTAGAGCTTACGAGGGATAATAAACCAGAAGTGACCCCCAGAGTGACCCCTCCAATAATAGTAACTCCTGGGGAAATAGTAGGGAATTTAGTGTACCGAATGTACTCCGCACAGCTTACATACTCACTCTTCACCCTCCGCTGTGTATTCACGTCTGGGATACTAATGCTCACTACACCCCTTGATAAATTCTTTGAGGGGTGCACTTTTCAAAATGGGTTCATTCCCTAGGGGTTTCCACTTTACTGGTACTTGAGAGGCTCTGCAAACATGACATGTTGTCCAGATCCCAAACATCTGAATCTGTGCTCCAAAAGCCACATAGCGCTCCTTCCCTTCTGCGCCCTGCTGTGTGCCCAAACTGCAGTTTATATCTACATGTATGACACTGGTGTACCCAGGATAATGTACTTAATGTCATATGTGGGTATAAACTGCTGTTTGGGCACAGCCGGGCACAGAAGGGAAGGAGTGCTATTTTGGTTTTTGGAGCACAGACTTGGACGGTTTGGTTTTTGGGCACCATGACACTTTTGCAGAGCTGAAATACTAGTACAGTGGAATCCCCTGACATGTCACCCCATTTTGGAAACTACACCCCTGAAGGAATTTATCCAGTGGTACAGTGAACATTTTTAACCCCCAAGTGTTGCTATAATTTATTATCCATAAATGAATACGCAGCTGATGATGAAAGGTGAAAATGACAATTTTTCCAGAAATACATAATTTCAGTGCGTAATATGTTGTGCCTGGCTTGTATCAGAGATGAACGCTTCAAAAGCTGTTGTGCCCGGGATCCCCGCTCACCAGTTTTTGGAGTGTGTGTCTGTGCAGACATAAACTGGGCACAACATATCGGACACTGAAATGTCGTATCTATGGAAAAATTTCATTTTTAACTTTTCATGATCAGCTGCGCATTCATTTCTGGAAATTAAAAGAATGGAACACTTAAGGGTTAATAATGCTCGCTACCCCACTTGATAAATCCCTTGAAGGGTATAGTTTCCAAAGTGGGGTGACATGTCTGAAGATTCCACTTTACTAGCAATTCATGGGCTCTACATGGTGCATGGTGTCCAAAAAGCAAAATAGCGCTCTTTCCCTGCTGTGCCCAAACAGTAGTTAATAACCACATATGACATTAAGTACGTTATCCTGGGTACACCAGTGTCATACATGTGGGCATAAACTGTCATTTGGGCACACAGTAGGGCGCAGATGTGAAAGAGCGCTATGTGCTTTTGGAGCGCATATTTAGTTTTTTTTTTAATGCCATGTCACATTTGCAGAGACCCTAAAATTGCCCCTACAAAATGGGGAATGGGGAATTCCAATTTACTGGCACCTCCAGGGCTCTGCAAAAATAACATAGAATATATAAAATATATATATATATATATATATATATATATATCTCTAAACATATATTATATATTAATATATTATTATATATATATATATATATATACAAAATAACCAGAAAGTCCCTCTAAATCTATACTCCAAAAGCTAAAAAAACACAGTGCTCCTTCCTTTCTGAGCCCTGCTGTGCGCCCACGCAGCAGTTTACACCCACATATTTAAATTTTTTTTGTCCCTGGGATAGCCCACTTAGTTTTAGGAGTTCATGTCTCTGATGCCACAAAGTGGCCGCAAGGTATTAAGCATTGAAATTGGATATTTCTTTAAAAACTTTAATTTTCACTTTTTGTACATTAATTTTTGGAAAGCATTTTTAGGCTCAAAATGATAATACCCCTTGATACATTCCTCGAGGGGTGTAGTTTCTAAAATGGGGTCACTTTTTAGAGGTTTCCATTGTATTGGTACTTTAGGGGCTCTGCAAATGCGACATGGCACTCAAAAACTATTCCAGCCACATCTGCCCTCCAAAAGCCAAAAAGTGCTCTTTCCATTCTGAGCCCCACCATCTTCCCATACAGCAGATTATAACCACATATGGGGCATTTCTGTGTTCAGAAGAAATTGTGTAACAAACTGTGCAGTGTTTTTTCTTCTTTAACCACTTGCAAAAATTAAAAATGTCACTAAATGTACGGTTTATTGGAAAAAAGTAATTTTTCATTTTTACGTCCCAAAGTCAATAAAATCTGTGAAACAGCTGTGAGGTCAAAATGCTCACCATACCCCTAGATAAATTCTATGAGGGGTGTAATTTCCAAAATGGGGTCACTTTTTGGGGGTTTGTATTATATTAGTACTTTAGGGGCTCTGCGAATGCGACATGGCACCTGAAAACTATTCCAGCAAAATCTGCCCTCCAAAAGCTAAATAGCGCTCTTTCCATTCTGAGCCCTGCCATGTACCCATACAGCAGATTACAACCACATATGGGGTATTGCCGTGTTCAGGAGCAATTGTTTTGCAAACTGTGGGGGGCTTTTTCTCCTTTAACCCCTTGTGAAAATGAAAACTTTGGGGATAAAGTGACATTTTAGTAATTTTTCATTTATACATCCCAGTGTTAGCAAAATCTGTGAAACGGCTGTAAGGTCAAAATGCTCACTATACCTCTTGATAAATTCTGAGAGGGGTGTAGTTTCCAAAATGGGGTAACTTTTTGGGGGTTTCCTTTGTATTGGTACTCTAGGGGCTCTGCAAATGTGACATGGCACCTGAAAACTATTCCAGCAAAATCTGCTTTTCAGACGCCCAGTATCACTCCTTCCCTTCCGTGCGCTGCCATTCGCCCAAACATCAGTTTACACACACGTTGGGTATTTCCGTGCTCGGGAGAAATTGCATAACAAACTGTGAGATGCATTTTCTCCTTTAACCCTTTCTGAATGTGTTAATTTTAGGGCTAAATTAAGGAATTAGTGGAAAAAAATTAAATGTCTAAATTTCACCTCCATATTGTTTTAATTCCAGTGAAATGCTTAAAGGGTTAACAAACTACCCAAATGCTGTTTTGAATTATTTGAGGGGTGCAGTTTTGAAAATGTGGTGATTTATGGGGGTTTCTAATATATAGGCCTTTATAATCCTCTTCAGAACTGAAGTGGTCCCTAAAAAATTAGTTTTCGAAATTTTCTTGTAAATCTGCAAAATCGCTGTTACACTTGTAAGCCTTCTAACATCCAAAATAAATTACAGGACAATTAAATGATGATGCCGATATATAGCAGAGATATGGTAGATAATATGTATTAATGTATTTGGGTGGTATGACTATCTGTCTGAAAAGCCGAGCATTTCACATTTTGAAAATTGCGATTTTTTTTTTTTTTTTTTTTTTTTCTCCCCCCCAAATTTCCATCAAACTTACTATTTTTTTTATAAATAAATACAAAAATATTCAAAAATATTCATTCATTACACTAACATGAAGTACAATCTCAAAATCATTTGTGTAAGTTAAGACGTCTCAAAGTTATTGCCATATAAAGTGACACGTCAGTTTTGAAAAACGAGGCCTGGTCCTTAACGCACTTTTGGGCTTGGTCCTTAAGGGGTTAAATCATGTAAGCCTTTTTGCGACTTGATCAGCTGATTACTAGGTCTGATGTTTGTAACACCTAGTATTTTACCTTTTATCTCTAGCCTTTTGTAGGGTAATTGTACATGATCCATCCTGGCCCCATATGATTGCGATAATTTGCTGGACTTGGAAATCACCACAGTTGATGTGCTGAGGCCACACCATGTATGTGCACAATTAAGTGTATATAGGAACATAGCTTGTTCTTGGCCCTTGTAAAGGTAAAGACACGTGGTCAGGTTTTCTTGATGTGGTTTTTAAAGCCAAAGCCAGGTGTAAAGACTGAGAACCTACAATAGATGATTCTCTCTTTTTCAGTCCATTCTTGGTTTTGCCTTCAAAACCTGCCTTACCCTAATAGTGTTGGCATTTAGCTGACAAATGAGCAAAGAGTCATTTGTCGACTGAGTTGCATCTTTTATGCAGTCTAAAAGATTAAAGATTATCAGCAGCACATCTGCTGCTGATTAAGCAATGCAGCTAAATTGGGGAGGAACAATTGTGGTATCAGTCTTTCCTCTATAATAATAATCTTGGCATTGGCTTGTGTATTAGGCCAATGCTGACATGCACTGTTTACATTTATTGTCGATTTGACATTTGGAAAGTGCAATGGGACCCTTAGAGCAGCTTTCCATTCTGTTTATTGTCTGACGATGTTGGTTAAAAAGAATGGATGCCTGAGGGACCCCATTATAGGTAATGGGTCCCTCAGGCTCTGTTGGTGGCTGCTATTTAAGCAGTCCATTTGTCAATTCTTCTGGTCCTCCAGACCAGACGAATGAACCCTCTTGCGCTAGTATGAACCTAGCATTAGCCTGTCATACTATCTTTTGGTTTTGTAAAGCCTACTAGTGTTTTTGTTTATCCTTTCCTACATAACCTAGTAAGGCTAGAGCTAGATGATGACTTTGGCTGTGACTCTGTGCAAACAAAGATCACAGGGTCACCCTGAGACACCTTCACCAATGTTAGTGAATAAAGTCACGTTGTAAGCCTTGGTGTACCGCGTCAAGTCACACTGCTCAACTTTTTTGTGGCTAAGGGTCGCAGTGTGACACAATTAAAATTAGTGGAGGTGATCGGCGACCTGGTAATCTTTGGTCACGCATCAAGAATCGTGGCCAAATCTCCTTCTGGCCGTAGCCTAATACTATTAAATTGATTTAAAATTATGTAATTTATCTTTCTTGGGGTAATTGATTTCTCTGTTGCCTTTCAACAACCTGAATTCTTCCCCTCTTTGATGCAAACTCCAACATTGCACTCACATGCACCAAACTGAAAATCAGTTCTCCATGTGAATAGGGTTTTTTGGAGACCAGCACATGGATTTTGGTAAGGCCTTTTAACCCTTTCCTAATATTTGATGTAGACATGCATCATAATGTTGATCTGGGAATAAGAGGGCTCAAGGAGTTGAGCTCTCTCCACATTGGACAGTTCCTCGCAGAAGACAACCACTTAGATGCTGTGGTCAGTTCTGATCAGTTTTCATGGCAGTTGGTAGCCTTATAAAGAGATATCAAGCTCCTTAGGAACTAAAAGTAAATGTAAAGCTTTCATATCAAAATCACTCCTCTTTCCCCATTTTACAAATAAAAATAAAATTTTCACTATCTCTGTATCCAAAGATGCAGGAACTATCAAAATTAAAAGTATTTATCCCATACTGTTAAAGCTCTAATAGAGAAAAAATCAAAATGCTCAAATTGCCATTCTTTTGGTAACTCCTAAAAAAAAAAAAAAAAAAAAAAAAATTAAAACGCAGTTATTTTATTCCACATTATGCTTTCCAATAGACATCAAATAAAGACAGCTTGTTCTGCAAAAATAACACAATACAAAGAAAATGATTTTGAAAAGTTTTTTTTTTTTTTTTTTGTGAAGGAAATAAGTATTTGATCCCTTGCTGATTTTGTAAGTGCCCACTGACAAAGACATGAACAGTCTATAATTTTAAGGGTAGGTTAATTTTAACAGTGAGACAGAATATCAAAAATAAAATCACATTGAATAAATTTTATAAATTGATTTGCATTTTTGCAAAGGGAAATAAGTATTTGATCCCTCTGGCAAACAAGACTTAATACTTGGGGCAAAACCCTTGTTGGCAAGCACAGCAGTCAGACTTTTTTGTAGTTGATGATGAGGTTTGCGCACACGTCAGGAGGAATTTTGGTCCACTCCTCTTTGCAGATCATCTCTAAATCATTAAGATTTTGAGGCTGTCGCTTGGGAACTTGGAGCTTCGGCTCCCTCCATAAGTTTTCTATAGGATTAAGGTCTGAAGACTGGCTAGGCCACTCCATGACCTTAATGTGCTTTTTTTAATGTTCTGGCGGAGGGAAGGAGGTTGTCACTCAGGATGTTACGGTACATGGCTCCATCCATTCTCCCATTGATGCGGTGAAGTAGTCCTGTGCCCTTAGCAGAGAAACACCCCCAAAACATAATGTTTCCACCTCCATGCTTGACAGTGGGGACGGTGATCATTGGTCAGAGGCAGCAGTTCTCTTCCTCCAAACACGGCGACTTGAGTTAATGCCAAAGAGCTAAATTTTTGTCTCATCTGACCACAACACCTTCTCCCATTCACTCAAAGAATCATCCGGGTGTTCATTGGCAAACTTCAGACGGGCCTGCACATGGGACTTTTTGAGCAGGGGGACCTTGCGGGCACTGCAGGATTTGAATCCATTACGGCTTAATGGTTTTCTTGGTGACACTGGTCCCAGCTGCCTTGAGATCATTAACAAGTCCCCCCCCCCCCACACGTGTAGTTTTAGGCTGATCTCTCACCTTCCTCATGATCAAGGATACCCCACAAGGTGAGATTTTGCATGGAGCCCCAGATCGATGTTGATTGACAGTCATTTTGTATTTCTTCCATTTCCTTACTATTGCACCAACAGTTGTCTCCTTCTCACCCAGCGTCTTACTTATGGTTTTGTAGCCCATTCCAGCCTTGTGCAGGTCTATGATCTTGTCCCTGACATCCTTAGAAAGCTCTTTGGTCTTGCCCATGTTGTAGAGGTTAGAGTCTGACTGATTAATTGAGTCTGTGGACAGGAGTCTTTTATACAGGTGACAATATAAGAGAGCTGTCTTTAATCCATGTAACGAGTTGATTAGAAGCGTCTAATGGCTCAGTTGGAGCCAGAACTCTTAATGGTTGGTATGGGATCAAATGCTTATTTCTCTGCAAAATGCAGATAAATTTATACAATGTGATTTTTCTGGATTTTATTTTTAATATTCTATCTCACTGTTAAAATTAACCTACCCTTAAAATTATAGACTGTTCATGTCTTGGTCAGTGGGCAAACTTACAAAATCCGCAAGGGATCAAATACTTATTTCCTTCACTGTATATATATTAGAACACTTTTTTTTTTTTTTTTCTCTCTGTTTTACGTTCCACTTTCTTATCTTCTTTATAGCTTATTTTTAAGGTATAAAATACCAGCCTTTTATTAAATCAATAAAACAAGAGTTTATGAAAAGCCTCACCTTGGTTGTGCGGTATGTGTTCCAGTTCATATTTTTAACCCCTCCATAGCCTTAAACAAACATTGTATACTCTTTTCACCATTCGGGCCCCTGGTCTTTGACATTATGCCCATATGAGTGTTGCAGCCAATCACAGGCAGAGCTGTGATGGTCTGTTTGAACAGAGCATTGCCAAAGGGATGTTTAACCACTTCTGGACCGCCCATAGAGTATATCTGGAAGGTAGTTGTCTAGTTCTGCGAGGACGTACCGGTATGTCCAAGCAGAACTCAGCAGCTGCATGAAATCGTGCAGCTACTGAAACGGGGAGCCGACTGTAACTTCAGCCGGAGCTCCCAGAGAGAAGGCAGGGAAGGTTTATTACATCGTTCAATGAGCGCTGTATACATCGCTATGGGCACCGTCATCTTGCGGCTCCCCTATGACCCGTTGGTCACGTGATCCGCAGGGTGCGGCATCTGTAAGAGCTACTGGGTCCTGCAGGTCCACAATAGTATTGTGCAAATAACGTGCACGAGGCTGTATTTCTCTTGCAACTGGGGCTAAATGTACCAGCCACAGTTACAGGGGAAGTCAGCCTCCCCAACAAAAAAAAAAAAGTAATCAGATGTCCCCAAAGGTCTATTATGAAAAGTGTAAAAATAAATAAATAAAAAAAAAGCCAATAAAACACCCTTATTACAGATTATAACCCCACCCCTGCCGACACCATACAAAATAAAAATTACCGTAACGCGGGGGGGGGGGGGGAGCAATGAAGAGAGATCTGGGAAAATATGCATCAAGGTATAAACAGAGAGAAAAAATACAAAATGCTATGGAATGGATTATTGCAGCAAACTAATACTATACCCCTTAGTTCCCACAATTACTTAAAAAGGTAATGGATTCAAGTCCTTTAAGAACGCGGTTTTCCTGGATCAGTCCCTCGTCGGGGTGCACCCTAAATATTGCGCAATACTATTTGTAATCCAATGGTTAAATTGTAATCCACAGGCAAATGCTGTCTTCCCCTTCAAGTACAGTTATAGGCCTTGCTCCAGCTCCCTGTAGTGTAACACTTAAAAGATAGGCCAGTCTCTCCAATGATAAGGTGTCAGCGTAAGAGTCCCTTATATAACTACCACCACGTGGTCTATGTAGATGCGGCCAAGCCGTACTCACAAGTCCTTGAGGCCTTTACTTTGTGTAGTCACTTTATCTTCTGTGCTTCAGGGGTGTCTTGACTCCGTCCTCAGCCAGCACCACGGTCACTGTGTCCTAGAACTCAGTCCTCCGCCAGCACCAAGACTTCACCTGCAGTCAGCTCAGCTCAGGCCTCCATCCAGCACAAAGCTCTCTCCCCCCCAGAACACCTCAGGTTTTCAGTTTCAAAACCTTCTCCACACCACCCCTTACTTCCTGTTTCCTGCTGGGGGGTGATGCAGTTCCCTATCTCCAGTGGGAGGCATCAAAACTGCATGCCTAGCGCACTGCCTTATTTGTAGAAGTCCAACACGTTACAGTAATTATCTATAATCAGACTTTGAACCCTAGAACAATATTTACATTAATACTTATGGGCAGTTTCTTACTTTGCTGCCACCTACTGACCAAAGTTAGTTACTGCAGATGTATTGCTTCACAACCTTACACCTTCTGTCTGCACCATAATGCACAGAAGATGTCAGTGTATGGAATTTAGGTGCACACTACCATCTTGAGGATCTATTGCACAGCTTTTTGTAGGTAGCTAGAAATTGAAGAGCTATAGTTCATATAGAACCATATTACCTGCAAGTCAGAAAGGGAGGAAATGGGATACTGCTGAAATGCCTACCTTAAGTACTTTTAAGAATGGTGACAGTTGTAGGGCATCACTGAGGCAGTGCGGTAACCCTGGTTTTCTTCTTGCTACAAAGGACCAGATACTGAAGCTAACCAAGAATTCCAAACTTTATCCATACCTTAAAACCAACATTTCTGGTGGTTGTGTGATATTGGTGGTATTTTACCTGTCCCCAAATATGTAAATTAATAAGTGGGGAAGGGTTTAGAATGGGTGTGAAACTCTTTATTCTTGAACATGATAGCACCCATGTGAGAGGAGACAGCCCACCTGAGAACAGAAAATCTGGAACCTAAAAGTGCCCACACTTCCTTCTCACCTCAGTTTGGTTTCCTGTCCTCTGGATGGGAAGCTCCTGGATTCCTGGGAGATCCAAGGATGTCGGAGACATCGTACATAGAAGGGATACCCCAGTTGCTAATCACATATGGGAGTATCATGGCGGTGATGTTTTTTCGATCAAATGTCAAGGTCTGGAGCGAATACATAAGTCAATACAAGGTGGGGACTGGGACAGGGCTATATTATGTAAAGAAGCCCAATGGATATTTAAATTCACGTCCATTAAACCTCAGGGCTTGAATGAGGCCATTTCTTTTGCCCCATTCATTTGACTTGTATGTAGCCGGGTGATTGTCATTATGAGTATAAGTAATACATATATACAGTTTATGGTGTAATTGCAATACAGTCCCCTTTTTAGGCCTATGTATAATCTCATCTAATTTTATATGGGATTTCAGGTTATGTACATTATATTGTTTGCCGCTTATTTATATCTGTGGTATTATCTTTAGGCAGCTTGTTAGATGCGCTATTTAATAGTGTATGTGTATTTTATTCCATATTTTGATCCATCTATATGCGTGCTATTTATCTTGGCTATATGTGGATATAGATTCTTTGATCTTGTGTACTCTCTTCCATATTCCCTTTATTTTCTTATGTTTACCTCTATCTGTGGATTTCCTTAATCTGTTATTCAGCTGTCCATTTGTTTATTGTTGTGGCTCCGCCCATTTTTAAGTCGGCGATACCAATCGGAGACTAGTACACCTACAGTGATTTGCTGCCTCTGGGGGATTGCCGAGGGGCGGAGTTACAATCTGCTTACAGCTCTATATCAGAGCGGTATTAGCCAGCACTCGGCGTCGGCTATTTTACAAGTACCAGAGCCTACCATTCAGGCTCTAGGAAATGTGGTTTTAACTGCAATTCTCCTTACTTATCTTGCTATTTATTATCTCCTGATGATCTTGCGATATTCAGTAGGTGAGAGAAACATGTTGAGAATTTATGATATCTATTAGTTGCTACCCTTAGCTGTCCTGAGTGGTCATTATTTAGCAGTGTTATGTGGAGCTGGACACTACAGTATATATCCTGGGGGAGACGGTCGACCTGTATATCCCAGGGTTTAGCTGGTCATGCTTCATCTGTTCATTAGCTTATCTAGCTAGCTATATTCCACTTTCATTTATAGGACTAGTGAGGGTATTAGCAATCTTTAGGAGAACATTTATGTATTTGCTCCTGATTGCTGGGACTTGTAGTGCACCTTCCTCAAGGTGGTGTATAGGCTTTATCTTAACCAGTCAGCCCAAATTTTTGGGGGGGACTGATGCATGCTATCGGTTCCAGTATAAGAGTATATTTATTGGTCTCTTAAGCCCATATTTATCTATGGGGTATTTATAGGGACCATGGGCATCTCAGTGTAATGTAGCTGTATGTTTGGCACTCATTTTAATCTATATCTTTAAAGGTTAAATTTTATCTTGCATATTATATTTGTGAAAACCCAATCCTGTGATTTGTGATCCTAGGTTACCTTCATCCTGCATGACCAGGCCCTGGAGCAGGTGCTGGATACAGCTTTCCTGTCCCTGAGAGGCATAAGATGGACCACTGTTGCCACTATCCCCTAGTCTACCCCTCCTGCTGGCTGGACTCTCCCTTGGGCCGTGCCATGCAGCTCCTGGTGTCTCCTGCTTCCTTCCTGGCAGTTCTTGGGGAAAACCTTCGCTGGGGAGGAATTTCTGTTGTGCTTCTGTGCTGGAACGCATGCCGGCGTTGGGTGCGTTCCATTAGTCATGTTACACTACCAGTGATGTCAGTGAACTTTCGCTGGTGGCCGGAAGTGCGTTTTTTTTCTAGCACCAGAAGGGAGGGGACCTTTCTGTTATAAATAGGCAGCAGGGGAGGCAGCCAGTCCCTGCAGCATTCCATAGTGAAGACTACTACTTTCCGGTAAGGGTAGTTTTGAGTCTGTAAAGCATAACCAAGTTCTTAGTCTCCGGCATGTGGGATGTGTCGTATAAACCCTCATGTCAGTCCTGTCTTGACAGTTGTGGGAGGAAAATCCCCATCCCCATGATTTGCTCAGAAGTGGCTTCTTCTGTTAGTGTTAATTTGCCAAGTTCCCCAGCTCCCAGTGTCTTTCCCTTATTCCCCATAGTGGGACTAAGTCCAATTCCAGCTTAGATGAATAAGGGGAATTAGATTCAGAACTATCAGAACACGATTCTATGGGCAGAGCCTCTTCTGCTTTAGAAGATATTGACTCTCTTCACAAAGCGGTAAGAACTATGGGGATGGAAGATATTAAAGAGTCAAAATACCTGATCAGATGTTTGAAGGCCTCGCCCCAAGACATAGGAGAGTTTTTCCTGTGCATGAAAATATAAAAGCTTTAATCAGGAATTGAAAAACCTGGATGGGAAATACCTTTCCATCTGGGATAAGGCTCTTAGGGTAGATGCAAAAGAGGGGATCTACCCTTTGAAGATCTGGGTTCATTAAATGACCCAATGGATAGGAAAGCTGATCCTGGGAGTCAGCCGATGCTAGTTTCAAGCACAGCATTTCTGCCAACTGTGTAGCCAGGTCAATGAAGGTTTGGCTAGCCCAATCCTTAATTAAAGACCAGACTCCCGAGATCAAATCTTGGCCTCTTTTCTATCCTTCTCCAAAGCAGCAGACTTTTTGGCTGATGCTTCGGCAGATGCAGAGAGGCAGCTACCTCTAATTCTGCCTGTAGGGCTCTGTAGCTCAAGACATAGAAGAAAGGAGACCAAGGTTCAAAAAACAGACTCTGTAGTATCCCTTAAGTATTATAATCACGGCACACTATGTGAGAAGGTAGGTGGTGCTCAGGAAGGGTTTCACCCCAATGAAAATAAAGTATATAATCCAGGCACTCAATAGGTATATTAGCTTCATTTATTGAATATCATGTGAGGAAATACAATCCATCAATCAAAATTGAACATCCTGGACCTTCATCAGATCTACAATACATAAAGGAGTACATAAAGGTATATGTTCAATATAAAAATTCCAAGCAAAAGGACATACAAAATATCTAATAACTACAAGAATCATGATGGGTAATATCATAGTGTATGCTATATCACTTACAGACCCATAATCCAATATAGGTCATATATGTTTATATAGTAGATGAGGTTGGATGAAGACATCAATCCATCAAGTCCAACCTAACAACTCTACTGTCCACTACAGTGTTGATCCAGAGGAAGGCAGAAAAAAAAAAAAAAAAAACCCATGAGGCTTTGCCAATTGCCCCATTTCACGTGAAAAAATTCCTTCCCGACTCCAATCTGGCAATCAGTATAAAATTCTGGATCAACGTCCCCTTAAAATCTAGAACCCATAACCCGAAATGCTGTTGTGTTCGAGAAAGGAATCCAGGCCCTCTTTGAACTTGTTCAATGAATCCACCATCACCACTTCCTGGGGCAGAGAGTTCCATAGCCTCGCTGTTCTTACTGTAAAGAATCCTCTTCTATGTTACTGGTGAAACTTTCTCTCCTCCAGACCTAGAGGATGTCCCCTTGTCACTGCCACTGGCCTAGGGGTAAAAAGATCATTAGAAAGTTCTTTGTGCTGTCCCTTCGTGTATTTGTACATTGTTATTAGATCTCCCCGTAGACGCCTTTTCTCCAAACTAAATAACCCCAAGTTTGTTAATCTATCGTTGTACTCCAATCCACCCATTCCCCTAATAATTTTGGTTGCCCTTCTTTGCACTCTTTCTAGTTCGATTTTGTCTTTCTTGTATACTGGGGCCCAGAATTGTGCACAATAGTCTAAGTGTGGCCGTACCAGTGATTTGTATAGAGGCACAACTATGTTCTTGTCATGAGAATATATACCTCTTTTGATGCATCCCATAATTTTATTTGCCTTGGCAGCAGCTGCCTGGCACTGGTCACTAAAGGTAAGCTTACTGTCCACCACAATCCCTAAGTGTACATAATCATACATTTTATTTCGTCGACCAAAATGCATAACCTTACATTAGTCATTATTAAATTTCATTTGCCAAGTCTCCGCCCATGCTTCCTGCTTTCTTAGATCCCCTTCTAATATTCTATTATCCTCTTCATTTTTTGATTACCTTACAAAGTTTAGTATCCTCTGCAAATATGGACACCCTGCTTTGCAAACCGTCTATCAGGTCATTAATAAAGATATTAAACAGGAGAGGGCCCAATACTGACCCCTGTGGCACCCCACTGGTGACTGTGACCCCGTCTGAATATTTACCATTTATAAGCACCCTCTTTTTCCTATCAGTGAGCCAGTTGTGAACCCAAATGCATATGTTTTCCCCCAGTCCCAACATTCTCATTTTGCATGCCAACCTTTTATGTGGTACAGTATCAAAAGCCTTTGAAAAGTCCAGATACACCACATCCACCGCATTACCCATGTCTAGACTTGAACTTACCTCTTCATAGAAGCTGATCAGATTAGTCTGACAGGACCGATTCCTCATAAACCCATGCTGATTGGGTGTTATAAGATTCTTTACATTGAGGTACTCCAGGATACAATCTCTTAGAAAGCTCTCAAATATCTTACCCACCACAGAAGTCAAACTTACTGGCCTATAGTTTCCAGGCTCACTTTTAGACCCCTTTTTGAAAATTGGCACCACATTTGCTATGTGCCAATCCTGTGGAACAGACCCAGTCATTACTGAATCCTTAAATATTAGGTATAAGGGTCTGTCTATCACTGTGCATAATTCCCTCAGAACTCGAGGGGTGTATGCGATTTCTCTATTTTAGTGTTTGTTTACATTCATAATAAACGAACTGGTATTGTGCAATCATAATAAATCCAGAAGTATATAAGGTATTAAGTAATGCATATATGTAAAAAATGCAAATAAGGTAATCGGGACAGTGGAGAAACATGAAGTTCATAAGGTATAGTACAATAACATGATATGCGTGACTTCATGTATATAAAAAAAAAAAAAAAAAAGAAAGAAAATTGGTTCACAAATGGCACAAATAGAAATAGGTATAATTTCAATTGCTGTAAATACAAAATGATTGGCAGGAGAAAGGCCCAGATTTCTAATAAAAGAAATGCTCACTGCACTAAAAGTTATAGATTAAATTAGAACTCACTGGATTGCCTAGGAATAAGGAGAGAAAGCTGGAGTAGAGCTCTGTGAAGTATAAATGCGGTAGGTGCCACTGGAGTAATGGCTCTGTATCTGGCTCAGCCTTGTTGGCTATTTGAAGGAACAAGCGCTGAGACTACGCTGGAATTGCGTGTGACGTCATGGGAAGTGAGGCAAGCAGAAGTGCGTTCCTGGAACGCATGTGTGAACGGTTGAACGCATATGGGCAGTATCTGATGACGTCAGCAAGATATCCCTGGTTGGTGCTTGTGCACAATGGTAGCACCTAGTGATCTAAATGTCTAGTGTAGGCTGATAACATACATTTAAATGAGGGGGCTAATATGTATGTGTGAAAATTTAAAGGACTAGGGCCAAATTAAAGGCAAATGTGTGTTTGAAAAGAAATGGCTGATAAGGCTAAAACGAAACACATTCTATCTTATAAAACTACACCGTTCTTACTCTCTCTTTAATCTTTTGGGATGTAAAGATTGTAGTTCATATATCCAAAAGGCTTCCCTCAATTTAAGTTGTTGGATCCGATCACCTCCTCTTGGTACTGGAATTTGTTCCAGGACTTGAAATTGAAGTTGAGAAATACGGTGGTTGGCATGTGTCGGGGGTTAATCTCCCCCGGGATGGATGTCACCGTAAGCCTAATCAAATAGATAACCAGTTTCGAGCGCTCGGGAAACAAGACGTACACAGGTACCGTGTATGAACAGTTTCTACTTTATTGCGTAGTTCAATACAGTTTTAAAAGCAAGCTCAGTTACATAACAGTCAAGTGATCAATATACATATATGGTCTTTCCAGTTCCGTTACCAGACAAATTTGTTCAGTTACCCATCACCCCAGATGTTTTCCTTTTCACCTTATCTGAATGTCCTCTTATCTTCCCGAGAATACCAGTTCTGCTGAGATCAGCAGAACTGTTGATATCTTCCCCATACTCCAAGTCTGTCCTTATCTATCAACTATGCAGTCTTGTTTGCAGAACATTCCACCCTCTTGTGCTTTCTGTATACTGTGACATAGAATATAGTGCAAGTTATGTTTTAACCCTTACAATTCCCCCATTTTAGGACTTTATTTTTAATCAATATTCAATGAATACATTCACACTATCTGTGTGCCATCTGTGATGGATTCTCCATTGAAAATGTTAAAAATAATGATCCTACCTTACATACTGAGTATTGTCCCTCATGAGATTGCATAGCGAAGGAATACATTGGATACAACAACATCCTAATATCATAAAAATGATTACACAAAGGATTATACCTACGATTTGTCGAAGGTATCCCAAGTCAGGTAGGAAAGCTAACAGCCAGTCCCACCATCCTTGGTTGACATCTTGTTTGATGTGTGTTACCATTTCCTGCAACTGTTTCAACTTATCATGCACATCTTCTGAATGGTCAGACAAATTAAAACAGCACATTCCCGCAAAAGTGTTGCACCCATAACCATGTTTAAGCAGTAAATAATCTATAGCCGCTCTATTCTGCAATATTGCTTTTTTATGTGATTGCAAATCTAATACAACATAATAAGGACTTATCCAGTCTGCATGCACATGGAGATCAGCTTCCATACTGCAACAGAAGTCGGCACTGCAATCAAACAAGTTTCTAACACATTACTGGAATATGCATTTCTCAAACAAAATTCTGTCATGTTTAATACTCGGGCCAAATATAACCACATATTCTCTTTTGTTCTCCATATGTGTTCCTCCAGTTCCCTTACTCCCCGATTTGGGCTGTCTTTTCTCCTGGGTTCAAGAGACTTCCTAGTGTGTCTTTTCACGACCACCCAATCACCAGGCTGCAAGCTATGCGTTCCTGAAAAATCAGAAGGGTAAGGAATAGAAGAGAACACTTGTTTATGTGTTTCTTTCAGTTTTTTGACACAAATTTTGTACATAGCTGGCAATACTGTCATAGTTAAGCTGTAATGTCTGAGGAAAGTACAATCCTGTTTTAGGTGCACTTCCAAACAATATTTCAAATGGTGACAACCCTGTCCTCCTGTTAGGAGTAGTTCTTACTGAATATAAGGCTAGAGACAGGCATTCAGGCTAAGGCTTTCCTGTCTCTGCCATGGCTTTCTGAATCTTCAACTTAAGTGTACCACTCAACCTTTCCACTTTGCCTGAACTCTGAGGATGGTAGGGTGTGTGGAAAGCTTGCTCAATCCCTAGTGCAGACATTATTTCTTTCATTATCTCACATGTGAAATGCGTACCTCTGTCAGACTCTATCACCTCGGGCACTCCAAACCTACACACAAGCTCGGACATCAGTTTCTTGGCAGTTGCTTGTGCGGTTGCTTTGCTCACAGGGTAGGCCTCAGGCCATCCTGAAAACAGATCCACACAGACCAATACATACTCGTATGTTCCAGACTTAGGCAACTGTATGTAATCTATCTGTACTCTCTGAAATGGGTACAGGGATTTTGGTGTACACTTGGTGGTGTTTTAACTACCTGTCCTGGGTTGTGTAGAGCACATATGTGACATGCTTTTACGTGGTTACTAGCAGCTCTTCCAAAACCTGGGGCAAACCATAATTTACCCACTAATGACTCCATGGCATTTCGAGAGGCATGCACCTTACCGTGGGCCAAGCCAGCCATCTGGGGGTAAACTGCTGCGGGCAGACATAATCGATCCCCCATTTTCCACATACCATCACCTTCTGTAGCACCTGCTTTCTTCCATCTTTCAGTTTCCACACTGGTGACCTTTGAGTACAGCCCTTTTGGGTCTTCTAGGTCAATGTCCATTTTTCTCACCTGGTTGGGACCCCTTCTGGCCAGTAGTGCTGCAGCCTTGGTTGCTATGTCAGCTCTCTCATTTCCACGGCTTTCAGGGTCCCTTCCTTTTGCGTGAGCTCTAACTTTCACAATTGCCAGCTGCTTTGGGAGCAGTATGGCCTCCATCAGTCGACTTACCACATCTCCATTCTTAATTGGCTTGCCCTGGGCTGTTAGGAAGTTCCTTGACCTCCATATCGGACCATAATCATGCGCAATGCCAAAAACATACCTGGAGTCAGTGTATATGTTGGCTGTTCTACCTTTGGCTACCTTACAAGCCTCCATAAGGGCTTTGAGCTCAGCTTCTTGGGCTGACATGTGTGGTGGAAGAGCTTCCTGGACTATGATGTCATGTTCAGTGACTACAGCATACCCTGTAACAAATTTGCCTTCATCTGTCAGATACCTTGAGCCATCCACAAACATCTCATAATCAGGATTTTGTAATGGCACATCCGTGACATGGTCAAATCCCACTGTTTCCTGTGACATAAGAGCCACACAATCATGTTCATGCTGGCTGTCAAACAGTTCTTCTTCAGAGAGGGAATTTAAAAATAACTCATCTTCCACTTTCCACTCCCCCTTTTGAATCATGAACTCCTACAGGGAGAAGAGTTGCAGGATTCAAAGTTAAACAGTGTTGAAAAGAGATGTTTGAGGAGGACTGCAGAGCAAATTCCCTTTTGCACTGCCGTGCCAAAGAAAGGTGACGTCTGTCCACCTGTGTGAGGATAGCATGGATGTCATGAGGTGTATACACAACCAGTATATGATCTAGGACAATGTCTGAGCTTTTCTCAAGCAACGCTTGTACTGAGAGGACAACACGCACACAGGAGGGGGTCCCCCTGGCTACAGCATCTAACCTTCAGCTGTAATGTGTTGTGTGAGAACTGCAGTTGCGTGCCCCATCATCTCAGTCACGTAGAGCTGAAAAGGTTTCTGATAGTCAGGTAGGCCTAGGGCCGGAGCACTGACTATCTGCAACTTCAGCTGGTAAAACGCATCCATGGCCTCAGATGTGAGGCTGAATGGTTTGGAGGAGAGGCTATCGTACAGAGGTTGCATGGTCAGAGATGCAGATCTGATCCATGGCCTACAGTAGGATACCAGTCCCAAAAAGGTACGTAGCTGAGCATGAGAGGTTGGCACCTGCATGTCCACCTTGGTCCTCTCATCTGACAGGTGCTTGGTACCTTGGCCGAGACAGTGTCCTAGAAATACCACTTTTTGTTTGCAAAATTGCAACTTATCCTTGCTGGTCTTGCAGCCGTTCTGGTAAAGAACAGGTTGGTTTGTCTGGGGCACAAAGAAGAAGGTCATCAACATATTGTAACAAAATGACATCATCATGTGTAAAATACCAAGTACTCATGATGTACTCATGATAAGTGTGAGACACCTTGTGAATTGGTTAGGACTGTTTTGCGCCCCTTGTGGTAGTACTGTCCAAGTGTACTGTTTACCCCTAAATGTAAATGCAAACAAATACTGGCAATCGGGGTGTAAAGGCACAGAAAAAAAAATATGCATTGCAAAGATCTACACAACTGTACCAGGTGGTACCTGTGGGGACAGCTGACAGCAGGGTGTGTGGGTTAGTTACCACTGGGGTTTCAAGTAGTGTTACTTTATTCAGTTCCCTAAGATCATGAACCATACGGTATGTGTCTGGTTCTCCCTTTTTACCCTTTTTCTTCACTGGGAAAAGAGGAGTGTTTGCTACAGAAGTGCATTCCTTTAATGCCTCTGCCTTTACTAATTCCACTATGGTTACCGCTATGGCATCTTCTTGGGCATGGGTCAGAGGATATTGTTTAATTCTGGGTGGCTGAGCACCAGGTTTCAGGGTTACCATAACAGGGGGTACATCCAATTTACCTAAGTCTGTTTTCCCAGTTGCCCATAATGCTGTTGGCACTTGGGATAACAGTACATTTTCTTCTTCAGTGTGGACAAAAATACAATTTGGTGTACTTAACTCGGCAGATAACAAACACAAAATCTCATGGTTAGTATGTGTGACTTTTACATATGCTTCTCCTGATGAATGCAACATGATATTACAACCTAATACTCCCATCACATCTGTACCAAGAATGTTATCTGATGTGTCTGAGACTAAATACCTAGTGAGTATTCTGCTACCCTGAAATGAGGTTTCTACAGGATCAGTTTGATCTAAAGCATCCACCGTTTTAGTGAGAAGTCTTCCATAATAAACTTCCACTGATTCACCTTTCTCTCTTTTAACAGATACCTTACTTCAGATGATAACAGGCAAGACATCATTTCATATGTTTGAGTGTGTTCTTGAATATTTTACACATATATATTGTCATTGTACCTTACTTTCCATTTAACCTTAGGCTAACACTTTTATCAAAATATTTTCCCTTTGGGCATAAATAGTCATCATACACAGGCTGCGGACCCCGGAGGCCCAAAGCCAAGTTTCACTTTGTAATAACTGACATGTAACATTACTGGGTAACACAGCATCATGTTCAGCTTGTGATTTTCTGCGTGCGCATTATATCAGATACAACGTCCTTGGAGCTACTTGGCAGTCAATTAATGTTTTGGTTATTCCCTGCAGAACATCTGCAGAGCGCTACAACAGAATACAGGAATACAATTCAAGCAGATAGCAGTTAATACTGACACCAAAATTACATATTACTATTTTTGTACAATTTTCAAATATTTCCCAAACCCCACAGACTTTAGAATTTTCTTCACTGGATTCCAACCAAAAGTTGAACCCCTGTGGAACATCACAATATCCTAGTTTCTTCTTTTTAGGGGACATTTCCTGAAAGTGGATTTAATTTTACAAAAAGCATAAAAGTTGAATCCTGGCATTGATATAAACAGAATGAATATTACAAATACAGGTTGACATATATATATATATATATATATATATATATATATAAATACATAATCCAATAAACATCATACCTATGGTGTACAGTTTTTCTCTTTGCACTATATCAGATTCTCTGAGTATTTTGTTAAAGTAAGTAATATTTCATACAGAACTGGGAGATAAGATGGGTTATATTAAACAATAATACTGAGAAGGGGGATGTCTCCCTTCAAGCCTGATTCTCGGAGTGAGGTGGGGGTGATTCATTATTTCCTGAACTATCATCCCCTTTGACCTTCCTTCTTGGAGCTCTGCACTGCCTTTTTCTATTCTATTGCTTCCTTCTATTAGGGCATAAATGCCTCTTTGCAACTTTTTGTCCTGAATCAATCCCGCATGATCTAATCTCCACTGATCCCAAAACTTACTGTCTACTAACCCAGTCTGGTGTATTCCTGCTCTTTTTAGGATTGTTTTTACCTGTGCGGCTACTTCTTTCCCTTCCCCTATTTCTATTAGTTCACATGGGGTGTACCATATCTTAGAGCTTCCCATCCCCATCTTGGCTGGTAGCTAATCAGCCGATGAGTCTCTCACTCCTCTAGGGCAACCTTTGAGACAATAGAGGGTCACTTATGACTACTTAGTGAGAACTCCCAGACAGACTCTTCTGTCTTCTATGAACTACTTGTGTAAGTTCAGGAGTAGTGCTCAGGGCAATGCCTCAATTGGCTTCCACAGGCTCAACTTTCTGCCTGTGTCCCCTTACCAAAACACTCCCAAATCACTACACGCACTTCTTCACGCGAATTCTACTAAGTCCTTCGTGCTACTATTCAGGTCCCTTTCGACCTTGACCGTCCAGGCACGGCTGGAGGCTAGTGTTCCAAAACAAGGACTTTTCAATCACTCAGTGCTTCTCAGTTCCGAACCTTGTCCGCAACTCTAGACTCTAGGGGTTAAGAATAGAGAACTTTTCCCCATTCTTTGCAGCCTTATATCTTATAACACAGGTAACATGCAAACATCAGTAGACAGGTAAACAGGTAAGACAAAAAGCAAAGAAAATAATTTCCATATCATTTACAGGTGACATGTCCCTTTTAGGTTCTTCCGTACTATTTAATTGGCATCGAGATGTCATATAAACATGCAGCAGCTTACCTCATCGATACAGAGAATAGACACACAGGAACCTCAGATATACTAATCGGCAAGATCAAAGGCTCACCTCACAGTACTGTTTTTATCTATCTGAGGTCCTCTGGTCCCGTCCTCAAGTTGATCGGTAAGTGGGTCGGCACTCTATCGGCTGCACATCAGACGATCTCGAGGCCCCACGTTGGGCGCCAATTTCTGTCGGGGGTTAATCTCCCCCGGGATGGATGTCACCGTAAGCCTAATCAAATAGATAACCAGTTTCGAGCGCTCGGGAAACAAGACGTACACAGGTACCGTGTATGAACAGTTTCTACTTTATTGCGTAGTTCAATACAGTTTTAAAAGCAAGCTCAGTTACATAACAGTCATGTGATCAATATACATATATGGTCTTTCCAGTTCCGTTACCAGACAAATTTGTTCAGTTACCCATCACCCCAGATGTTTTCCTTTTCACCTTATCTGAATGTCCTCTTATCTTCCCGAGAATATCTTCCCCAGACTCCAAGTCTGTCCTTATCTATCAACTATGCAGTCTTGTTTGCAGAACATTCCACCCTCTTGTGCTTTCTGTATACTGTGACATAGAATATAGTGCAAGTTATGTTTTAACCCTTACAGCATGTTTGAAAGTGGTATGGTAAAGAGAGTAAGAGGTTTTTTGGTGCGGATGGTCAATTTGTGTTTTGATATTTTGTCCCGTATAGTCTGTGTGGTCTCACCCACATATATCAATGCTAGACTACATAAATTTAATCACATGTGTAAAAACCTTTCAGATTGATGGCACGCTGTTTGTGGATGATGTACGATGCCGCCTTTCAGTACATTACTACATTGTGGACAATGTAGACAAGGAAAAGTACCTTGTTTTTGTGTTTTAAGAAAACGTTGCTGGGGTAATTTTGTATTTAAAGCCCAAATCAGCTCTTACTAATCTGTCTTTTAGATTAGGTGGACGGCGGAACAGGGAAGAAATGGTTACCTGAATTCTTTCATGTTTGGGTAACCTTTTTGCAATATTTACCTATGTCTGCTTATGAGGTTATGGATTCTGTATGCATGTAGATGATATGTATGGACCAGTGCAATCCTGTCATTATTTTTGTTGGGGTTTTTTGTTCTTTCAGTGTTGTGCATACAGTTATTGAGTATGGATGACGGCTAGCCACGGTTCAGGAATTTAGATTTCATTTCTCTTACACGTAGGTCATATGTCGGTCCTGTGGTAATTCTTTTTATATGGGCAAATTGTGAAAAAGGTAAAGATTTTTTTGTAAAGGATGAATGACAGCTAATGTAGTGAAGTAGGGTGTTTCTATCCATAGGTTTGGCATATAGGTCTGTCCATATGTTTCCATCAGGGTCTTTGTGTACTGTGTCGTTATGCATAGTTATTTGGAGTTCATTCCAGACCAAGTGCAAAAAATTTAAAAAAGTTATTAGTCTCCAATGGACCCCGCCCCCCCAAAATGCAAAAGATGTTGTCTATGTATCTTTTCCAGATGCAACAATTCTGTTGGAACAGTAAATTGGAATATATGTGTTTTTCCTCAAACCATGACATGTAGGCATTTGCATATGGAGGGGCCACATTGGCCACTTTAGGACGACCAGGTGGGTTAGTGAATCTCTTATGTATTTTGGGTAATACATATATTACTTGTTTTATTGGATTAGGACTAGTGAGATATTCATGGATGTTTTTTTTTCATTAGATACATGTCAAGGGTGACTTTAATTTTTTGTGCTATTTGGCATGTCAGTTGCCATTGAGTTTACGATAGACAGGGTTGCCACTTAATTGTGAGTTCATTTCTTTAATATAGTCAGTTTTGTCCCAAATGACTATTCCCCTGCCTTTGTCTGCTGGTTTTATAATTAAATCTTTATTGTTAATCCAGGGATATTAGGGCTTGACGATCAGTATTATTGAAGTTGGGGTAAGATGTAGGGAGCCCTTCTTTATGTCAGAACAAAACTGTACAATGTCCCTTTCGATTAATGCAGGCCTCGAGGGCATGTGAGCCTTTGGGGGGGGGGGGGTGTAAAGGAACTTTTTAGACGTAAATCTAGGTCTGGAAGATTAATAGGTGTTTTGGGCTTTGTAATCATTTGTGACGTTAATGTGTTGGACTCAGAGAAATCGGCCTTAAGTCTAAGGTTCCTATAAAACTTTTGGAGATCCGTTTCCAGCCAAAAATGCTGAGGCAGATACAGAGCCATTACTCCAGCGGCACCTACCCCATCTATACTTCACAGAGCTCTACTCCATCTCTCCCTCCTTATTCCTAGGCAATCCATTGAGTTCTAGTTTCATCTATTACTTTTAGTGCAGTGAGCATTTCTTTTATTAGAAATCTGGGTCGTTCTCCTGCCAATCATTTTGTATATACAACAATTGACATTATAACTATGTCTTCTATTTGTGCCATTTGTGACCCAGTTTATTATACATGAAGTCATGCATATCATGTTGTTGTACTATTCCTTATGAACTTCACGTTTCTCCACTGTCCAGATTACCTTATTTGCATTTTTTACATATATGCATTACTTAATACCCTATATACTTTTGGATTTATGCTTTTCACCTTCAGGACAGGGCCTTACCTTTTGGGGTATCTCGGGCTGCAAGACTATTTACCAAGATAGCGGCAGAGATGGGGACCTTTGCGAGAAATCAGGGCCTTCTGCTAATCTCCTACCTGGATGACTTTCTGGGGTCCCTCTCTCAACAATTAATTTTGTTTGAGGAAACAAGGTTGGGGGATAAATTGGGAAAAGTAATGTCCTCCTTCTGCCATGATGAAGATATTTTATAATAATTAATAGAATTACAAAATATTATCTGCAGATGCCAGCCCTCGGGGTTGGGGGACCCCCCTGGGGGAGAAGTTTTGTCAGGCTTAGAGGAACCTAGGATCCAGATAGATGTTTTAAATGCCAAGGAACTAGCCATCAAACATGCCCTCCTATTTGCAGAACCCTTCCTAAAAAAGGAAAGATGTGAAAGCCCTCTCAGACAACACTTCTGCAGTGGCATACAAAAATCATTCTTTTAAAGAAGGGTGGTCCTTGAACAGAGAGGCTTTCCAGGATCTAGTTCAGAAGTGTGGCTCCCTTTCTATAGACCTCTTTGCCACAGTTTGGTAAGATTCTTCTTCCTGAATCTGTTGGATCTCTCGATTGCAGTAGGCTCCCTCAATCAGTCATGGGATCAGGAACAGGGCTATGCCTTCCCTCCTCTCTGTCTGATCCCAAGGAGTGTTAAGGACGATCAGGGAGGACAAGGCAGCCCATAGCACCACGTTGACAGAGTAGAGCTTGGTTCTCTTTGCTGGTAATTCTTTAAGTATCCCCTCCGAGGCCTCTCCCTCTAAGGAAGTACTTCATACCCAGGGTCCCCTGTTCCATCCTCATCTAGACGGACTGCAAATGACAGAATGGAATTTGAAAGGATAATTCTTTCTAGAAGGGATTTATCTAGCAGGGTAGTATCTACCCTTTTGACAAGTAAGAAAAAAGTAATCTCAAATATTTATTTTAGGGTGTTGGCAGGCTTTTTCTAAATATGCAAGTACTCTCATGACTCATTAAAAAGTCTGGACATTCCACTTGTGTTGGACTTCCTGCAGGTGGGGTTAGACAAATTTCTTAAGCCAGGGACTCTTAGGGTAGAGGTTGCAACTCTTAGTGCCATTTTGAGTACAGATTTGCTGAGCATGCTTGGAATACAAGATTCCTTTTTGCTGCCACTCTCCTTAGACCTACTCCCAGATTGGAATCTCCTTTTTTTTTTTTTTTTTTTTTTTTTAAACTGTAATTTTTATTAAGGTTTTTATAAATTACATAACAACAAAATGAAAAATGAAGACAAAATAGCAGGGCAAAGGTGCAAAAGCCACAATATGTGGCCCAAACGCCCAAGAGTATAGAAATAAATAGGAGAAAAACATGACAAATCATCAAATAGCAACACAAAAAATACGGGGGGGGGGGGGGAGATGACAAGGGAAAGAGGGAAGGAAGAGATAAGAGGGGATGGGGGAAGGAGTCAGAGACCATGTAAAATACAATATGCGTCCCAAGGTATGATTAAGGGAAGCTGTCAAATATTCCATGCTACGGACGTCTTTCATGGGAGCAATAATCTCCGGAACAGTGGGAGGAGAGGTCCTTCTCCAGTGGCGAGCAATGAGGGTTTTGGCGGCAGTACATAGGTATAGAAATAATTTGGAGGGCTGCTTACCTAGATGTTTGGGGGGGGGGGAGATTAAGCAAATAAGTAAAGGGATCCAGGGGGACACCCTGAATAAAAAGGGAGCTGACCTCCATCCAGAAGGGGCAAATCTGTTAACACTCCCAGAAATGGGGCATAGCGTGCCCACCCCCGCCTGACATTGCCAACAAATGGAGGGAGTGCTAGGGTTAAAGGAATGGAGCAAGGCAGGGGTGTGGTATCAATGCATAAGTATCTTATACTGGGTTTCCCAGAAAGTTACACATGTTGAAGACCCGCCATTGCCCAGGTGAGATCTGCCTATTCAGAGCCCCAGACCACCTGACCATATATTTATGAGAGAGGGGGGCCCGTCCCTCCGGAGAAGAGCCTGTAGATACACAATATCAGGCCCGCCATGGAGGTAACGGCTCGGCAGATCTTTTTAAAAGCAGTAGTGATGGAGACTTTCAGGGAACCAAACTGGGTGGCCACAAAATGGACAATTTGCTGGTAATGGAAGAAGTAGGCAAGCGTAGCACAGAGACAAAATAATCAAAAGGCCTGAGCTCCAAAGTTGTCGGATATACCAGGTCAGCAATGTGAAAAAGGCCCAGTTTACTGCAGGGCCATACCATGGCCGCCGTAAGTCCCTCCGGGAGGAGCGGATTATACAAGAAGGAAACCATAGAGGAACACGGGGAGGCCAGAGGGAAAAGTTTGGAACAGGTAATCCAAATAGCTTGCAAGAAGCAGATGGGTCCAAGGAGAGGGACGGAAGGAAGGGGGGAAGAATGGGACCACAGGAATGCATTAGGATGGATCGGTGCTAGCCAAAGCTTCTCAATCTCGAACCATTTCGTGTAAGCCTGCGGTGCAGCCCAGAATGGAATACAACGCAAGTGGGATGCCCAATAATAATGCAGAAGATGTGGGACTGCCAAACCCCCCCCCCCCTCATTCCTGCCCGACAACATCAAGTGGGGAATGCGGTGGCGCTTACCATTCCAGATGAACTGGAAGATCAAATTTTTGGAGGGAGTGCAGCTCTGATCGAGGGACTGCAATTGGGAGCGTTTCAAAAAAAAAGTAGAGAAGCTTCGGGAGGAAAGTCATTTTGACAGCTGTAATGCAACCTATGAGGGAGATAAGGAGAGAGCGCCACTTGTCCAGAAGAGAATGCAATTCACTAAACAGGCGAGGATAGTTGACAGAGTAGAGGGAGGAGTAAGAAGGAGACAGCTGAATCCCCAAGTAACGGAGGAAGCGCTCCCTCCACTGAAAGTCAAAGTTAGACCATAGTAGCTCTAGGGTAGAGTCAGGGATGTTAAGAGGTAATGTCTCAGTCTTTGTGGAGTTAACTTTATAGCCAGAGAAATCACCATATACTTTCAACACTTGGAGAAGGTTGGGGAGGGACGTGTGGGGGTTAGTAAGGGTCAGGAGGACATCATCTGCAAACAAGCTAATCTTAAAGTCACTATCCCTAACTGCCACGCCGGTGATATCAGGGTTAGACCGAATTGGGGAGGCCAAGGGTTGGATACACAATGCAAATATGAGCGGGGATAGAGGACAGCCCTGACGCATCCCATTACGAAAATGACAAAGACAGAGACACCAAGCAATATATAGTGTAGTATTGTTTTACAGACACAATGGTCTAATAGTAAAAAATGACTCCTCACAATGGTGTCCCATTACGGATGGCGAACAGGAATGAAAGAGAGTTAGGGAGTTTTACCACAGCCGAGGGCCGAGAATATAGTGCTATGACCGCCGTAAGAAAAGCTCCAGAGAACCAAAAGTTCTCAGGGGTGGCGATCATAAATGACCAATCAAGGTGGTCAAAGGCCTTCTCGGTGTCAAGGCTCAAAAGAAGGGTGGGGAAGGCAGAGCACTTGGCAACATCTATTAAGTCCACAGTCCTTCTGGTGTTGTCTCCCCCTTGACGACAAGGGACAAAACCCACCTGGTCCTTATGGATAAGAGACGGAAGCCAAGCGTTAAGCCTGTTGGCCAGGATCTTAGTAAAGAGTTTTAAATCGGTATTTAGAAGAGCGATGGGACGGTAATTGGAACACTCCTGATGGTCCTTGTGGTGCTTAGGGACTAGGGTGATATGGGAATGAAGCATGGACTGAGGAATAGGGGTGCCATCAAGGAAGGAGTTAAAGAGTCGGCACGTGTCGCAGCAGGTCAGATTGAAATATTTTGTAATACAGGTATGTGAACCCGTCCGGGCCTTGCCATTTGGGAGACCTTTAAGGATTGCAGTGAGCTCCTCCTCTGTGACCAGAGCATTTAGATTAGCAATCACTGAGGTCGGGAGCTTAGGGAGAGAGTAAGTGTCGAGGTAAGAGCGTAAGGCTATGTCCCATGAGACAAGATCGGCACCCGAGCGGGGGGAAGATTATATAATTTAGTGTAATAGTCCTTACATAATGATGCTATAAAGTCAGGATGATGGTGGAGGGTACCATGAGGGTCACGGATTGCATGTGGAATGGAAGAGGTCTGGTGATCACACAGGGTCTTAACAAGCAATGTGTGGGCTTTGTTGCTGGCGAGTATACAGGAGGAGACGCTGGGTGGCTTGAGTAGCAAGATCGCGGAGATCCGCTCTGGCCACTACTAATTGGCGAAGAGTGGAGACCGAAGGGGCTTGGGCCAGGCGATCCGATAGGGTTCGGATCTGGGCCAACAAGACCGTCTCCCTGGCCTTTCTATCCTTCTTGAGTCGGGTGGCCAGGGCTATGCAGTGACCACTCATGACTGCCTTATGGGCTTCCCAGAGGGTGGAGTCAGAGGAGACCGAGTGTACATTATTCTTGAAATAATCCAGGAGATGAGTACGGAGGGTGGTACAGGAGGTTGGGGAGTGGAGGAGGGACTCATTCAGTCGCCAATGACAAGGTTTAGTCGGGATGGAGGTAGGGGACAATGTGAGAAAAAGAGGACTGTGATCCGACCAAGAGATGGGGCCAATATCTGCATCAGCCAGGAGTCTAAGGGCCAGGGTATTGCCAAAAAAATAATCTATCCTAGAATGCATCTTGTGGGGATGGGAATAGAAGGTATAGGTCCGGGCAGTAGGGTTGTGGACACGCCAGAGATCGTAAAGGGTGAAGGATCTAATCAAGCGTCGGAATTCCCTGGCTAGCTGAAGCTAGGGGGCACCCGGGGTGCTGGCAGACAAGGACAATTTGCCCATATGTTCAGAGAAGACCATATTGAAGTCACCACCCAACAGCAGGGCCGATCCAGAAAAGGTCTGCAGGCGTCGCAAAACCTTCTTAAGAAAGGAGATTTGGAACGAATTAGGGGCATATAAATTACAGAGGACAATGGGTTGACCATGCAGGAGTACCTCTAAAATTATATAGTGTCCCTCAGGGTCTAGGTGGAAAGCAGAAATAAAAATGGGGCAGGAGCGTGAGATTATGATAGCCACTCCTCCCTTTCTACGGGTATTATAAGCAGTAGGGAAATAATGACGGACAAAATTAAAGTTACCCGTATGATCAAAGTGCGTTTCCTGGAGGAAAGCCACATCCACCCGGAGGGATCTAAGTTCACACAGGACCAAACGCCTTTTAGAATTGGAGCCAAGGCCCTTAACATTAAATGTGATACACCTAGACATGAGGAGGCAAGAAGAGAGGTACCAGCAAATGTGTAGAAGGAAATACATAGGCAGATCTCACCCAACGTTGAGGGAAGGAATTCGGCATTAAGGCTCCCATGGAGTGAGTCTTGGTGGTCAGCCACAAGGGTTGAGGGACTCCAAACCTGAGTAAAGGAAGGAGAAGGGAAGAGGGGGGGAGGAAAGAGGTCAGACAAAAAATTGTTAGACAGTACTACAAAAAAAAAAATTGTATCATGGGCAGGACTAAATCTCCTGACCGGGGGCTAAGAGCTAGAACTAGTGTAAATGTAAGTAGACTATCCAAAAGGGTCCAAAAACGGGACCAACAACTGGGTAAAGCCCCCACAGTGGGGGGGCCGGAGGGGACCATCAGTAGACAGACCAGTTATAGATAGTAGAGGGCAATAATGAACTATATAAGTAGAAGGAAGGACATCCTCCAACCCTGCCTGCAAAAAAAAATAAAAAATGGAAAAAACCGCTAAAGAGAAAACATATTAGAAAGGGATCAAAAATGAGTGAGATAAAACACAATAAACATGCGCCAGCGGTGAACAGGAAAAACCGCATAGTCAGCAGTCAGCTATCCGGAAGTGCAGGTACTAGCTCCAAACCAGGACCTAGGGAAATGGGAGGAAGAAAGGAAAGTCAGTGTAATCAGGTGGGTGGCAGGTCCACCCACTGTCTCTGGGGAGCAGCACCCGGTGAGGGCAGTTATCATCTTCTTGACTTCTGTTGGGACCACAGTGGAGGGGGTGGTGGTGGAGGAATGGCTAGCTCCCAGTCAGGCATGTCCGGTGGGGGAAGCAATGTCCATAGCTGAGCAGAACGATGGCAAGACCGCATGGGATCATAGGGTAGCTGAGCAGCCATTGGATCTAGCTGTCAGAACGAAGGGGAAGCCCCACCGATATGGAATCTGACTATCTCGTAGTATCTGAAGGAGAGGACGTAGATGCCTCCCTTTCTGCAAAGTGATCCAGGAAAGATCTTGATAAAGCTGAATCTTGGCCCCATCAAAATCAAGGTCCTTAAGGGGCCGAGCCTTAGATAGTATAGCTTCCTTCAAAGCAAAATCATGCACACAGCAAATAACATCACGTGGAGTGGGCCCGGTTCCCTTGGGGCGCAGAGCTCTGTGTGCTCGATCCAGTTTGATCTTCTGGGTAGGATGTTCTTGCAGGACGGAGTTAAAGATCGCCTCCAGAGTAGCATGCAGGTCCTCCTCATGGGTAGCCTCAGGCAGCCCCTTGACTCTAATATTGTTGAGCCTGCCTCTATTATCCAAGTCCTCAATATGGCGCTGCATGTCGTTAGACAGGTGACATTGTGACACAACTGCGTCTTGGAGTTGGGAGATATAGGTACGGGGTCTGATCATGATCATGCTGCAGAGTCTTAACCCGAGATGCAATATGATGAAGGTCTTGCCGTAATGCAGAAAGTTCAGTGTGGATTTCTGTGCATATTTCCTTATGGCACGCCTCTGTGACTTCAGCTACTAGCAAGCGAGTAAGGAACTGGAACCACTGTGGCAGTAAGGAGGATGGAGGCAAGTCACTATTTTCCAGTTGTTGGGGATGAGAAGCAGGAGGAGGTGAATGAGGAGATGGAACTGCATAGGGTGACATAGATGGGGTAGCATCCAGGTCCACTTCACCCCCCCCCCCATGAGTGAGCAGGAGAGGAGACCACAGGGAGCAGGGGATGCACCTGTGAGGAGAGAAGTGGAGGAGACATAGACACAGAGGGACCTTCAGGGGCATGAGCAGCAGCTGAAGGGGCAATAGGAGCTAGTGCTGGAGGCAGAGGTATGGCAGGCTGCACAGGGAGAGGCTGGGGGCCAGAGCGCTGCAGGGAGGAGGTAGTGCAGGAGCCCTGCGGTGTCTGAGAGACAGCAGGGACCGAAGCTGCCAGCGGTGCAATATTGGAATCCCGCGTCAGCGGGTATGAGGGGACAGGCGCTCCGTTGTGATCAGGGTCCGGAGCCTGGTGTAAAGGACCCACCTGGGAGGCCATCTGAGGGTCCGGAGGCAGCGGAGGGACAGCCTGACCATGCAGGGAGAGCGATGTGGCCGCCGGGAGTCCTTTAGAAGGAGGCAGGAGGGTCGATGCGGCCTTGCAAGATGGCTGCCGCCTCGAGGAAGCACGGAGGGGAGCAGCCACCGGGATTAGGTAGGAAGCGATTCTTGGCTGCCCTGGGGGGTTAGAGGTCCCTGGGTGGAGGTCCTGGTCGTTTTTTTTCCCCATGGGGGGTAGCAGGTAGCCGATGGAGATCCCTTAGCAGGCAGGCAAGGCAGGAACCACAGAAGTGTGCGCCCTACTACATCGAGTCGTAGGCCATGCCCCTGGAATCACCTTTTAAATATTGTCCTTTCTGCCCCAGAGTCCTTTTGAGCCCCTAGATAATATACTTGTTAGGGTTTTTACTCTAAAACTGTTTTTTCTCCTGGCAGTCACATCAAACAAGAATTTCTGAGCTCTAGGTCCTTTCTGCCTGCCCTCCGTATACCACCATTCTGGAGGATAGGGTCATCATCATTTCAACGTTTTAAAGATCTCAGGTGGTAGTCCTTCCATATTTTTGTCCAAACCCTAGCAATGACTAGGAAAGGAGTTTTCATTGTTTAGATGTTTGGAGGTGCCTTTTAAGATATCTTGAGGTCTCTTCTGAATGGAGGAAGGATGAAAATCTCCTCCTTTAATTTTATGGCTCTAGGAAATGTGAGAAAGCTTCCTCTGCTACCATCGCTCGATGAATCAGAATGGCTATCCATCTAGTCTATTCCTCTATCTTTAACTCCTCCTTAGGGATTCAGGACTAATTCCACCAGAGCTATAGTGGCGTCCTGAGCAGAGAGGGCGGATACCAACTTAAATCAGATTTGTAGGGCAGCCACATGGAGTTCTCTGCATACCTTTTTAAAACATTACAGGTTTAACCTTCCGTTAGATTCAGATGCTTCCTTTGGAAGTCTTGCAGGCTGTTATCCCTCTCTAGTGACTACTAGTTTAGTCTCGCATGGGTGTGGTCATGGGCGTGGATAATACAGCAAGCGGTACCACAGAGCAGGAGACAGCATGGCTGGAAAGAAATGAAAAGGTGCACAGCCCAGCGCCACATCAGTGTTTTGCAACAAGAAGAGGTTAGTATTCAATATTCTACACCAGGAGACAGTAGTATTGTGAGGAGTCTACGAGCCCTGTCACAAGGGCGATCACTGTAACCTCTAAAGCTGTTTTTCGTTCTGTCTTTAGCCAGAAGGTCCACAGCAAACCCAGCTATAAAGTGCTGGGGATCTTCCGGCTGAAGACTGAACAAACGGAGTGAAGTCGCATGATGCGGCTTAAGGGGGCCCGATGCAGCTGCTTTGATTAACCCCTTCGCGTCGCAGCCAGTTTTGGACTTTGACACAGCCCCATTTTTCAAATATGACATGAGTCACTTTATGTAGTGATAACTTTGAAACGCTTTAACTTTTCCAGGTGATTTTGAGAATTTTTTTTTCGTGACACATTGTACTTCGTCTTTGATGTAAACTTGGGTCAAAATGTTTTGAGTTTACTAATAAAAAATAGGAAATTTGGTGAAAATTTAGAAAAATATGCAATTTTCAAGGTTTGAAATTATCCTCTTTTCATATAGAGTCATACCACTTTGTCTTTGTATTAGAAACCCCCATAAATCACCCCGTTTTCAAAACTGCACCTCCAAAACAATTCAAGAAAGTATTTGAAAAATTTGTTAACCCTTTAGGCGCTTCACAGGAATTAAAACAAAATAAAGGTGAAAAATATATATTTCAATGTTTTTCAATACTATGTTCATTTGCACATTCACAAGGGGTTAAAGGAGAAAATGCATCCCATAGTTTGTTGTACAATTTCTCTCAAGCACATAAATACCACATGTGTTATTGTAACCTGCTCTTTGGGCACACAACAGGACACATAAAGGGAAGGAGCAATATTGAGCTTTCGGAGGGCAGATTTTACTTGAATCATTTTCAGGTGCCATGTTGCATTTGCAGAGCATATGAGGTACCAGAACAACAAAACCCCCATTAAATTGCCCCATTTAAGAAAATACACCCCTCAAGGAATTTATCAAGGGGTATAATGAGCACTTTGACCCTACAGCTATTTCACAGTATTTACTACCATTGGGACATGAAAAGGAAAAATTACTCTCTTTCCAGTAAAATGTCTCTTTAGCCCCAAATTTCTCATTTTCAGAAGGGGTTAAGAGAGAAAAAGCCCCCCACAGTTCATTACACAATTTCTCCTGAATGTAGTAGTACTCCATATGTGGTTGTAAACTGCTGTATGGGTACATGGCAGAGCTTGAAACAGAGAGAGCGCTATTTGGCTGTTGGAGGGCAGATTTTGATGGAATTGTTTTCAGGTGCCATGTTGCATTTGCAGAGCCCTTGTGGTGCCAGAACAGTGGAAACCCCCAAAATGTGACCCAGTTTTGGAAACTAGATCCCTCAAGAAATTTATCAAAGGCTATAGTGAGTATTTTGACCCTACAGATAATTCACAGAATTGGGCAGTGAAAATAAAAGATGACATTTTTTTCCATTAAAATGTTGTTTTAACCCCAAACTCCTGGAAGTCCAGGGGTTTCATTTGTATTGTGGGTTAAAAAAAAACAAACACCTGCCAGGATCAATTTGGGCGATGAAGATAATAATAATAGTTCCCCCCCGCGGCCTTATTATTAAAAGTTCCCCTTATAAATAATAGTTCCTCCAGCCTTAATATAAGGCTCTCTTATTAATAATAGTTCCTCCAAATATATATACATACACACACACACACACACACGTGGACAAAATTGTTGGTACCCCTCGTTTAATGAAAGAGAAACCCACAATGGTCACAGAAATAATTTGAATCTGACAAAAGTAATAATATATAAAAATTCTATGAAAATAAACTAATGCAAGTCAGACATTGCTTTTCAACCATGCTTCAAAAGAAAACTCATGAAACAGGCCTGGACAGAAATGATGGTACCCTTAACTTCATATTTTGTTGCACAACCTTTTGAGGCAATCACTGCAATCAAACGATTCCTGTAACTGTCAATGAGACTTCTGCACCACTCCTCATGAGCAAACTGCTCCAGTTGTCTCGGGTTTGAAGGGTGCCTTTTCCAGACGGCATGTTTCAGCTCCTTCCAAAGATGCTCAATAGGATTCAGGTCAGGGCTCAAAGAAGGCCACTTCAGAATAGTCCAATGTTCCTCTTAGCCATTCTTAGGTGTTTTTAGCTGTGTGTTTTGGGTCATTATCCTGTTACAAGACCCATGACCTGCAACTGAGACCAAGTTTTCTGACACTGGGCAACACATTTCTCTCTAGAATCCCTTGATAGTGTTGAGATTTCATTGTACCTTGCACAGATTCAAGACACCCTGTGCCAGATGCAGCAAGCATCCCCAGAACATAACAGAGCCTCCACCATGTTTCACAGTAGGGACAGTATTCTTTTCAAGATATGCTTCTCCTTAATAATAGTTCCCCTAGCTTTATTAATAATAGATTCTCCTTATGAATCTAAATTTAAAATATATATATATATATATATATATATATATATATATATATACTTATATCTATCTAGTAGGGGAACTATTATTAATGAGGGGGGGTAATAGTTCCCCTAGCTTTTATAATAATAGATCCTCCTTATAAATAGCCCCCTCCTCTTATAAATAGTGTTTACCCTGGACTTATTGCTAAAAAAGGGGGCACATATTTATTAACAGAGATTAGTTTAAATAACACCCTTTTATTTCTCAGAAAATAATAAAAACTTTTTCTCACCTAACCACACTCCCCCAATGAGTTCTGATGCTGACATCTTTTCCCTGCTAGTGGCCTCCAGAGCAGGTCCGACACAGGGGGTGCAATGCAGTGACGTCATTGCGCCCCCGTCTTCTATATAGTCACCTATGTCAGAGCAGGGACTTTATAGCTCCCTGCTCTAGCATGGATGTCCATAGTATCAGTGTGCTATACACTTGTTACTAAGGCTCCCCCATTCCGGGTCACCAGACCAAATGTCTGGTGCTGCGGATCCCGGAAGCCCTGGGCATTTGCCCAGTTTGTCCCCTCCCCCCATAACGGTGGCCCTGCCGTTGGACATTGGTCACATATAGAGCTTGATGGACCCCCCCATTAACTATAATTGGATCCATCTGGTTTCCTTTTTTTTTAACTGAAACTACAGAACGAAAAAGTTGAACTTGCAGGATTTTTTCATTCACCGATTTTGGGTGCACACTGCGAATGAATCTGCAAATGGAGACCAATGCAGATGTGAATGTAGCCTTAGAAGTTTGAGTCTAAAGATCAATCTTGTGATTGTGGTCAATTTTCCAGCCCATATAAACTTTTCTTATTTCAGTCTTTTCCTTGGTGTGTTTAATTTTCATTATCAAACTTATATTACAAATTCGCTTGAAAAATGCAAAATTTAATAAGAGATTATATCTGAATATTTTTTTTTTTATTATACCGCCATTATTACTCAATTTGATAGTAGTGAGTGCTAGAGTCTTCCTGATCCAGTCCTAGTTCCTTCATCATATGTATAATACCCTGCTTTGACTAAGAGGCTGAGTCACCCCATCCTATCATCGACTATTTCTGTTGCCAATCTGGGCTGGGCATGTTTTTAAACTGTCTGGACTTGTCCTAGGGTTTCCCCCTTTTTGGTCTGTGCTAGTATCCTTCCTGCACAAGCAATTTGATTTTCTTCAAGTACTTACACCCCAGGTGTGCCTCTGGGGTAGAATTAATAAGTAAGTTAAGGGCTATTATGATGTTTTTATGTTTTGTTCTCCTATGTGCAAGGAAGACTCTGTCTTCAACTATTAATAAATACCATTGTATCAATTGCTGTATTTAGGCAACAAGTGTTTTCATAAGTTTGAAAAGATGTGTTGGCTGGAACTGTCTGTATAGATGGCTCATCCCTAGGTCTGGGCGTTTGGGGATACCAAGCATTGTGATTGGTGGGTGACTGCTATGTTGGTATGTATGTGTATATGTGTGTATATATATATATATATATATATATATATATATATGGAAAATTTAAATACTTATACATATATACAGTGGCTTGCAAAAGTATTAAGCCCCCCTATATCAATACTTTGTAGAGCCACCTTTTGCTCCAATTACAGTTGCAAGTCTTTTGGGGTATGTCTCTACCAGCTTTGCACAGTTAGAGACTGAGATGTTTGCCTATTCTTTGCATAATAGCTCAAGTTCAGCCATATTGGATGGAGAGCATCTGTGAACAGCAATTTTCATGTCTTTCCACAGATGCTCAATGGGATTTTAGTCTGGACTTTGGGTGGGCCATTCAACACATGAATATTCTTTGATCTAAACCATTCCACTGTAGCTCTGGCTGTATGTTTAGGGTCATTGTCTTGCTGGAAGGTGAATCTCGTTCCCAGTCTCAAGTCTTTTGCAGCCTCCAACAGGTTTTCTTCCAGGATTGGCCTGTATTTAGTTCCATCCATCTTCCCATCAACTCTGACTAGCTTCCCTGTCCCTGCTGAAGAAAAGCATCCCCACAACATGATGCTGCCACCACCATGTTTCACAGTGGATATGGTGTGTTCAGGGTGATGAGCAGTGTTACTAGTCCACCACACATAGTGCTTTGCATTTAGACCAAAAAGTTCAACTTTGGTCTCATCTGACCTAGAGCACCCTCTTCCACATGTTTGCTGTGTCCCCTATATGGCTTGTCACAAACTGCAAATGGTACTTCTTATGTTTTTTCTTCCAACAATGGTTTTCTTCTTGCCACTCTGATTCTTCCAAATCTGGCCTGTATGGAAATGCAGGCCAGATTTGTGGAGTGCACTACTTATAGTTGTGCTATGGACAGATTCTCCCACCTGAGTTGTGGCTTTCTGCAGCTCCTCCAGGTACACCATGAGCCTCTTGGCTGCTTCTCTGACCAGTGTTCTCCTTGCTCGATCTGTTAGTTTAGGTGGACAGCCATGTCTTGTTAGATCTGCAGTTGTAGAATACTTTTTCTATTTTTGGATGATGGATTGAACAGTGCTCCTTGGGATACTCAAAACTTGGGATATGTTTTTATAACCTAACCCTGCTTTAAACTTCTCCACAACTTTATCTCTGACCTGTCTGGTGACTTCCTTGGTCTTCATGATGCTGTTTGTTCACTAGTGTTCTCTAACAAACTACTGATGCCTTCATAGAACAGGTGTATACATACTGAGACTAAATTGCACACAGCTGGACTCTATTAACTAATTAAGTGACTTCTGAAGGCAATTGATTCCACTGGATTTTATTTAGAGGTGCAGGGGGCTTAATCAGATTACTATTTGATAAAAATTTGGAAAACCATGTATCATTTTTGTTCCGCTTCACAAATATGTACTACTCTGTGTTGGTCTATCACTTAAAAGCTCAATAAAATACATTTAAGTTTGTGGTTGTAAGTTGAGAATGTGAAAAAGTTCAAGGGGTATGAATACTTTTGCAAGCCACTGTATATGTGTGTATATATATATATATATATATATATATATAATCACATAACACTTTGATCAAAACATGATCATCTTGCTTCCAAGTGGCCCTGTCAGCCACAAACTCTAGTCTCCTAATAATTCTCCAAAAAATTTGCAATAACATCTGCCTAGAGTGGCTCTCAGTTTATTAAAATTGCTTTTTTCCCCACAGTCATCATTTATGACAGCACCACAGGAGGATCACATAATAGAGACAGGAAACAGGCTTAAAAGGGTACACCTCTGTCTTGTACGGGTGTGTCTAGCACGTGACGTGGGTGCAGCTGTCAGGGCTCAATTCACTTCACTCACCCTAACACAGTCCACACACCCCATATACACACTGCCAACATATATTGTAAGAAGAATCAAGGACCAATAGGAATCCAAGACACACACTACTGCTTCAGTGCTATATATAAAAAGAAAAGAATAACAAATGACATCCAGCTTTGTTAGCTGACGTCAACAGATGTGACATCTGTTGTAAGGTATCATGGTCTCTTATGGCTTGTACCTACCCACACCTCCTTGTCAGGTGATCCCCCTCCCCCCTTCTACTCCCTGAGGTGGGAAATCAATAACTCCTCTTCATTGGAAAAGATCAATCTTCTATCATTGCCTTGTAGAGCTGTGTCTCTGCTGCCTCTAAGATTAACCATTGGTCAAGACACACTCCTTCCCTCTACGTGCTTCAAGAGGTTCTGCACGGAAGGAACGTTTTACCTCTATCCCCCCCTCCCCTTTGTATACACAAATACCACTGATATAATATATATATATATCTCTATATGAATCAGTAATAGTACACACACACATACATACACAGGCTCCTTTCATAACAACCTCCCCCCTCAAACAGTGATTTTCCTTTCCCTATTAGGGCATAAACAGAAAGGTACAGGACTTTGGTCTGGCTAAGGAAAAAAAAACTAACTTTACACTGGGGATCACTCATCTTTGACTTTCATTCCCCTGGCTTTGGATGTTTCACTTCCTTTGACCGCTTGGCAACACTGGTATGTTGTTAAGGTGGACTCCGGTTGTTTCTGGTCTTCCCAGCCACCTCTTCCCTCCAGTCATTTGACTTCTGGTGTTCCTCTGATTCTTTCTGCAATCTCTGCTGCCGAGTTTCACTTCAGGGGTGCAACTGACTTTCGGTGCAAGCTACTTCCACTCAGTGGAACACATATGAGTCCCAGGACTCAATCTAATCACAAGACTTTCGATGTTGTGTCTGGCAGATCAGAAGTTATCTTACGAGGACCAAGAATGGAGTCTCTTCTGCGTGGGGGCATACTCCCACTATCACCAATGAATTATCAGGTTCCCAGGTCCTATGTTAAACCTGTTGTGGTCACTATGCCTGACAATGGTGATTCTGCTACTGTTACTTCTGCCATTATACCTGCTCCCACTTGCTCAGCTTGCAGAAGATGGTGCTACCCTTCAGCCCTGTAATTCTGGTAAGGGGGTTTTATGTGATGAGACCTTTATTCTTGCTTCTCTACCTATGTTTTATAGGGAGACAAGGATGGATCTCAGACCTACAAGTGTGCTATCATCTCCTCAAGATTACAGTCATTTTCTAAGACTCTACTGTCTCAAAACTGCACAGAAAAAGTTCCTATAGAGGAACAGCCTTCACTTCTGGAAAGAATTAAATCGCTAATCCAGCAGGAAGTTAAATCTTCCTTGGCATCCCTGTCATCAGATGTGGATAGTACCACCAGTCCGTAACCCTTAACTTGTCATAGATAATGGACTCCGTACTAGAAAGAGATTTGAATAGTGAAATTTATTTCCAAAATATAATGAGTAGAGTACAATTCAAGTTGTGACGTTTCGGTCTCATTGACCTTCATCAGACTCTACAATCACAATAAACCAAATAGTGACAAATGTGAAAAAATACAATAATACACATCAAATATACATCAGGTATATATCAACAATAGTCGCATCACATTCAGTACATAGCAAAATCAAGAGATCACATAGCCCAGCTGGGGTGATCACCTGGAACAGTGTTACCTATTGCATCATTATGACAAAAAATAAGTAAGTTGTGAGCCGAAGTATGTGAGGAGAAGTGATAATATCCATAACAGTTCTGCATAAAAAGTAAAGGAAAAAGTGGTATCCAGATAGAAAAAGGGATAGTATGTGAACATGAATGGATAGCACTAATTATATGTCTGAGATAGATTATAGGAGGTGAAAAAAGGGGGGGTGGAACACTCCACCTATTCACTAAATAATCCAGATCTAGCATAAAACAGCAGAGTGAAGTTGAAGAGACAAATAGTGGACCAACCTTGAAAAATAGTATGCAGGAAATGATCTCAAAGCGATATAAGGCGCATAAGGTGCATCAGACAGCAGAATCTGCTATATGTATGGCGCTACCGCTGCTGTGTGATGTTAGGATACTTATAATAAGCGCGTGAGACGCCGATGACGTCACCGCTATTTCGCGCATGCGCAGTTTGTTGTTCCCACCTGAAGTAGGGCATTTGAAACAGGAAGAAGGTCAAAAAAGGTCTATACGGCAGGATAGAAAGGACAAACTTAGTCCATTCATGCAAGTAGCGCTAGTAGCAGTTGTACAAGCAAAATAGAAGCCAGTTATATGGTCTAAACTATATAAATGTGCTAAAAACCTATAATCTATTGTAATGAAACCAGTATGTAAACGATTATAGAAAAAGGAGATTACTACTATCCTACAAAAACCACACGAAATGTAAGATGAAATACCAATAGTTCAGGAATAACTATGGGACAAATAAAAAATAATAATAATAATAATAAACTATTGAAAATTAAGAGAAAGAAAAGAATAAGAGGGAGTAAGGTATTAAGAAAAAATTTAAAGAGAGTAAAGTATTAAGAAAATAGAGGAGTCACAGATGGACTATGAGAAGACTACAAACCCATATAGTGTAAATAAGGATACTGTGGTAGAGATTCCAGATGAAGATAGTGTAGAGGTTCCACCCAATCAACGTATCTAGAAAGTAGGACATATTGTTAAGCAATTTAATCACAGTACAGTTTTAAAATGTGCATAATATAGTTGACAACAATATCTCTTATATATATAAAAATGAGTTTCTGTCTGTCTGTCTGTCTGTCTGTTCTTTATGCGCGACCAAACGACTGGACCGATCCTCACCAAATTTGGCACACATGTACATCAGGTGTCCGGAAATATTATAGACTGGGTCTCAGCTCTCTTGGACGTACCGTTCCTGAGGAACAGTATTCCCAAAAAATGACCAGCATTAGTCTATACAAGCCTGCAAGTCTTTCACTCATATTCCAACTGCCATACACATGGTCACATGTCCCTCATCAGCCAATAACAGCTCGCAGGCGCTTACTCTCCTCAGGCACACAGGTTTCCATAGCAACCAAGCTATGTATGACCTGTATTAGTGAATAGCAGTTCACAGGACCTTAAATATTCAGTTATATCATGTGTATCAGCCAATATAAGTTCACATTTAATTTACCAGGTTTCCATAACAACACAGCCATAAATAGACTGTACCTATACTGGACTCAGTGGCGTAACTAGGAATGGCTGGGCCCCAAGGCGAACATTTGACATGGGACCCCCTCCTCGGCAACCCCCCACACAAAAACTGCATTTCTGCACACACTATTATGCCCCATAGTGGCCCCTGCATACACTATTAGGCCCCATAGTGGCCCTTGCACACAGTATTCTGCCCCATAGTTTCCCCTGCACAGTATCATAGTGGCTCCTTCATATAGTATTATGCGCACTTTCCGTTACTTCTTCAATGTTGGACCAGATGTCACATGAGCCAGGCATGTATCGCAACGCATAATGACGTCGGACTGGCCCACTGACATCTGGGACGCTACCAAGGAGGCCCGAAGCCTGCTGAAAAGACCCCAGAGTGTAATGATAGCAGTGTTTGTGGGGTTCACGGCCCACAGGCCTTACTTACCAATCCCCGCTCCTGCTCACAGCCGCCTCTGCAGAATGTGAAGTGCAGGCGGCCGTGAGCAGAAGTGGGGATCGGTAAGTAAATAGGGCCCGTTACCTGCTGGTGTTGAAAAAAAAAAACATCAGAGGCTCGCCGGGTCCCCTAATGTCCCGGGCCCTGTGGCAGCTGCTACCACTGCTAAACCGGTATTTACGCCACTGACTGGACTGCCATACTGGATTTCAGCATTCTTATAAATTGAAACGTTTTTTAAACTACTCATGTCCCCTGCAGCAAAACGCATGGCTGCTGCTTGAGCTAATGAAAACTCTCAGCAGACCCAAGCCTGTCTCCAATCTGATAAGGTATGTTACAGACAACAGCGAGCTGCTGAAACTCCCCAGCAGACCCAAGCCCGTCTCCAATCTGACAAAGCATTGTCAGCCACATGCACACAGCTGCACTCCAGGTTTCAATAACAACCCAGCCATTTTTCTTCACTGCTGTAGGTCAGCTTTAAAGGGGCAGGGCGCTGTGGATGACACTGTTACACAAGGTCACATACACACAGCTTTACTCCAGGTTTTCCATAACAACCGATCGCAGGTTTTTCACTGATATCCAAATTGAGATGCACATGATCACATGACACTTATGGACCAATGGAAAATCGCAGGTTCAGTCTTGACATGCACACAGCTTTACACCAGGTTTCCATAGCAACCAAGCTATTTATGTCCTGTATGAGTCAATAGCAGTTCGCAGGTCCTTAAATATTCAGTCATATGACATGTATTAGCCATTGTAAGTTCACATTTCATTTACCAGGTTTCCATAGCAACACAGCCATAAATAGACTATACCTATACTGGACTGCCATACTGGATGTCAAGTGCAAAACTAGCCAATTCTTATGGGGTCACTACACAAACAAAAAATGAAATATACCTGTGCGAAGCCGGGTCCTTCCTCTAGTACTTAAATAAATGCCGAAATTTCATATTCACGGTTTAACCCTTGAGGTTCCAAGGTCTGTAACCTGTGAATCCAATATGCCTCCCTCTTTTTAAGGAGCATAGTTCTATTGCCACCTCTCCTAGGGGGAAGTGACATGTTCCAAAACCTGGAATCTAAGTTGTGTCACTGTATGTTTGTGTTTGATAAAATGGGCAGGTATGGGTAATAATAAATTCTGGCACTGTATGTTAGACTTATGTTGTTTGATGCGGTCTCGCACACGCTGGGTTGTCTACCCAACGTATGCGAGACCGCATGGACACTTAATTAAATACACCACAAAATTGGAATTGCATGTAAAGTCATTAATTAGAACCCGTTCTCCATTGAGAGGATGATGCACGCTGTCGCCCTTGATAATATTGGAACACTGATTACATGAAAGACATGCAAAAGTACCATTTCTCGGGGTGCTCAAAAATTCCTGTCTCAAGGGTTTGACCTCAGAGCCTATGTCTGCTCTGACTAGTCTGTCTTTAATGTTTCTTGGTCACCTGTAACAAGGGAGAAATGGAGTCTGGAACTCACTTATCTATGGGTAAGCCACACCTAACAACTTCCAATGTTTCCTGAGTATCTGATGTATGCGATATGCAAATGGGTGATAAGTGTGTACAAAAGCAAGCCGTTTAGGTTTTGTAGTACAAGTGGTGGTATGTGGTGTGTTGATATCCCTCCGTGATTGTTCCAGTGCTGATGATGGGTAGCCGCGTTCTAGAAATTGATTACTCGCTTGCGACAGTCTTACCTCTCTTTTAATAGGATCATCTACAATGCGGGAGATACAAGAAAATTGAGACTTGGATAAGGATCTTTTAGTGGCCACAGGGTGAAAGCTACCATAATGAAGAAGACTATTTCTATCCGTGTCCTTAGTGTAAAGGTCCGTACCAAGAGAATTATCTGATTTTTTTTGTATACCATTGTGTCCAAAAAACTGATACTAGTAGAATCAAAATGTAAAGTGAATTGTAATTCTGGCCAAATGTTATTTAAGTACTCTGTGAACTTCAAAAGGGTACTCTGTGGGCCTGTCCAAATACAGAAGATATCATCAATATATCTCTTCCAAATCAGAGAATATTGCAAAAAAAGGGAATTAACATAAATAAAATTTTCCTCAAAAAAGGACATATATCCATTTGCATATGGTGGTGCCATGTTTGAACCCATAGCAGTTCCCTGTTTCTGGATATAGAAAGTGTCTTGAAATAAAAAATAATTCTCCTCAAGTATTAACTATACGAGGTCCAGACAAAATTTAATGACATTGGGATGTAGGTCAGAAGATTCAAGTAATGTCTTCGTTGCATGGATACCCTTTACATGCTGGATGGAGGTATAGAGAGATACCACATCCAATGTTACCAAAATGGAATTGGGTGGCAGTGTACCAAGTTCTCTAATAAGAGATAAAAACATGTTGGTATCCAGCAAAAAGGACCTTGTTTTTCTGATGTGGGGTCAGAATCTTCTCCACAAAGATAGCCAAAGGAGAAAGAACCGATTCTGTAGAGGCGACAATTGGACGACCCGGAGGTTTGTCCAGCCTCTTGTGTATTTTTGGTAAAATGTAAAAAACAGGGGTTATCGGATGTACTTTAGTAAGATATGCAATTGTATCCAAGTCAATTGTGCCTATATCCCGATGTCTTTGTAATAATAGCTGTATTTTTTGAGTAATTGTGTGTACAGGGTTATGAGATAAAATACCATATACATCTCTATCCTCCAATTGTCTTTTGATCTCAAAAATATAATCTTTTTTATCCATAAGAACAAGAGCACCCCCCCTTATCTGCCGGTTTTATAATTACTGATTTATCTTGTGTGAGACTCTTAAGAGCATCTCTATCCATTTTTGATAAGTTGGATTTACATGTAAAGTGGCCATCTTCAACTTGATGTCTAAACATTTTGACATCATTTTGGACAAATGAAATCATGGTTTCAAGTGGTGGGGAGTTTCTGGGGGGAGTATATATACTCTTGTTCTTAAGACCTAGGTCTTTAGCTGTTATCAAACCATCAGGGGATTTAGGAGGACGAATCTCAGAAACTTGCGATACACTAGAAAAGTGAATCTTCAATCTTAATGACCTGTAAAATCTATGAAGATCCAGGTCCAATTGAAATAAGTCATATTTATAGTTGGGGCAAAAGGATAGACCTTTTTGTAGAACCTGATATTCAGTCGGGCTTAGAGTACGGCAAGAAATGTTAACCACTAATGAAGGGTTGGACACTTCCCTTACCTGAGAGCGCGTGGTCATAGTAGAAGTGGTGGTAGATGAACCAGCGTCAGGTCCCACAACCTTGCCCCTCCTTTTGTTGCTACGTCCTCTCTGTAAACCTGGGGAAGAAGAAAATGTTGTATGGTTTCGGTCATATGATCTGTCACTGTTTGAACTAGAACGTGATGAATTTGATGAAAATGCGCTATTTGCACGAATGGACTAAGTTTGTCCTTTCTATCCTGCCGTATAGACCTTTTTTGACCTTATTCCTGTTTCAAATGCCCCACTTCCGGTGGGAACGACGAACTGCGCAGGCGTGAAATAGCGGTGACATCATTGGCGTCTCACGCGCTTATTATAAGTATCCTAACATCACACAGCAGCGGTAGCGCCATACATATAGCAGATTCTGCTGCCTGATGCACCTTATGTGCCTTATATCGCTTTGGGATCATTTCCTGCATACTATTTTTCAAGGTTGGTCCACTATTTGTCTCTTCAACTTCACTCTGCTGTTTTATGCTAGATCTGGATTATTTAGTGAATAGGTGGAGTGTTCCACCCCCCTTTTTTTCACCTCCTATAATCTATCTCAGACATATAATTAGTGCTATCCTTTCATGTTCACATACTATCCCTTTTTCCATCTGGATACCACTTTTTCCTTTACTTTTTATGCAGAACTGTTATGGATATTATCACTTCTCCTCACATACTTCGGCTCACAACTTACTTATTTTTTGTCATAATGATGCAATAGGTAACACTGTTCCAGGTGATCACCCCAGCTGGGCTATGTGATCTCTTGATTTTGCTATGTACTGAATGTGATGCGATTATTGTTGATATATACCTGATGTATATTTGATGTGTATTATTGTATTTTTTCACATTTGTCACTATTTGGTTTAATGTCATTGTAGAGTCTGATGAAGGTCAATGAGACCGAAACGTCACAACTTGAATTGTACTCTACTCGTTATATTTTGGAAATAAATTTCACTATTCAAAACGCTTTCTAGTACGGAGTCAATTATCTATGTCATCAGATGTGGTCACTTCTTCCCCTACCCTTTCCAAAAAAATAGCAAACAAAAAAAAACAACTTTTCTTTCCCATCCTCTATAGCTGAAAAATCTTATTAAAGATGAATGGTCTGAGACTGAAAAGAAATTTAGCATCATCACCGAAAGAAGAGATCGATTTCCCTTTTAATGATGTAAAGTAGATGTTCCGGTGACAAGAGTCGGAGAGGGGGGGGGGACTGTTATTTCGGTGGAAGACTGTTTACAATTAAAGGATCCAATGGATTGCAAAAGTCTTCTCAAAAAAATCCTGGCAGACATTGGTGGTTCTCCTTAAGGCCAACATTGGCCCTACCTGTGTGGCTAGGTCAGTGTTTCGGTGGCTTAGATATTAATGGTTTGGCACTCAGTGTGGTATATGGAGGTGCTTACAGAGGGGCTCAACCCATAAATACATATAGAAAAAAAAAATTCTGGTACTCAATTAGCATGAAAATCACTCCACATTTTATTGAGTCCAGATACAAGTGACATTTCGGACTATAAGACCTTCATCAGATATCTGTAAATGTATATATGCATAATCAATCTTGCAACAATTGCAAAAGTACAAGATACTCAGACCAGTATATCATAAAACACAGAAATGCAAGCAGTACTTTACAATATATTAAAGTGATGATCAACAATTCAAAATGAATAGCGTTCCATATACATAGGATCAAGTGGCTATAGGTTCGGTGCCTAGATATCTAACACAACACAATATCATGTTGTCTATTAAAGTGGAAATGAACAGGTACTATAAGGGAAATTGGAACTGAAAATACTAAATAAAAACCTAGGCAATCTTACCGGACTGTAGAATAGGTGTATATACACAAAGAGTCTCACGTCAGGAAAAGCTGTGTAGCTGTAAAATGAGGTAGGAGTAGTAATACAGTTAGGTAGTACATCGCTTTACTATACTTGATTAGTACTGCTTGCTTTTCTGTGTTTTATTATACACTGGTATAACACCATGTCTGAAGAAGAGAGCTAGACTCTTGAAAGCTTACTTATCAAAACTTATCAAATATACTCAGTTAGCCTCTAAAAGGTATCGCCTGATTTCTTCACTCTTCCACTACTTTCAATGGCTAACACGGTACAACATTATACTATTATTATACACTGGTCTGAGTATCTTGTACTTGACAGTGGATTTTTATCTTTCAGAGAGAGTCATCAATATGAAAACTCACAAGTTCCTGATACAGACTAACCAAATCATACCTGTTTTCTATCTCTTACCAAAAATCCCCAAAATCCTACACGACCCACCCGGTAGACCCATAGTGGCCTCCACTGACCCCTCCTCCTTGTCCAAATTATTAGAAAAGATTTTCACCCCTCTAATCAAATGTAACAAATCTTTTCTTTGGGACACAGGAGATTCTTTGAAATGGGTTAGTAGTATTCCTCCTATGAAGAGGGAATACTGGCTAGTGACCGTTGATGTCAATAGCTTCTATACCTTGATGGCCCCCATATGTAAATGCCTACATGGCCATGTACGAGTAATGGTTTATTTACAACACACTCTTCCATAATCATTGCCGTATTTGAAAAAGAAACATTGTTGATATTTTTTGCATATGGGAGGGCCTGTTGGACAACCTAAACTGCTTTCATCTATATCTCAATTCAACATGGTTCAAGCTACAATTTACCATACATGCAGATCCACACAAAATTGACTTCCTAGATACCACAGTTTACTGGAATCCAGAGGGTACTCTCAACACGGACTTGTATACTAAACCTACCGAACAATGGATTGCTACATTAAAATAGCTATCACCTTGAATCCATAAAAAGATCAGTACCTATCTCCCAATTCAGTAGGGTACAAAGAATTGTATTTGATAAAGGACAAAAAAGTACGCCTGGATGAGATGTATAATACATTTACACAGCACATCTTACATAAGAGTAGATCACACACTCCAGATAACAATAAAACTCTGACCATAGCCCCTTCATTCACACCTATCATCAGTTTGTCTACAAGATGCATAAGGTCATTCGGAAACATTTGCCCTTACTGCACAAAGGTAATCCCACTCTAAACCATTCCTACCACGTTTCAGAAGAGCAGAAAACTTCAGGAAGGCTGCTTTGAAGGCTGCTTTGGGACAATACAGAAGGTATCTAGACAATGTTTTATCAGCACCGAAAATTTGGTACTTTTCCATGGTTATATTGCCCACAGTACAATAACATACGTAAGGGCAACACTGTTTTCCATCCCCATATAGACAAAGGTTTTAGGATTAAAGATTTTCACCTGCAATACTTCTTATGTCATCTATATGATCAAATGCCCATGTGGTTTAGCTTATATACGGTAAACCACTCGGGGAAAAAACAAACACAAGTCGACTATCTGTACTATGAATCTACTGTTACAGATCCCATACCGTTTTCATCAGGCAAAACACTCTGTTACACAAATAAAATACCAGATCTTGGTACATGACCCGAAACCTGGACGAAGTGGAGATCAGGTAAAAAAACCCTCAAATGTGAGAGGCCTTTTGAATCCATAAATTTCAAACTTTGGAACCAAAGGGACTCAATAGAGATTACAATTTCCGTAGTTTCTGTTAGAACAGTATTAGATCTCCTATACTTGATTCTTTACTAACTCCTATGTAGCTAGTCACCGATATAAATGTCAAATCCTAAAATAATCCTTTATTGATAAGCATTAAAACTAATAGATACGTCCCAGGTAAGGAAATATATCTAAAAATTATATCGCAACACCCTGTTTGAAATTTACAGGTCTCACAGTCCCCCAATAAACCACTTATTTTGAATGCCACAGGAGAGTGGTATTAGATATTAATTTCTCTCAGGAGGACACCCCCCATAAGGGTTAAATTTGCCCCAATTGCTTTCATAAACAGATTATCTACACTCTAGGCACTTATACCTGTTACAAGTGAAAGGCTAATCTCAGGGTGTGTATGCGGCAGCACTACAGCTGACTAATAAACTCCAGCTGAAATGCTCTTATAACAAACTTTTCACCAGCATATAAATCAACCAGCAAGATTGAACCAATCATTCCTGAAAAGTCTCACGGCAAATATAGAGAAATTGCATCACATATGGCCATCCCATAGCTGATAAATTCCCAAATATCATGACCAGGTGTATCTCAGAGGGCTGACATAAGGTCCCCTAAAGGAGCACAAGCTTAGCTTGGAGGATGGTCAGTTAGTAGTAAAGTTTATAGATTTGCTCGTATATACAGAGTCTGAGCCTCTCATTACAGTATATACAGCTCAGTGTCTCATCGTATATACGGCATCTCAGCATCTCATTGCAGTATATACAATGTCCCAGCATCTCAACGCGTTTCCCCCAGTATCATTAAGGGTTCAGCAGGAGACAATGACAACGATAATTGTGTGCAGACAAAATAAAAAATCAATATGGCAGTAATAACCACCGTTCCTTATGCCCTGATGGTGGACGCAGGTACTTTCTAAATCAGCCACGAGTGACGTACTACCGCCGGGCCTCTTATACCCGGGACCTCGGGTTCAGCTCACCTACCCGCGCGCTCGTTTCTTCCAGAGTGGGGGCATGTCGTCCAACTCTGCCCCCAACTCCGTGACCGGATGGCAGCCGCGAGGCAGGTCACCATGGTACCGAGACGCTAGACAGAGTCTCGGCGGTTAGAAGAGACTGTTTTGAAGAGATTACTTATCATGGACTACATGGACAGATTATTTGAGCCCACCAGTCCTATATTCACATAGCTGGAGGTACTCGTGACCCTATATTCAACAAGACAACGCAGACTGCCTCGTTAACGATCCATTTAGCCAGGACATCGGATGCTCACCAGCGTCAATAAAGAAAATTGCTCCATGACAGTTATGTTTATTCAATTTGTTAAAACATACACAACATTCAGTCCTTACACAGTTTACTATCTCATATATGTATTGGATCCTTTCATAACCGGTCCGCTGCTCTATAAAGGTATGCTTACATTGACACCAATGATGCACAGTCAGAGGTATTCATATATCCCCCCACTTATGTCCATTTTTATATACAGTACAGACCAAAAGTTTGGACACACCTTCTCATTCCAAGAGTTTTCTGTATTTTCATGACTAAAAAATTGTAGATTCACACTGAAGGCATCAAAACTATGAATTAACACATGTGGAATTATATACTTAACAAAAAAGTGTGAAACAACTGAAAATATGTCTTATATTCTAGGTTCTTCAAAGTAGCCACCTTTTGCTTTGATTACTGCTTTGCACACTCTTGGCATTCTCTTGATGAGCTTCAAGAGGTAGTCACCTGAAATGGTTTTCACTTCACAGGTGTGCCCTGTCAGGTTTAATAAGTGGGATTTCTTGCCTTATAAATGGGGTTGGGACCATCAGTTGTGTTGTTCAGAAGTCAGGTGGATACACAGCTGATAGTCCTACTGAATGGAGTGTTAGAATTTGTATTATGTGTGACAACTTGGGGGAATTAGACTCAAATGGTGGCTTTGCCTGGTCCCAACAGCGGTGGTTCGTGGTACTGGGCGCCGGTGAGACAGCGTTCAGACGGTGCCAATTTAAAACAAAGTGGCTTTATTACAGCTTAAGGGCAACATAACAAAACAACAAACAAAACCTAGGCCGCCGTTAGGGCCCTAACTCACTTATAGAGCCCCTCACTAGCCTGACTCTTGCTCAGCTCTAGCAAAGAGTCTCTGTGGGACCCAGCCCTTCTGGCACAGACCCTCTCTGTCTGTCCTAGCTGGTCCACTACTTCCTGCTTCCTGCAGGATGCTCCAGCCCCTCTGGAGTTACGTGCCACCCACTCAAAGGTGTGGCTGAAGGCCTTTTCAGGGCTGGGCCTGGGTCACTCAACAGCGCTCTCTGGCTCACATACCTACATACCCTCCCCCTCAGCTCACTACCCATGTGGTGAGTTACAATGGGACAAGACATATGTCGCCGTCCCTCTTCAATGCTATACATTTGTCCAGTGTCTCTCCAGATGTCACCATCTGGCGGTCTCAACCTCCAAGTTCCAGTCAGTCGAGCCTTCCGTCTTCTCCTCACTTTAAACGCTATGCCCAGATCCTGGCCATTCTGCGCAAAGGCAAGCTCTACTCCATCACCTCCACAATTCGCTATACAGGGGATCACATCACTTCCATCACAGCTCTCGGCACAGTCTTCAGACCTCCCATTGCACGACTTTGATTCCTCCAGTGAATAGCCGCAAGAATCCTCATCTTCACCCATCACGAATCCACAGTAGCTCAGAGACCAACTAACACGTACTTCATGCACATCAATGTCTTTAGAGTATGAATATTTCATGGGTACCTTTTCTGTAACCTTCATCTCAAAGCAAACTTTGCCATCACCATCAAGGCTTAGAAGTTTAGGAGACATAGGCCGCTTGCTCTCCGCTTTGTTTGAGATACACGAGCTCTGTACCGCAATATCTTCTCCTTTTGCACAAGGGCCATACAGTACACCTTCACAAAATAGCTCACGCTGAACTACATTTTCTGGTATGTCTTTAACAACTGTCACATCATATATTGGAATGGTTTCTGTATAATGCTTCCACACCTGTACGGCAGCAGGACAACCACTTCCATACTCTAGTCTTACTTCCTCTTTCTCATACGCATAACTTTCTGAAGGCATGTTACGATTCTGTGATAGATTGCAAGAATTTTCGTGCCAACCCCTTTCTGACCGTACAGGAGCTGGTGATATCGTCATCTCAACATTCTCCAAGTTATTTTCATTCTCTGTGCTAACACCGGAGGACTGGGATACCAAGTTTTCAACATCACAGTTTTTTCTGTCAGTACCCAGATGCTTTTCGGTTACACGTTCTGGCTGCCTTAATGGCTCTGCTTCCTCTGCCTCTACGCTGGCAGTTTTCTCCAATGCCACATTTCTCTGAGCAGCCTCAATCTCAGTTTCTACTATTGCCACTTGCAGAACTTCCTCAATCTTCCTACCAGCTTCTATGGCAGCAGATGTAGATGCCATCTCTTTATCCACTATGTCTCCTAATTCTAGGATATACTGCAGTGGTCTTCTAACATTTGTCAGGTCAGCATCTACCAAAGACGGCTTATCCTTCAGCTCATTCAGATACAGCTTCTGCTCATCTGCAGACTTTTTGTCAAGTCTTTCATTCAAGTCCCGTATCTCAGTGACTCTCTTATCTTGCTCTTGGTTGAATAAAGACTCTCTCTCTTGAGTCACGTTTCTCATAGATAACAGCTCTGATCCTTTAGAGCAGGGGTCCCCAAACTTTTTACACAGGGGGCCAGTTCACTGTCCCTCAGACCATTGGAGGGCCGGACTATAAGAAAAACTATGAAAATCCCTATGCACACTACACGTATCTCATTTTAAAGTAAAACAAAAAGGGAACAAATACAACATGCAGTCTCCCCCATATAGGTCCCATGCAGTCTCCCTCATATAGGGCCATCTCTTTCCCCCATATAGGTCCCATGCACCCCCCATATAGGTCCCATGCTCTCCCCCATATAGGTCCCATGCAGTCTCCCCCATATGGGTCCCATGCAGTCTCCCTCATATAGGGTCAGCTCTTTCCCCCATATAGGTCCCATACCCCCCCATATAGGTCCCATGCCCCCCATATAGGTCCCATGCCCCCCCCATATAGGTCCCATGCCCCCCCCCATATAGGTCCCTTGCAGTCTCCCTCATATAGGGCCAGCTCTCTCCCCCATATAGGTCCAGGTCTCTCCCCCATATATGTCCAGCTCTCCCCCATATAGGTCCCATCAATCCCCCATATAGGTCCCATCAATCCCCCATATAGATCCAGCTCTCTGATCCCCCTCCATGCCCAGTAAAAAAAAAAGTGAAAATATACTTTACCTAGCACTGCAGCCGCTCCCGTGCTGTGGTCCCGGCTCTTCTGTCTTCGGCTGTAAGGCCTAGATGAGCACGTCGTGCGTCATGACGTGATCATTCTAGGTCCGGACGATGAGCGCCGAGCGTCTACACAAGAACGAGACTTCCCGTGTAGCGCTCGGTGGGTTATTTCAATTGTAAGCGCCTGTGCCCTCACAATTGAAATAACAAAAGGAAATTGCGACGCGGGCCGGGTGCGGATGACGAGCGCCGAGCACCTACACAGGAACGAGACTTCCCGTGTAGCGCTCGGCGGGTTATTTCAATTGTAAGCGCCGCCTGTGCGCTCACAATTGAAATAACACAAGGAAATTGCGACGCGGGCCGGGTAAATGGCCTCCGGGGGCCGGATGCGGCCCGCGGGCCGTAGTTTGGGGACCCCTGCTTTAGAGGTTAACAGGCTCTGCAGCGAGTCTTTCTCAGCTTCTAGTGCTGCCAGCTTTGAAGATAGGGCAGATGCCGACTGTTCAGTATTGGATAAAAACTGCTGCAATCGATCCAATTCTTCTCTTTTAGATTCCACTTCGGTTTTTAACTGTTCTATCTGAACAGTGTGCTCTTCCAACTTTATTTCTGACTCGCGCTTCACTTCATCCATCTGAAACTCCAGCTGTTCCTTGATTTCCTCCTGCTTGTTCACTTGCACCTTTAGTTTAGCAACAAACATTTTTAGATCTACAATCTCAGTAGATAAATTAGACAGGTTTCCCTCAAACTGAATCCTCATGTCTTCTGTCTGGAGGTCCAATTCTCTCTTGGCCTTTTCCAGCATCTCATAAGCATTAGATTTGTTCTCATACAATATCTGCACAGATTCCAGGTTTTTCTCAACTTCATCCTTGGAGCTAACCAAATCTTCCATTTCAGTGCGCAGTTGCTTGTTGAGCCTCTCTAACTCAGCCTTCAATTCAAGGGCCTCTTCTAGGGAGCGAGCCAAGGCAAGAGCTTTGGTCTCTTTTCCACAAGCCTCTGCTTCAGCACGGTCACGTTCTTCTGCATATCTAGCAGAAAGAGCCTTCTCTTCACCAAGCAGCTGATCAAACTTTTTCTGCTTCCTTTTCAAACTTAACACCATCCGACGTTGATGATCACGATCTACACCTACATCTTCTAGTTCCTGCTGCAGTCTAATTTTCGTCTTCTCAAGTTTGTCATAAGCAGCAACCTTCTCCTCAAACCGTTGATTTGTAGCTTCTAGCTCCTTTTGCAACTTTTCCTTTAGTTCTTCAACAGAGCCCAAGGACCCAATACTATCCTCAATTTTTTTCTTCATATCAGTCGCCTGAGCCTGTAGTGTTGAAATCTGCTTTGTCAAATCTCTTTTTGCTATCTCTTCTTCCTCTAGTTGCTCAAGGAAACCATTTTTCTCATCTTCCATTTGTTTTAGTTTTGTACTAAGATCAAGCTTCTGCCGGGTTTCTTCTTGCAAAAGTTCCTGAGTGTCCTGAAGCTGCGATTCTAGTGTAGAAAAATCTTTGGAAAGTTTGATAAACTTGCTGTCTGCTTGAGAAAGAAGCCCTATGACATTATTCAATTCTTTGTCTTTATTTTGCACCAAAACAGACAACATCTCATTATCTTCACAAAATCCTGACAGTGCCCTCTCCAGGCTACATATTCTAGCTTTGAATTCCTTTTCTCTTTGTTTAGCAGTTTCAAGCTCATTTCTCAATTTTTCAATGACACTCTCTTTGGCAATGGAGTCTTGAACATGCTGCTCCTTTAAATCCTGCAATTGCTTCTCAAGCACTTGCTTTTGCTCTACATTCTGTATGACTTCATTAGATAGAGCACATTTCATTTCAGGAAACTCCTTCTTAGTGACACAGTCCATTCCAGGCAAACCCAGTACCACATTTTCACAATGACTAAAATATGAACTCCTCATAGATTCAAGATCTTTCTTTAACTTCAAGTTCAACTTAAGGTTCTCTTTTTCTAATACCTCAAATTGCCGTTTCCAATCAGATATTTTATCCTCATCAATGAACCTGATGGTTTTATTCTCATCTTGAAGCTGCTGCACCATAATATTTTCATCTTTGGTGCTTCCATGCACTTCATTATGAGACACACACTCAGCAGGGACATATTCCATCATAGAACAGAGGTTCTTTAGAAAAACTGAGTCACTCTCATGCAACACATTATCTTTACTTGCACTCCACATGATCTGCTCCGGGTTTTGTGTCTCTCTGCGTTCAGACTGCTGCCCTAATAAACCTGTGCATAACTTCTCTGCTTTTTTACAAGCTGAAATTCTCTTTTTCTTGCCCATGGTTTACTAACAAGATTACACAATATTCCACAGCAACCTTGGGATTCAACCGGCAGCAACTTTTTGCTATCTTCAGCAGTCACATGTATTCAAACAGTTAACTTATGTGGCACTACAACAACCAGCATTTTCTTCTGTCTTCCACAGAAAACACCAACATGGCACCATAGCCTTTCACATACACTTGTTTGCAATATCCAGCTTCTATACACATTGCTAATTTTCTTGCCATCAGCAAAACACTTCACAGACTTCTGTGCCACAGTATACACAAAGTCCATTCCCTGGATTCCTCTTCCAGAGTTTTACAAACACCTTGCTATGTTGCAATTCACTCACCCCCTCCTGGGTTTCTTCAGTTGAAATAACAGATTTCTTCCAGCTGTAGGCCACAATGCACACTTTGCAGTACTGTAATCACAAACCACTTGTCTTCCAGGACTTGCGTGGATCTCTTTATGCACGCGATTCTCCACCATATGTGACAACTTGGGGGAATTAGACTAAAATGGTGGCTTTGCCTGGTCCCAACAGCGGTGGTTCGTGGTACTGGGCGCCGGTGAGACAGCGTTCAGACGGTGCCAATTTAAAACAAAGTGGCTTTATTACAGCTTAACGGCAACATAACAAAACAACAAACAAAACCTAGGCAGCCGTTAGGGCCCTAACTCACTTATAGAGCCCCTCAATAGCCTGACTCTTGCTCAGCTCTAGCAAAGAGTCTCTGTGGGACCCAGCCCTTCTGGCACAGACCCTCTCTGTCTGTCCTAGCTGGTCCACTACTTCCTGCTTCCTGCCACCGTGTCTTTGTGCGATGCAGAAAAGGTGAACGAATGGACTCTACATGCCTGGTTCCCACCATGAAGCATGGAGGAGGAGGTGTGATGGTGTGGGGGTGCTTTGCTGGTGACACTGTTGGGGATTTATTCAAAACTGAAGGAATACTGAACCAGCATTGTTACCACAGCATCTTGCAGCGGCATGCTATTCCATCCGGTTTGCGTTTAGTTGGACCATCATTTATTTTTCAACAGGACAATGACCCCAAACACACCTCCAGACTGTGTAAGGGCTATTTGACCAAGAAGGAGAGTGATGGGGTGCTACGCCAGATGACCTGGCCTCTACAGTCACCAGACCTGAACCCAATCGAGATGGTTTGGGGTGAGCTGGACCGCAGAGTGAAGGCAAAAGGGCCAACAAGTGCTAAGCATCTCTGGGAACTCCTTCAAGACTGTTGGAAGACCATTTCAGGTGACTACCTCTTGAATCTCATCAAGAGAATGCCAAGAGTGTGCAAAGCAGTAATCCAAGCAAAAGGTGGCTACTTTGAAGAACCTAGAATATAAGACTTATTTTCAGTTGTTTCACACTTTTTTGTTAAGTATATAATTCCACATGTGTTAATTCATAGTTTTGATGCCTTCAGTGTGAATCTACAATTTTTATAGTCATGAAAATACAGAAAACTCTTGGAATGAGAAGGTGTGTCCAAACTTTTGGTCTGTACTGTATATATATTGTGAGAAGGTGATAAGCAGAGTGCTGGAATCACGGTATATCTTCCCCAGATTTCTGACATATGTATGGTCCATGGCGGGTCTTGTGTAAGCCTCAGCCCCAGGTGTAGGTCCTCTGCACTTCAGGGCAGATCCTGGGTGTGAGAGGAGGCGTCTGGGTCTGTCCTGACACTGAGTCTGCTTAGACGGTATTGTGCTAAAGTTGCTTGTTTATGTGGCTGGTAGCAAGCCCCACATACAGTTAGTATTTACTGTTTAGTTAGTGCTCGGACGAGCAAGGTTTTGTTTTTCGTTTTGCCTGAAGTTAAGGCTGTATTTTATTTTGCTTATTCTGTGCCTGACGTAAGGTTTATTTATTTTTGCTGTTTTTTCAAATAAACCTGTTTTGCACCAGACTTTGTGTCCCTGTCTCTGACTGGTTGGGTCCGCACCATTGCTGCTACCGAGCTACCTTCCCCACATATGGTGCTTCGGATGCGGGCAACCCAATTTTAAACCGTCTTAAAGAGGCATACACCCATTTTTTTCCCTCTCCTATGTCCTGGGTGAAGGCTACATGAGAGATTAAAAAGGAGACCGCCAGCATGGAGGACTTTGTGAAGCAGTTTGGGCAGGTCATCCTACAGCAGCAGCAAGCCCAGGCACAGCAGCAACAAGCTCAGATGGAAGCTGAGAGGTTACAGCAGCAAGCCCTGGCACAGCAGCAGGAGATGAACTTGCTGCTTATGGAGAAGCTGACGCTGCTCAGCAAGGCTTTGGTCGACCAGAGGACGGCAGTAGAGTGTACTGGTGCAAGAGAGACCCAGAGCATACAGACCGCTGCCCAAGTTGCCGTGCGGAGTTCCCTGCAAAAGATGACATCCACCGACAATGTGGAGGCATATCTTCAGGTTTTTGAGCGAGTGGACGACCGAGAGAAATTGCCAAGGGATCAGTGGGCCGATGTAGTGGCACCTTTTCTCACTGGGGAACCTCAGAAGGCCTATTATGACCTGTGTGAACAGGAGGCTAAGGACTCCAAGTTGAGAGGTGAGATCTTGGCACATCTCGGGGTGAACATGCATGTACATGCTGGGAGAGTGCACCACTGAACTTTCTCTGAGAGTCTCCCACCCTGATCCCAGATGCATGATCTAATCTATCTGGTAAAGAAATGGCTTCAGCCTGAGGAGGCTCAAGCACACATGGTGGAGAGAGTGGTACTTGACATCACCCCTGCACTAATACAGAACACCAGTGACTGTCTCTCTGCTGTCTCAAATACTATGTCTTCGTGCTATCTGAAACTGATTCTCTGAAAGACTGAATTACTGCTGTTTCCACCATCTAATAGATCTGTGCCTGATATCTCCATTGCAGTCTCTGGCCTTACCATAACTCCTAGGCAGTATGCCCCCTGCCTCGGGGTTTTGTTTGAATCAGACCTTTCCTTCACCTCCCATATCCAATCACTCGCACACTTATGTCATCTCCACCTCAAAAACATCTCCAGAATCCGCCCTTTCCTTACCACAAACACACTAAAGACACTTATTGTTGCCCTGATTCACTCTCGCCTTGACTACTGTAACTCCTTATTAATCTGTCTTTCCCTTACTAAACTCCCCCCTCTACAATCTATTCTGAATGCATCAGCCAGGCTCATCTATCAGTCTAGACGCTACAGCCATGCCTCCGGTCTGTGCCAGTCACTACATTGGCTGCCTATTCAATACAGAATACAATATAAACTTATCACCCTCATTCACAAGGCTCTCCATAATGCTGCACCTCCCTACATTTCCTCCCTCATCTCTGTCTATCGCCCAACCCGTACTCTCCGTTCACTCAATGACCTAAGACTAACATCCTCTATTATCAGAACCTCCCACGCTTGTATACAAGACTTCTCCCGAGTTGCACCACTTCTCTGGAATGCCCTATCCCAGACCATTAGATTAACCCCCAATTTCCACAGCTTCAAGCGTAAACTAAAGACATATCTTTTCAGACAGGCCTATCACAACTCCTAATGTAAACACGTCCGTAGTTAGAATCCCTAAAACGTACCCTCCTCTGTTGATGCTCCAACATTACCTCACAGGTTATGATGCCATACAGGGTCGGACTGGCCCACCGGGGAACTGGTGAATCCATTGGTGGGCCCCCGAGCCCCGACTATTAGTCCTCATGTTGTCAATGCAGATGCATTGGTCAGGGGCCCAATCGAGATCCTGACCATCCCGATTGGGCCCCTGACCAGTGGCGTAACAATTGCGGTTGCACTCTCTCTGGGCTCGGCGGGGTATGGTGCCCGTGGCCAGCTGGAGATGGCCGGGGCCCCGGACCACTATGATAACATACTGTTATTGGAAAGGGGCCCTGGCATATTGCCAGGCCCTTTTCCAATAGATGGCAGGGCAGGGCACCCAGGGGAGGTGACTGAAAATAATAAATAGGTATTCTCACCTCTCCTGGGCACAGCGTTCTCTCCGGCGCTCTTCCGTCATGACTGAGGCCTGTGATTAGGCCCCGGCGGTCACATGGGGCGCAGCCGCGTAATGACGTCAGTGCGCCCCCACGTCGGAAGAGGGCCTGAAGACGGCAGGATGGAGCGAGGATGCCAAGGAAAGGTAAGGCAAGGTGAGTATGAATGTTTGTTCTTTTTAATCACCTTCCCTGGCCCTCCGATTATTATACTCTGGGGTCTGAGGAGACCACAGAGTATAATAATAGCACCGAAGCGGAGGGGGCTGTTGGGAGCATATAATACTGTGTGGGGGCCACTGTAGCGCATATAATACTGGGTGGGGGCCACTGTGGGCATACAATACTGGGTGGGGGCCACTGTATAGCATATAATTCTGGGTGGGGGCCACTGTAGAGCATATAATACTGGGTGGGGCCACTGTGGAGCATATACTCCATACAGTGGCTTATTCACAGGTCCCCTATACTGTATGGGGACCATTGATGGGACCATTATATTGTTTGGGGAGGCAGTGATGGAGGCCAATAGCCTGGAGTACATTAAAGGGGGTGTGCAGGATGACATTTTTTTTTTTTTTTATTACGCTGGGGCAGGCGAAAAAAATAAAACAAAAAAACCCCCAAACTTTCTCTCCTGTCCCCAGTGTCTTCCAGCGCGGTTCGGTCTTGCAGTTCTGTTGTTTTCTTCCAGCTGAATTTCCCTCTGCACGTGACTACCTGTGATGTTATGTGACCCCTGAGGCCAATCAGCGGCCTAAGGGAAGGGACCTGGGACGTCACAGCCAGTGAGCACTTCCGGCAAAAAGAAGACAGCGGAGCTGCAGGACCGGACTGTGCTGGAAGGACACTGGGAACAGGTGAGTATGTTTTAGTATGTTTTTTTTATTGTTGTTTTTTTTTTTTTTTTTTTTGGGGGGGGGTAGGGGGGATTCACCTCCCCCAGACTAATTATAAAAAAGAAAAAAATTATACTGGACAACCTCTTTGAAATGTGGCACATTAGGTAGTATATTAAAGGTTGTCCATGCATAATTTGTTATAGTTTATCCTCAGGAAAGGCCATAGATACCTGATCTGTACGGGGCTGACCCCGGACCGATCAGCTGTACGGAGCCACTTTTGGCGCCCGTCCTGTACACAATACAGGGCCAGAAGCAGAAAGCTCTATCCACTGTGTATTAGCCGGGCACCTTCACTGCATGTCCGTGTAAGAGACAGCCAATGTTGTCCTAAGCTTTATTTGTCTGTATAAACTGTTAATGTTGAATGTATTTCTGTGATTCTGTTCCTTTAAGACAGCAGCCATTGTAATTGTGACATGATGCTGGAGTGACTCCCCCCCCTTTTATGTCAGCTTGCCTGTTCTGCAGACAGAATGTGAGCAGAGAAGCAGGAAGTGACGAGACAGAGAGCAGCAGCCATCTTAGCAAGTGTTGTATTGAACTGGTGTGGAGATTGTTCTGTACAGCTAAGCTGTATCTTGGTCCAGAGACAAACAGAGTGTAAAGAGACAACAGGACTAGTGAGTCCACATGAAAGGAACTGTGCTCAGTGGCTGATCAGTGAGACTGACATTGTGACTGTGTATATGGATATCACATATAGAGACTCGCAGTGCTGTTGATGTACTGGACAGCACCTGCTAAACCCCGGCTTACATCCCAGCTCAGTGTATGGATTCGGCAGGACTGTCAGTGTGCTGAGTGGAATCTGCTGTTGGATTACATTGCATTCATTGGGTTTCCCTGTTAAAGAGGACTTCATTTCTCCCAAGATCCTGATAACCGTGAGGAGAGGACGTTTCGCTATAAAAGAAAGGAACGACTTTGGGCCCCACCGCGCGCTTCTACAGACTGTAAGCGGTCCACCTGGACCACTGGGGAAAAGGGGGTGCACCCAAATGTGATGTCAGGGTCAGTTAGGGATAGTTTTGAGTATATTGTTCATTCAGTGTCCATACTGCAGAATTGGACAGAGTAAAAGTAGAAACCATTGCAGAATTTGCCTTGAAATTGTTCATGCTATATTGTATATTTTGCTTGTCTTTATCCTGTCATTTTACCTTCAAATAGCCTTTATTAACTTATAGTAAATATATATTCTTTTCTTGAACTACCGCGTGTGCGTTCATTTCTGGTTGCGGAGACCAAACCACCTGCCTTGCTCTCGGTTCACAAATTGGCGTAGTCGGCAGGATCCGCTTACCAGAATGGACGGTGACGCACCCGTTCGGGAGAATGGTGCTGGAGGAAGAATGCCAGCAGGGGCTATAATGAGTCAGTTAGCTAAATTTGATGGCAATAATATGTCAGTGAGTATGTGGGTGGAACAGATACGAATGATACAGCGAATGTATCAGACCGCACCAGAAGTACTAGTAGAGCTAGCAATATTGACATTACAAGGGGATGCTAAGACCACGGTGATATTGAGGCCATTTGAACAAAGGCAGACATTTGAGCAAGTAGTCCAGATTCTAGAAACCATTTATGGAGAAACTGCATTGCTGGGGTCTCTGCAGGCTCGGTTCTTCCAGAGGGTACAACAGGAGAATGAAAGCTTTCCCCAATATGCAAATGCCCTACAAGAACTGCTCCGAGATATTCAAGTGAAGGAAAGAGGGGGCTCGCCAGCCTTCTGTAACCCTGATCGGACTCTCCGTGACCAGTTTGTCCTGGGGATACGTGACGGCAGTTTAACTGTGACTATGCAGGATTTTATACGACGAGAGACTGATGCTAAATTCCATGATGTACAGGTAGAGGCCATCTCCCGTGCCAATAGTATGTTCCCGAAGCCCCAGACCGCAGTTGGAGTTACTTTGTCACAGAGGGCTAGTTCTGGCTCAGAGACAGTAGAAAAGGGGACGGTTAAAGAAATTCTCACAGTAATGCAGAAACTGCAAGAGCAAATGGAACACTTGCACACCCGTTGTGATGAACATTCTATGAAAATTGCAGACTTCCAGAAAACTGGAGGTGAAAGGGTGAGCCGTCCATACCCAGAAAATCAGAATCACCCACCACCCCGCTGGAGGGATGAGGATAGGACATACCGAAGGGGTCCAAATCAGTTAATGCAGTGCTCAGGAGAAATCGAAGGGGCTTACCGAAGGGGCCCAAACAGATGGCCAGAACGACGGGAGATACGCTGCTGGGAGTGTGGACGGATGGGCCACGTTGCTGCTAGATGACCAGAGCAGCGACAAACTTATGAGAGACCGCCGTTAAACTGAAGTCCCCTGCTGCTGTAGGGCGTGTAGTAGGGGAGACTGACAAGGAGACTATGTGGGGAGAATGCCCTAATGATGACCTGATCGCTGCAAGTCCTGTTATACAGGTGGAAATGGAGGGTATTCCGGTTACCGGGATGATTGACACGGGTTCCCAAGTAACGACCTTGAGTAGAGACTGTTATGAACGGTACTTCCAGCAACATGTGAAATATGATCCCCATACATTCGTACGAGTGGTCGCAGCTAACCAGTTACCAGTTCCAGTCGTGGGAGTGGCCTGGATGAATGTCCGGGTATGTGGCCAAGATCTGGGTAGGAAAGGCATTGTGGTGGTACAGGAGTCACATGAAGTAAAGGTCCCTGTCATTTTGGGGATGAATGTGTTAAAAGAATTAGATCAGATCCTCTTTGAAAAGAAAGGTCACGGTTATTGGAAAGAAACCACCACCCATCGGCCTACTCAAACAGCTTTCCAGCGGCTGATCCGGACATGTGGCTTACAGAAAAGTTCGGATGCGCAGCGTCCTCTGGCTCGAATTTCAGTTCCTTTGCATACAAAAGTTACACTGCCACCCAGTCGGGAGACGATAGTGTCTATGCCCGTAGGCACCTGTCGGAAACTAGAGGGCATAGCTGTGTTGGTAGAACCACTGCAGGCAGCCGAAGGAGGTGTTGATCCGCTAGTGGCCCGTTCCTTGGCAATAGTTCGCAATGGAAGAGTACCACTTCGATGTGTAAACACTCAGGACCAGAGTGTGGACCTGACCCCAGGGAGGCAGCTGGCTAACATCTATGTGACTCCGGAGGAAGTAAGGAAAGTAACTCCAATGCAGCTGAAGCCGACTGAAAGGGATGAGTGGACCGTAACTGTGTCCATGGGAGAAGATGAGGAACCCACCTCTGAATGGAATGGCCGTGCAATTCGAGAACAGATGAAGATGGATGCAAGTTCATGTTCTCTGGAATGTGTGCAGAAGGTAGATGAACTGTTGTGGGAGAACCGAGCCGCCTTTTCACGGTATGCTGAAGATTTTGGATGTACCACAGGGATCTACCATGAGATTCCCACAGGAGACACCCCTCCAATTAGAGAGCGCTACCGACAAATTCCTCCACAGTTGTATCAGGAAGTAAAAGAACTGTTAGCTAAGATGCTACAGGGTGGGATCATCCAAGAAAGCCAGAGTCCCTGGGCAGCTCCTGTGGTGTTAGTAAGAAAAAAAAGATGGGTCCATCCGATTTTGCGTAGACTATCGGAAGTTAAACGCTTGCACCGTACGAGATTCCTACCCCTTGCCACGGATTGAGGAGTCCCTCTCAGCGCTGGGGAGAGCCCGGTACTTCTCCTCACTAGATCTGGCTAGTGGGTATTGGCAGGTGCCGATGGCCACAAAAGACAAGGAGAAGACGGCATTCATCTTGCCCATGGGACTATACGAATTTAACCGGATGCCCTTCGGGTTGACAAATGCACCCGGAACGTTTCAGCGGTTGATGGAGAAATGTCTCGGTGACTTCAACTTTGAGTTCACTCTCATCTACTTGGATGACATTATAGTGTATTCTGCGACCTTTGAAGACCATCTCCACCAGTTGGGGCAAGTATTTCGAAGATTGCGGGAACATGGGCTCAAATTGAAACCCAGTAAATGTCGGTTGTTCCAATCTGAAATTGATTACTTGGGTCACCGCGTATCAGGAGAAGGGGTGAGACCATCAAGAGACAAGATAGCGGCTGTTCAAGATTGGCCAATACCGACTACCCTGCGAGAAGTGAGGGCGTTCCTTGGAGTAGCCGGTTACTATCGACGGTTTATTAAGGATTTCGCCAAGGTAGCAGCACCACTTAATGCTCTCCTACGAGGCACATCCGGTGGTCCAAAGAACCGGTCCGTGAAGTGGGGACCTGAACAGGAACAAGCCTTCCAGGCATTAAAGGATGCACTGACAACAGCCCCAATCTTGGCATATGCTGATTACCACTTGCCGTTCCAGCTGTATACGGATGCAAGCCTGTATGGTCTTGGAGCAGTGCTTTCCCAGCTTCAGGATGGCCAGGAGAGGGTCATAGCGTACGGCAGCCGGTCTTTGAGAGATTCTGAAAGAAACCCCGAGAATTATAGTTCATTTAAGTTGGAGCTGTTGGCACTGGTATGGGCCATGACCGAGAAATTCTCTGAATATTTGACCGGTGCTGAAGTTTTAGTACTGACTGACAACAACCCACTAGCTCACCTGGAAAATGCCAAGCTCGGGGCGTTAGAGCAGAGGTGGATAGCCCGAATGACTAAGTTCAATTACCGCATTAAGTATCGGTCCAAGACAGAGAACCAGAATGCTGACGGGCTTTCTAGGGTAACCGCCCAGACCCCCACAGTAGACGTGGATCATGAGTTGGAGCATGTGGAGGTGCCCGACTTCAGCAGATTTTCACAGGCCTTGACCGCCACTAATCAGTTTGAGATGGAGGGGACTGAAATGGCTCCTTTCTTTGGTCCCTCACGACAGGAATGGGCACAGATACAACAGACCCATGAGGGGCTGGCACAGATGATCAAGTGTGTTGAGAAAAGCCAGAAGCCCTGTAGAGAGGAAAGAGAACGACTGACACGTGAGATATTATCTGTTCTGAGTCAGTGGGAAAAGTTGGAGATGAAAAATGGAGTGCTATGCCGAAAGGTCTATTTACCTTCTGAGATCGACATTCGATACCAAATTGTGGTGCCTAGTGAACTGGCTCGCTCGTTGGCAGTTGAGGCTCATAATAAGAATGGACATTTTGGTCATGAGAAGACCTTTCGTTGGTTACAGCGACTGATTTACTGCCCTGGTCTTCGTCAAATGGTCGAAGAAGTATGTCGCAGCTGTCGAACTTGTGAGATCCATAAGGCAATAGAACAGAGAGCTCCCCTGCAAACCATCGTGACCCAGGAACCTTTAGAAATCGTCATGATAGACTATCTAATGGTGGGCCCATCCAATAGCGGACACCAGTATTGCCTCGTAATAGTGGATCACTTCACCAAATTTGCGGTGGTAACCGCCACCAAGGACCAGACAGCTGAGTCAGCAGCTCGTGCTCTGTGCCAAGATTTCATTCGAGTATATGGGTGCCCTAAACGCATCCACTCCGACCAGGGTGCCTGCTTTGAGGGACACGTAATGAAAGAAGTTCAACGTATCTACGGGATAAAGAAGTCGCACACGACTCCATACCACCCTCAGGGAAATGGGGCCTGTGAAAGATTCAACAGAACTCTGCTACAGATGCTGCGGACTCTGGAGGAAGACAAGAAGTTACAGTGGCCTCAGTTCTTGTCTGAAATGGTGTGGGCCTATAACAATCAGGTCCATTCTACAACGGGGTACTCTCCTTATACACTTCTCTTTGGGCGGTCTGGGCGAAGTATAGGAGAATTACAGTTGGATGATGTGGATGGGTTCCCTCCGAGGGATCCAACCTCTTGGGTGCGGGCGCACCGGCAGAGACTTGAGACGATCCATCGATTGGTGCGGCAGCGCCTGCAAGAACATCCCCATCCTGATAAGACCCCAGTGCAAGAAGCACCATTGCAACCAGGCGACCTGGTGCTAGTTCGTGTCAAGAAACCCCAAGGGAAATTGGAAAGCCGATGGGAGGCTTTGCCGTATCGTGTTGTTGGCCGCAAGTATGCGAATGGGCCAGTGTACCAGGTCCAGAAAGAAGGAACTGATTGTATTCGAGTACTTCACCGAAATATGTTGCGCCTGTGTCATTCTGAAGGGACAAATCATGATGGGCTTGCCAATGTGAATGAGCTCCCACAGTCAGAGAATGGAGGTGCGGAATGGGCCTCAGACGAGGAGGATGATTGTTGGCCGATCCCTGCTCCTGGGGATGTTCCACCTGTGACTACTGTATCTCCGGCCTGTGCCCCCTCTGGTGCGGAATCCGCTGGTCCTTCTCAGCCCATAGCTGCAGCACCCCATAATATACCACCGGTCCTCAGACGGACCACTAGGCCAAATGCTGGTATTCCCCCTGTTCGGTATGCGCAGGATGAGTTTATTTGGCCTGCCATACATCGGTATACTACCACCCTGTGCATAAAAGTACAACCCTCTGGATATACAGTCATAGGCAGGGACTGCCAATCTTAAAGTGGGGGGGGAATATGTAAGAGACAGCCAATGTTGTCCTAAGCTTTATTTGTCTGTATAAACTGTTAATGTTGAATGTATTTCTGTGATTCTGTTCCTTTAAGACAGCAGCCATTGTAATTGTGACATGATGCTGGAGTGACTCCCCCCCTTTTATGTCAGCTTGCCTGTTCTGCAGACAGAATGTGAGCAGAGAAGCAGGAAGTGACGAGACAGAGAGCAGCAGCCATCTTAGCAAGTGTTGTATTGAACTGGTGTGGAGATTGTTCTGTACAGCTAAGCTGTATCTTGGTCCAGAGACAAACAGAGTGTAAAGAGACAACAGGACTAGTGAGTCCACATGAAAGGAACTGTGCTCAGTGGCTGATCAGTGAGACTGACATTGTGACTGTGTATATGGATATCACATATAGAGACTCGCAGTGCTGTTGATGTACTGGACAGCACCTGCTAAACCCCGGCTTACATCCCAGCTCAGTGTATGGATTCGGCAGGACTGTCAGTGTGCTGAGTGGAATCTGCTGTTGGATTACATTGCATTCATTGGGTTTCCCTGTTAAAGAGGACTTCATTTCTCCCAAGATCCTGATAACCGTGAGGAGAGGACGTTTCGCTATAAAAGAAAGGAACGACTTTGGGCCCCACCGCGCGCTTCTACAGACTGTAAGCGGTCCACCTGGACCACTGGGGAAAAGGGGGTGCACCCAAATGTGATGTCAGGGTCAGTTAGGGATAGTTTTGAGTATATTGTTCATTCAGTGTCCATACTGCAGAATTGGACAGAGTAAAAGTAGAAACCATTGCAGAATTTGCCTTGAAATTGTTCATGCTATATTGTATATTTTGCTTGTCTTTATCCTGTCATTTTACCTTCAAATAGCCTTTATTAACTTATAGTAAATATATATTCTTTTCTTGAACTACCGCGTGTGCGTTCATTTCTGGTTGCGGAGACCAAACCACCTGCCTTGCTCTCGGTTCACATCCGTACTTATTGAAGTCAGTAGGCGCTGAGCTGCAGTGAAGCCGCCCTCTATCGGTCAGGTATTTATGGCCTATCCTAAGCTTAGGCCATAAAAAAGATTAACCCTGGAAAACCCCTTTAATATGCTCCATACAGTTTAATGTCCCTCCCCCTACAGGATGTTAGCCCCCATCACTGCTCCTACACAATATACTGACCCCATCACTGTTCCCCATACAGTATGGGGGACCAGTGAAGAGGCCACTGTATGGGGGGACCAGTGAAGAAGCCATAGAAAAATTTGGCCCAGACAACCCCTTAAAAGAGGTTGTCTATAAACCGGAGTGAACACAGTGGCGGCCGCCAGGCAGGCGTAAAAATAAAATTTTGAAAAAAAAGCATACTCACCTGTCCCCAGCACCCCGTTATCCCCTGCCTGTGTCTGTTCGGTCTCATGGTGGTGCCTCATTTCTGGAAATCCTGTACCTAATTGGTCTTAGCGGTCACATGAGGTGCAGGGCTCCCAGCAAGGAGTACGAGACTGAATGGACACTAGCAGCGGACAACGGAGCGCCGGGAACAGGTGAGTATGCTTTTTAATTTATTTATTTTTTACTTTACACCTCCCGCCAGCCACATGGGTTGCTCCAATTCCTGGACAACCTCTTTAAAGGATTTATCCATCTTTCTAATATTGATGGCCTGTCATAGGATAGGCCATCAGTATTACATCTGCGATGATACAACAGCCAGGACCTCTGCAGATCAGCTTTTCCAGGACAGTGCGGCTACAGGTAAAAGTAACAATTCTAGGAGCCACGCTGTTCACTTGCCATACAGGGTGTAGCAGTAGGGTTAGGTAGTGCAGTGGTGCATATGGTATAGTGCTTGAGTAGCATGGCTCCCGACATATTACCTTTAGCCGCCCTGTGTCAGTACAGCTGATCCGCAGGGGTCCTGATGGTGGGCCCCTAGAAACAATTCCACTGGTGGGCCCTAGACATCCCAGTCTGACACTGACGCCATATCAGACTAACTTTATTTATCCAGGCACCATCTGCACGTTAAAGGACACGACTGGTGACGGCTCATACAGCTTTATATATGTGTAATGACAGTAACCTCTATTACAAAATTGTCTGACCGTTGTACAAGCAATGCTATGTCTGTTGCCGCCCCTGCAACCTCTTGTGTCACCCCGTCTACCTCATAGATTGTAAGCTCTTGCGAGCAGGGCCCTCAGTCCCAGTGTGTGAATTGACTATTTCTTTGTAATGTATCTTTTTTGGATACATTTGAACCCTACAAATTGTACAGTGCTGCGGAATATGTTGGCACTATATAAATAAAATTTATTATTATTATTATAAGTACACCAGATCGTTTCCACCCAAGATTCAGCGCTGGGTTGGATAAGCGGAACCTACAACGGCTGACCAGCTGGTGTGTTTGGTGGAACGGTACTGAGCCACTGAGGAGCTACTGTAGACGTCTCCCGGATCTACTAACCCCAAGGCGGGTAAGACTGCACCTACTACTGTGGGGGTCAGGAAGGTTGTAAAGGGAGAACGCTCAGAGGGGGAACAGGCAGCTGGGACTGAAAGCGTTAAGCCCAGGTCTCAAAATGGAGACCCATACCGCCTCAGGTGTTGGCGGTGCCATGAACTGGGTCATGTTGCTGCATACTGTTGCCTGACAACTGAGCCCATGGACTGCAGCAGTTCTAGGCGGGTATCCCTGTTTGCTCAACCCGCTTGTTCAGCAGAAACTGCAACTGAACCGCAGATGTGCACTGTGATTGTAGCAAGGCGAGCTGTACTGGCTCTCCTGGATTCTGGGAGCCTGGTAACCCTGGTGCACCATGACATGGTCGACCTTGCACTGTATAGTGGACAAACTATTGGGGGTCTTGTGCATACATGGTGAAACTAGAGTACCCTGTTGCAGAGGTCGCCATAAAAAATACTTCTAGCACCGCCTCTCACAAAGTGGGCATGGTTAAGTCCCTGATCCATAGTGTGATCATAGGGAGGGATTTTCCTCTATTTTGGGATATGTGGAAAAAGCAGAGGCTACCATGTCCTAAAAATACTAATATTGGTGATGTCTTTCCTAAGGTTAACCCTGAACCCTTTGATCCTGACAGGGAAACACCAGCTGTAGAGGTGACCCAAGAAGGTAATAATTTCCCCTATCTGTGTTAGCTGGTGATGCTGAAGGTCAGGAAGGAGTTCCCGAGATGCCTGAGCTCGAGGTGTCCCATGACAATTTTGGGACTGCTCAAATTAAATATCTTAATTAGAGAAGAGCAAATTTCTCTAAAGTTCGATTCGCCAGTTCGATTCAAAGTACCAAAAAAATTTGCTACGATACAAATTACTTTGCTGAGAATATTGCTAAAAAAAACCTATTTCCTAGCTTCAGAGAGCCTGTATAGTGGTGTAGAACACTGTGCCTTTCAGTAACACGCTTAGGGAGCCTACTGTGGTAGTCAAACACTACTGTGAGTCCGAATGACACGCACATGACAGGCATCACTCTTAGAATCGATGCACACTTCACTTATTTGGACAGTTACGGGGCCAAAACTGTCCAACTAACTCAAGTGTGAACCCAGCAGAGGCCCAACATCCTACTGTAGAGTGAAAGAGCGCAATCCTTTTACACCTTCGTTTGCAGATTCCACATAGATGTCTACAGAGTGGCAAGGATGCCATACAGTGACCCAGTGGTAAAGGCATGAGGAGGGCATACAGTGACCAAGTGGAAGCAACATGAGGAGGCCATACAGTGACCAAGTGGCAGCAATATGAGGAGGCCATACAGTGACCCGGTGGCAGCGGTATGAGGAGGCCATACAGTGATGCAGTGGCTGTGGCAAGAGGAGGATATACAGTGACCCAGTTACTCCCCTGTGTGACTTTGCTTGTCAAGGCAAAGGAGGTGTAGAACAGTGTGACTTCGCTGTGCCCTGCACATGTGGTATGCTAGAGGAGCACTGTGAATAGTCCCTGCAGTGGAGGCTGAGAAAACAGTGGAGGATGAGGTGGACATTGTTGCAGGACCAACGGTGTGAGAACGTGGAGGCGGAAGCGGCGCCACCTGGTGCTGATGACAATGTGAAGTTGGCAGCAGCATGAGGAGGGCATACAGTGACACGGTGGCAGCAGCATGAGGAGGGGATACAGTGACCAAGTGGAATCGGCTTGAGGAGGGCATACAGTGACCCGGTGGCAGTGGCATGAGGAGGGCATACAGTGACCTAGTGGTAGCAACATGAGGAGGGCATACAGTGACCCAGTGGCAGCGGCATGAGGAGGCCATAAAGTGAATCGGTGGCAGTGGCATGAGGTGGGCATACAGTGACCCTGTGGAAACGGCTTGAGGAGGGCATACAGTGACCTGGTGGCAGTGGCATGAGGAGGAAATACAGTGACCCAAGTGGCTGTGGCATGAGGAAGCCATACAGTGACCCGGTGGCAGTGGCATGAGAGGGCATGCAGTGACCCAGTGGAAACGGCTTGAAGAGGGCATACAGTGACCTGGTGGCAGCAACATGAGGAGAGCATATAGTGACCCAATGGCAGTGGCATGAGGAGGGCATACAGTGACCCAGTGGAAACGGCTTGTGGAGGGCATGCAGTGACTCGGTGTCAGTGGCATGAGGAGGGCATACAGTGACCGAGTGGCAGCAACATGAGTAGGGCATACAGGGACCCGGTGGCAGGAACATGAGGAGGGCATACAGTCACCCAGTGGCAGCGGTATGACCAAGTGGCAGCAACATGCGGAGGGCATACAGTGACCTAGTGGCTGTGTTATGAGGAGGCCATACTGTGACCCAGTGGCAGCGGCATGAGGAGGGCATAGAGTGACCCAGTGGAAATGGCTTGTAGAGGGCATACAGTGACCCAGTGGCAGCAACATGAGGAGAGCATATAGTGACCCAATGGCAGTGGCATGAGGAGGGCATACAGTGACCCAGTGGAAACGGCTTGTGGAGGGCATACAATGATCTAGTGGCAGCAACATGAGGAGGGCATACAGTGACCCAATGGCAGCGGCATAAGGAGGGCATACAGTGACCCAGTGGAAAGGGCTTATGGAGGGCATGCAGAGACTGGGTGGCAGTGGCATGAGGAGGGCATACAATGACCCAGTGGCAGCAGCATGAGACGGTCATACAGTGATCAAGTGGCAGCAAGATGAGGAGGGCATGCAGTCACCCAGTAGAAACGGCTTGAGGAGGGCATACAGTGACCCGATGGCAGTGGCATGAGGAGGGCATATAGGGACCCAGTGGCAGCAGTATTATGAGGCCATACAGTGACCAAGTGGCAGCAACATGAGGAGGTCATACAGTGACCTGTGGCAGTGGCATGAGGAGGGCATACAGTTACCCAATGGCAGCAACATGAGGAGGGCATACAGTGACCCGGTGGCAGCGGTATGAAGAGGCTATACAGTGACCAAGTGGCAGAAAGATGAGGAGTGCATACAGTCACCCAGTGGAAACGGCTTGAGGAGGGCATATAGTGACCCAATGGCAGCAACATGAGGAGGCCATACAGTGACCAAATGGCAGCAACATGAGGAGGCCATACAGTGACCCAGTGGCAGCGGCATGAGGAGGGCATACAGTGACCCAGTGGAAACGGTTTGAGGAGGGCATACAGTGACCCGGTGGCAGTGGCATGAGGAAGGCATACATTGACCCATTGGCAGCGGTATGAGGAGGCCATACAGTAACCAAGTGGCACCAACATAAGGAGGGCATACAGTGACCCAGTGGAAATGGCTTGAGGAGGGCATACAGTGACCTGGAAGCAGCAACATGAGGAGGGCATACAATGACCCAGTGGAAACTGCTTGTGGAGGGCATACAGTGACCCGGTGGCAGTGGCATGAGGAGGTCTTACAGTGATCCAGTGGCAGCGGTATGAAGAGGCCATACATTGACCAAGTGGCAGCAACATGAAGAGGGCATACAGTGATCCAGTGGAAACGGCTTGAGGAGGGCATACAGTGACCTGGTGGCAGCAACATGAGGAGAGCATATAGTGACCCAATGGCAGTGGCATGAGGAGGGCATACAGTGACCCAGTGGAAACGGCTTGTGGAGGGCATGCAGTGACTCGGTGTCAGTGGCATGAGGAGGGCATACAGTGACCGAGTGGCAGCAACATGAGTAGGGCCTACAGTGACCCAGTGGCAGTGGCATGAGGAGGCCATACAGTGACCCAGTGGCAGCGGTATGAGGAGGGCATACAGGGACCCGGTGGCAGCGGTATGACCAAGTGGCAGCAACATGCGGAGGGCATACAGTGACCTAGTGGCTGTGTTATGAGGAGGCCATACTGTGACCCAGTGGCAGCGGCATGAGGAGGGCATAGAGTGACCCAGTGGAAATGGCTTGTAGAGGGCATACAGTGACCCAGTGGCAGTGGCATGAAGAAAGCATACAGTGTACCAGTGGTAGCGGTATGAGAAGACCATACAGTGACCAAGTGGCAGCAACATGAGGAGGGCATATAGTGACCCAGTGGCTGTGGCATGAGGAGGGCATACAGTGACCCAGTGGAAATGGCTTGAGGAGGGCATACAGTGACCCAGTGACAGCAACATGAAGAGAGCATACAGTGACCCAGTGGAAACGGCTTGAGGAGGGCATACAATGATCTAGTGGCAGCAACATGAGGAGGGCATACAGTGACCCAATGGCAGCGGCATGAGGAGGGCATACAGTGACCCAGTGGAAACGGCTTGAGGAGGGCATACAGTGACCCGGTGGCAGTGGCATGAGGAAGGCATACATTGACCCATTGGCAGCAGTATGAGGAGGCCATACAGTAACCAAGTGGCACCAACATAAGGAGGGCATACAGTGACCCAGTGGAAATGGCTTGAGGAGGGCATACAGTGACCTGGAAGCAGCAACATGAGGAGGGCATACAATGACCCAGTGGAAACTGCTTGTGGAGGGCATACAGTGACCCGGTGGCAGTGGCATGAGGAGGGCTTACAGTGATCCAGTGACAGCGGTATGAAGAGGCCATACATTGACCAAGTGGCAGAAACATGAAGAGGGCATACAGTGATCCAGTGGAAACGGCTTGAGGAGGGCATACAGTGACCTGGTGGCAGCAACATGAGGAGAGCATATAGTGACCCAATGGCAGTGGCATGAGGAGGGCATACAGTGACCCAGTGGAAACGGCTTGTGGAGGGCATGCAGTGACTCGGTGTCAGTGGCATGAGGAGGGCATACAGTGACCGAGTGGCAGCAACATGAGTAGGGCCTACAGTGACCCAGTGGCAGTGGCATGAGGAGGCCATACAGTGACCCAGTGGCAGCGGTATGAGGAGGGCATACAGGGACCCGGTGGCAGCGGTATGACCAAGTGGCAGCAACATGCGGAGGGCATACAGTGACCTAGTGGCTGTGTTATGAGGAGGCCATACTGTGACCCAGTGGCAGCGGCATGAGGAGGGCATAGAGTGACCCAGTGGAAATGACTTGTAGAGGTCATACAGTGACCCAGTGGCAGTGGCATGAAGAAAGCATACAGTGTACCAGTGGTAGTGGTATGAGAAGACCATACAGTGACCAAGTGGCAGCAACATGAGGAGGGCATACATTGACCCAGTGGCTGTGGCATGAGGAGGGCATACAGTGACCCAGTGGAAATGGCTTGAGGAGGGCATACAGTGACCCAGTGGAAACGGTTTGAGGAGGGCATACAGTGACCCAGTGACAGCAACATGAAGAGGGCATACAGTGACCCAGTGGAAACGGCTTGAGGAGGGCATACAATGATCTAGTGGCCGCAACATGAGGAGGGCATACAGTGACCCAGTGGCAGCATCATGAGAAGGTCATACAGTGACCCAGTGGCATTGGCATGAGGAGGCCATACAGTGACCCAATGGCAGCAGTATGAGGAGGGCAGACAGTGACCCAGTGGCATATAACGGTAAAGGGAAATAGGGAAAAACACTGCGACCTCCACTCTGAGCCCCTTTACCGTTATACCAGTGGGGAACAGGTATTTGGACTGCTTGCATCTTGTGCATCTATGTGTTTATTTTAAAGAAAACCTATAGAAAGTGTCACTTCCCAAAAGAGTATATCTAAAATGCTATCTTTATTAATATAATCTAAAAGATGAGTCACAATAATCTCTCATAATAGAATTTAAGAGAAAGTAAAGTCGTGCATGGCCAGGGGACTTGAACGTGTGTAACACATATAATATGTCACCCCTAGTCATGAAACAACCCCTCCCCTTTCTCAGAAGTGCATGATAAAAACTTAAATTTGCTCAAAATAGGAAAGCCGACCCCCAGCAAAATATTTGCAATGCTGTTCAATGACTGTCGGACTAGTCCTAGGCAAAAAAAAAAAAAAAAACACTTTTGAGAAGTAGGTATGATTTAGTGCCAATATTCACATGGGCACTATCAAACTACCTCCTTAAAACACCTGATGCGTTTATGTGTTTATTTGCAGTCTTACTGTATATATGTATTGCTTTTGGTCATTGTGACTATTGTATCAACACCATATATGTGCATATATTGTATACTAATGGCATAGGCACAAATTAACTGTTGATTCAGCATTATGATCTGATTGTTATATATATTTTTTTATGTGCATACAACATGCTTTTTTGTATACGTGCATGATTTATATTACTATATCCAGGTGCATGTATATACACATATTTGTCCTGTTTTGGGGTTCAAATACTGCGACCTCCACTGCTACAATATATTGTAAGTATGTGAGCCAGAGGGCGCTGTTGAGCGACCCAGGCCAGGCCAGAAAAGGCTCTCAGCCACGCCTTTGGGGGGTGGCACGTAACTCCAGGAGGGCTGGAGTGTCCTGCAGGAAGCAGGAAGTGGTGGACCAGCTAGGACAGAGAGAGAGGCTCTGTCCCAGAAGGGCTGGGGTCCACAGGAGTGGACCAGCTAGGACAGAGAGATAGGCTCTGTCCCAGAAGGGCTGGGGTCCACGGAGGACTGTTGCTGGAGCTGAGCAATAGTCAGGACAGTTAGGGGCTCAAGGAGTGAGTTAGGACCCTAACTGCGGTCTAGGTTTTTTTGTTGTTTTGCTGTGTTGCAGTTAAGCTGAATAAAGCCACTTTTATTTACACTTGGACCGTCTGAAAGCTATCTTTCCGGCGCCCAGTACCATGAACCACCGCTGTCCGGACCAGGAGAAGCCGCCATTTTGAGTTTAATTCCCCAAGCTGTCACATATGGTGGAAAAAGTGCGCATAAAGAGATCCACGCAAGTCCTGCAAGACAAGTGTTTGGTGACTGCAGTACTGCAAAGTGTGCATTGTGGCCTACAGCTGGAAGAAATCTGTGATTTCAACTGAAGAAACCCAGGAAGGGGTAAGTGAATTGCAACATAGCAAGGTGTTTGTAAAACCTGGTGAAAGTAAAACTCTGGAAGAGGAATCCAGGGAATGGACTTTGTGTATACTGTGGCACAGAAGTCTATAAAGTACTTGCTGATGGCAAGAAAATAAGCAATACTGGATATTGCAAACAGTCTATGTGAAAGGCTATGGTGCCATGTTGGTGTTTTCTGTGGAAGACAGAAGAAAATGCTGGTTGTTGTAGTGCCACACAAGTTAACTGTTTGAATACATGTGACTGCTGAAGATAGCAAAAAGTCGCTGCCGGTTGAACCCAAGGTTGCTGTGGAATATTGTGTAATCTTGTTAGTAAACCATGGGCAAGAAAAAGAGAATTTCAGCTTGTAAAAAAGCAGAGAAGTCATGCACAGGTTTATTAGTGCAGCAGTCTGAATGCAGAGAGATACAAAACCCGGAACAGATTATGTGGAGTGCAAGTAAAGATAAAGGGTTGCATGAGAGTGACTCAGTGTTTCTAAAACACCTCTGTTCTATGATTGAATATGTCCCTACTGAGTGTATGTCTCATATTGGAGTGCATCAAAGCACCAAAGATGAAAATATTATGGTGCAGCAGCTTCAAGATGAGATTAAAACCATCAGGTTCATTTATGAAGATGAAATATCTGATTGGAAATGGCAACTTGAGGTATCAGAAAAAGAGAACCTTAAGTTAAAGAAAGAGCTTGAAACTATAAAGAGTTCATCTCCTAGTCATTGTGAAAATGTGGTACTGGGTTTGCCTGGAATGGACTGTGTCACTAAGAAGGAGTTTGCTGAAATGAAATGTGCTCTATCTGATAAAGTTATACAGAGTGTAGAGCAAAAGCAAGTGCTTGAGAAGCAATTGCAGGATTTAAAGGAGCAGCATGTCCAAGACTCTATTGCCAAAGAGAGTGTCATTGAAAAATTAAGAGATGAGCTTGAAACTGCTAAACGTGAGAGAAGTGAATTTTTGCAGTGTCAATCAGAATGTCTGGATGACCAAGTGAGGAAGTGTGAAAAACTTTCGGCTGCATTAATTGACAAAGAAAATGAAATTGCAGAGCTGAGGAAGCATGTCTCTGACCGAGAGAGTGATTTAGAATCTGTGGTGCAGACATTGCAGTCAGAGCAAAACTTGCATGCACTAAAGCAAGTTCGCCTAAATAGTGAAATCCACGAATGGCGAAGCAGAGCTGGAGTTCTGGAACAAAGAGAAAGGGAACTCAAAGCTAGAATATGTAGCCTGGAGAGGGCGCTCTCAGGATCTTGTGAAGATAATGAGAAGTTGTCCGTTTTGGTGCAAAATAAAGACAAAGAATTGATGGAGATGTCGTCTGTCCATGCTCAGAAAGTGCAAGCCTTACAGGAGAGTCATAAGAAAGTAGAGACTCAACTTCAAGAGCTGCAACTAAAAGTCACAGGTTTCAAGCAGAACTGCTAGACAAGGCAAACAGACTACAGGTGGAATTGGATAATGTCACAGGGCTTCTTTCTCAAGCAGACAGCAAGTTTATCAAACTTTCCAAAGAGTTGTCTACACTAGAATCTCAGCTTCAGGACACTCAGGAACTTTTGCAAGAAGAAATTCATCAGAAACTTGACCTTAGTATGAAACTAAAACAAATGGAAGAGGAGAAAAATGGTTTCCTTGAGCAACTAGAGGAAGAGGAGATAGCAAAAAGAGATTTGACAAAGCAGATTTCAACACTACAGGCTCAGGCGACTGATATGAAGAAAAAAATGGAAGATAGTATTGGATCCTTGGACTCTGTTGAAGAACTAAAGGAAAAGTTGCAAAAGGAGCTAGAAGCTACAACTCAACGGTTTGAGGAGAAGGTTGCTGCTTATGACAAACTTGAGAAGACGAAAATTAGACTGCAGCAGGAACTAGAAGATGTAGGTGTAGATCTTGATCATCAACATCAGATTGTGTCAAATTTGAAAAGGAAGCAGGAAAAGTTTGATCAGCTGCTTGGGGAAGAGAAGACTCTTTCTGCTAGATATGCAGAAGAACGTGACCGTGCTGAAGCAGAGGCTTGTAGAAAAAAGACCAAAGCTCTTGCCTTGGCTCGCTCCCTAGAAGAGGCCCTTGAATTGAAGGCTGAGTTAGAGAGGCTCAACAAGCAACTGCGCACTGAAATGGAGGATTTGGTTAGCTCCAAGGATGAAGTTGAGAAAAACCTGGAATCTGTGCAGATATTGTATGAGAACAAAGCTAATGCTTATGAGATGCTGGAAAAGGCCAAGAGAGAATTGGACCTCCAGACAGAAGACATGAGGATTCAGTTTGAAGGAAACCTGTCTAATTTATCTGCTGAGATTGTAGATCTAAAAATGCTTGTTGCTAAATTAAAGGTGCAAGTGAACAAGCAGGAGGAAATCAAGAAACAGCTGGAGTTTCAGATGGATCAAGTGAAGCGTGAATCAGAAATAAAGTTGGAAGAGCGCACTTCTCAAATTGAACAGTTAAAAACCGAAGTGGAATCTAAAAAAGAAGAATTGGATCGATTGCAGCAGTCTTTATCCAATACGGAACAGTCGGCATCTGCACTATCTTCAAAGCTGGCAGCACTAGAAGATGAGAGAGACTCGCTGCAGAGCTTGTTAACCTCTAAAGAATCAGAGCTGTTATCCCTGAAAAATGTGATTCAAGAAATAGAGTCTATTCAACCAAGAGCAAGATAAGAGAGCCACTGAGATACGGGACTTGAATGAAAGACTTGACAAAAAGTCTGCAGATGAGCAGAAGCTTTATCAGAAGATGTTGGAGGATCAATCCAATATAATTCAGGGAACAGTGGGGGAAGCAGAAAATATTATCCAGGATGCTGACCTGACAAATGTTAGAAGAACATTGCAGAATATCCTAGAATTAGGAGGCATAGTGAATAAAGAAATGGCATCTACATCTGCTGCCATAGAAGATGTCAGGAAGATTGAGGAAGTTCTGCAAGTTGCAATAGTAAAAACTGAGATGGAGGCTGTGCAGAAAAATGTGGCAGTGAAGAAAGTTCCGGAACTGGAATCAGAGATTTGTGCGCTACAGAAGGTTTTAGAATTAGAGAAAGCTGCCAGCATAGAGGCAGAGAAAGCAGAGCCATTAAGGCAGCCAGAACATGTAACCAAAAAGCATCTGGGTACTGACAGTAAAAACTGTGATGTTGAAAACTTGGTATCCCAGTCCTCCGATGTTAGCACAGGGAATGAAAATAACTTGGAGAATGTTTAGATGACGATGTCACCAGCTCCTGTACTGTCAGAAAGGGGTTGGTACGAAAATTCTTGCAATCTATCACAGAATCGTAACATGCCTCCCGAAAGTTGTGCGTATAAGAGAGAGGAGATAAGACTAGAGTATGGAAGTGGTTCTCCGGCTGCCGTACAGGTGCGGACGCATTATACAGAAACCATTCCAATATATGATGTGGCAGTTGTTAAAGACATACCAGAAAATGTAGTTCAGCGTGAGCTATTTTTTGAGGGTGTATTGTATGGCCCTTGTGCAAAAGGAGCAGATATTGCGGTACAGAGCTTGTGTATCTCAAACAAAGCAGAGAGCAAGTGGCCTATGTCTCCTAAACTTCTAAGCCTTGATGGTGATGGCAAAGTTTGCTTTGAGATGAAGGTTATGAAAAAAGTTTCCGTGATACAGTTATACTCTAAAGACATTGATGTGCATGAAGTACGTGTTAGTTGGTCTCTGAGCTCCTGTGAATTCATGATAGGTGAAGATGAATATTCTTACGGCTATTCACTAAAGGAATCAAAGTCATGCAATGGGATGGCTGAAGACTATGACGAGAAATGGGATGAAAATGATGTGATCCCCTGTATGGCGAATTGTGAAGGTGATGAAGAAAAACTTGCCTTTGCACAGAATGGCCAGGATCTTGGCGTAGCAGTTAAAGTGATGAGAAACCGGAAGTGTCAAGTAACCGGAATCTGGAAGAAGAGACTGCCAGATTGGGACTTCTGGAGAGACACTGGACAGGCATACTTGGTTGAAGAGGGACTTCATCATAGGATGTCTCGTCCCATTGTAGCTCACCCCATGGGTAGTGAGCTGAGGGGGAGGGTATGTAAGTATGTGAGCCAGAGGGCGCTGTTGAGCGACCCAGGCCAGGCCAGAAAAAGCTCTCAGCCACGCCTTTGGGGGGTGGCACGTAACTCCAGGAGGGCTGGAGTGTCCTGCAGGAAGCAGGAAGTGGTGGACCAGCTAGGACAGAGAGAGAGGCTCTGTCCCAGAAGGGCTGGGGTCCACAGGAGTGGACCAGCTAGGACAGAGAGATAGGCTCTGTCCCAGAAGGGCTGGGGTCCACGGAGGACTGTTGCTGGAGCTGAGCAATAGTAAGGACAGTTAGGGGCTCAAGGAGTGAGTTAGGACCCTAACTGTGGTCTAGGTTTTTTTGTTGTTTTGCTGTGTTGCAGTTAAGCTGAATAAAGCCACTTTTATTTACACTTGGACCGTCTGAAAGCTATCTTTCCGGCGCCCAGTACCATGAACCACCGCTGTCCGGACCAGGAGAAGCCGCCATTTTGAGTTTAATTCCCCAAGCTGTCACAATATTTATATATTTTTAGATGTTTTTAATTATTTTTTTCCTTTTTTTGTGCTATTAATAAATTTTTTTTTTTGTATATTTATAATTCAAGTGTGGTATACTATTTATTTATGTGGATTGTGGATACTAGATAGGAATTCCATACAGTGATCCAGTAGCTGCGGCACGAGGAGGATATACAGTGACCCAGTTCCTCCCCGTGTGACTTTGTTCGTCCAGGCAAAGGAAGTGTAGAACAGTGTGACATCGCTGTGCCCTGTACATGTGGTATGTAGGAGGAGCACTGTGAATTGTCCCTGCAGTGGAGGTTGAAGAAACAGTGGAGGATGAGGTGGACATTGTTGCAGAACCAACGGTGTGAGAACGTGGAGGTGGAAGCGGCGCCACATGGTGCTGGTGACAAGGTGACAATGTGAAGTTGGCAGCAGCATGAGGAGGACATACAGTGACCTGGTGGCAGCGGTATGAGGAGGGCATACATTGACCCAGTGGCTGCGGTATGAGGAGGCCATACAGTGACCTGGTGGCAGCAGAATGAGAAGGGCATACAGTGACCCAGCTGGAAACGGCTTGCGGAGGGCATACAGTGACCCAGTGGCAGTGGCATGAGGAGGGCATACAGTGACCCAGTGGCAGAGGTATGAGGAGGCCATACAGTGACCAAGTGGCAGCAACATGAGGAGGGCATGCAGTGACCCAGTGTAAACGGCTTGAGGGCATACAATGACCCGGTGGCAGTGGCATGAGGAGGGCATACAGTGACCAAGTGGCAGCAACATGAGGATGCCATACAGTGACCCAGTGGCTGTGGCATGAGGAGGCCATACAGTGACCTGGTGGCAGTGGCATGAGGAGGGCATATAGTGACCCAGTGGCAGCAATATGTGGAGGGCATACAGTGACCCAGTGGCAGCGGCATGAGGAGGGCATACAGTGACCCAGTGGAAACGGCTTAAGGAGGGCATACAGTGACCCGATGGCAGTGGCATGAGCAGGGCATACAGTGACCCAGTGGCAGCGGTATAAGGAGGCCATACAGTGACTCGGTGGCAGTGACATGAGGAGGGCATACAGTGACCCAGTGGCAACAACATGAGGAGGCCATACAGTGACCCAATGGCAACGGTATGAGGAGCCCATACAGTCACCAAGTGGCAGCAACATGAGGAGGGCATACAGTGACCCAGTGGCTGTGGCATGAGGAGGCCATACAGTGACCCGGTGGCAGCGACATGAGGAGGGCACACAGTGACCCAGTGGAAACGGCTTGAGAAGGGCATACAGTGACCCGGTGGCAGTGGCATGAGGAGGGCATACAGTGACCCAGTGGCAGTGGCATGAGGAGGGCATACAATGACCCAGTGGAAACGGCTTGTGGAGAGCATACAGTGACCCGGTGGCAAGTGGCATGAGGAGGGCATACAGTGACCCAGTGGCAGCAACATGAGGAGGACATACAGTGACCCAGTGGCAGCGGCATGAGGAGGCCATACAGTCACCCAGTGGTAGCGGGATGAGGAGGCCATACAGTGACCAAGTGGCAGCAACATGAGGAGGCCATACAGTGACCAAGTGGTAGCAACATGAGGAGGCCATACAGTGACCTGGTGGCAGCGGTATGAGGAGGCCATACAGTGATCCAGTAGCTGTGGCACAAGGAGGATATACTGTACAGTGACCCAGTTCCTCCCCTGTGTGACTTTGTTCGTCCAGGCAAAGGAGGTGTAGAACAGTGTGACATCGCTATGCTATGTACATTTGGTATGCTGGAGGAGCACTGTGAATTGTCCCTGCACTGGAGGCTGAGGAAACAGTGGAGGATGAGGTGAACATTGTTGCAGGACCAACGGCGTGAGAACATGGAGGCAGAAGTGGCGTCTCTTGTCCAAGTTGTTGGTGTGTCTGGGCAGGCACCACATTAACCAAGTGGGCCGTAAATTACATATATTGTTCTTGACCGTAGTTACAGCTCCACACGTCGGTGCTGCCATGCACTTTGGCAGACACCGACAGGCTCAAGGACTGGCCCTCTGTGATGATTCTGCTTAAATATGGCTAAAACTCAAAGCTATATTTTGGTCTCTGGGTAGCGTATTTCTCTCTAGTTCCATTTATTCATACTGTGTGCAGCTATAAGCATAGGTGTAAATTGGCAGTAGTGGCAACACTGGAACAATAGGGCTCCATTGTACTCCTACACAGCCCTGAGTGATCAAACAATAGAGCATTGTTCCAGCCTGGGCTGTTAGATCAGATATGCCTGATAATATTGTATCATTCCATTTGGTCTCAGCTCTATACAAAAGATCTGGACTTGATTGCATTAACTCATCAGACGTGCTGTTGCCGGTGACCTCATTCTGGGAGGTGGCATAAAGGGTATAAAAGATGAGGTAAGAGGCAATGGGAGGAGATTATACTAGGAGATTATACTAGGAGATTATGCTATGGAGATTATGCTATGGAGTTGACACAGACCATCACAGACTACAGGATATTACAGACTTTGACTGAGATGCTACTATGAGCAGGTAGGTTGGAATGCTGCTGCTGACGATGATGAGCCTACAAGAGACTGAGAGATATTACAGAGAGACTAATGCTGAGATCCCTGTGATGAGAGCATGCAGGCTGGAATATACTGTAATGCCACATGCCAAGAAGCCTCCACTGGTGATCTCACACATACCAGAGCATGTGTGAGTGTTGGACTACAGAACCACATCAAGGACATGTGTGGTAAAGTAATTATTTCACCTTTATCTCTTTTATTTTATTTGTACTGTATCTTGTAACTAGTAACTGTTAATGCTTGCATATATCTGCATATCTGTTCTGAACTGTATGTGTTAGATGTTAATACCGACCCATTTAGGGGTTAATAAATATATAAAATTAAGAAGGCTTGTCTTGTATTTATCTTGTGAACCCAACACTCACTGGCGGTGAGTGTGGTTTTTATATGAAAGAGGACTCAGGGTGTGGCCAAAGCGGTTTGGCACACTGAGGATCTTTCACACCCTCCTTCTCTTCTACATATTTGTGCAGGGCTGGTACTGTCTTTTTGGCAAAGAAATGACGGCTTGGGAAAGGTGAAGAGTCCACCAAGTGGAAAGGGAGTGACTGCAGCTGCCACCCTGCTGACTCCCCTGCTGCCTCATGCGCAAGCTGCAACCCTCTTCTCCTGATGACGATGAGGCCCCTTCGTCACGCGGCTCCCAATTATGATCAGCTACATCATCATCCACTCCTGTCTGCAGGTCACTGATGTCCTCCTCAACACCAGCTCCAACACCACTCTCCTCATCACTACTTGCCCGCCTACCGCAGGAAGCGACTGTCTCCTCCACATCTTGGCTGAGCAGTAGCTGCTGACTGTCCTCTAGTACCTCCTCCTCACTGTACAGTGGATCTGAGCCCACAGAATAGAGTAGTTCTCTAGCTGAGGGACCAGAAAAGGACAGTGGCAGGTTGAAGATAGGTGAGGGCACAGGGCCTGCTGCCGGGCCATGCCAACTAAGGGTTTTGTCTGTTGAACCCACCGACTCTTGGCTGGGGTGTCTGATGTGACTTGGGATGAATTGGATGACCGAGTAAACCAGTCTATAAACGTTGGGTTGCTGGTCAAGACACGACCTCTGCTTGAGACTGGGAGCTCAGGCCTCTGTAACTGACCCCTGTTGCCACGCCCCTTACTCTGCTGCGACCTTTGCCTGCGCCAGAAACATTTAGGCCTGCGGCCCTCCCCTGTGCATGGCCTCTCGCTTCCCTGTCTGACATACTGTTCAATGAAAAAACTTAATTGTAAAGAGCAAAAAGGCCTGTTATTTTCTACTTTGAAGAGAATGGCAAATATGCCCCTTATTTCTTCACCCACTAATGAACACCAATAAAAAAAGCGTGCTAAAGGCAGAGATTTGTAACTCAAAATTATTTAATTATTGACAACACTTTTTCCCCTTACGTCCAACAGCAGCACAATATGAGGTATCTCTGGCCCTGTGTGCTGGTAGGACAGGCGGAATTTTTAATTTACATAATTAATTAAATGATACTCCCCTATAAGAGGCCAAGGAGACCTCCCCTCGCTGTGTTTTTTTCTGTCCTGTGTGTTGGACAGGTGGAGGGAGGCTCTTTGTCCTCCCATTTTTTCCTAAGGATTTGGGGGTTAACTACATTTTTGTATGTTTTTTTCTCCTCTTTCATCTGTTCATCTTTTTTTCTTGGAAGCTTTTTACTCCTGAGGCTTCCTTGTTTTTCCCTGCTGCGTTGTCTGTGGCCATTCTGAGCTGGGTGTGGCTGCCCTTGTCTGATCTCAGGTGAGATGTTTGCGGCTGGGCAGGCTGTGCATTTAGTATGTATCTGTTTCTGAACTTGGAGGCTGTATTCCAGGGTTAAAATAACCCTCTATGCATCTCCTGCCTGGCTGAGTTCTTCAGCAGAGCTTATGCTTCAGGTGTTTGTGCTCAGTTTCAACTGATGACAGCGTTTCAGACACAAGTTCCCTACACTGCCTTTCTGTTGCAGTTATAGTTCTATTCCAGTCTGCCACAAAGACACACCACACTTCCTATAGCAGTGGAATGAAAGCGAAGAGGGAGAGAAAGGTTTTTTTAATCCGGGGGAAGTGATTTTGTCACTTCAGGTTCTGGAACCTTATTTGCAGGTCCTGTTTTCCTGATCTTTTTTTTTCTGTTACACTTCTGTAGCCTTCTCCCGGTAGCGCTGCATTGCACTGCCGGACTAGTTTAGGCCATTCTCTTTACCGCTGTAACGGTATTAAAGACACCGTTGTTAAAGGTCTCTTAAAAAGTTGTGTATATAAGTTTTATGGGTAAGTATGGGTGTGATGATTCCACTTAAATATGGCTATAACTCAAAGCTGTATTTTGATCTCTGGGTAGCGTATTTCTCTCTTAGTTCCATTTATTCATAATGTGCGCAGATCTAATCCTAGATGAATGTTATCAGTAGGGCAACATTGTAACAATGGGGCTTTGTATCCATCCCAGAATAGCTCTATTGAATTCCTACCTAGACCTGGGTGATCAAATAAACATGCATGGTTCAGCCTGGGCTGTTAGATCAGACATGGTTGATAACATTGTATCATTTCACTTGGTCTCAGCTCCTTACAAAGGATCTGGACTTGAGTGCATTAATCAATCAGACTTGCCGTCGCCGGTGACCTCATTCTGGGTGGTATAATCAAGGGTATAAAAGATGAGGTAAGAGGTCAGTGAGTGAGACTACCCCAGAGAGGAGAATACTGTGCAGAGACTATCACTGAGATGTGACTATGAGGAGAGGCTGCTGTGATGAGCATGCAGGCTGGAATGCTGCTGCTATGATGAGACTACCACAGAGAGAGACTATTGGATTATACTGTGAAGAGCATGCAGGCTGTGATGCTGCTGCTAGGAGCCTCCACTGTTTATTCACACATTCCCGAGCATGTGTGAGTGTTGGACTACAGAACCACATCAAGGAGATGTGTGGTAAAGTAATTATTTCACCTTTATTCCCTTTTATTTTATTGCACTGTATCTTGTAACTAGTAACTATTAATGCTTGCATACATCTGCATATCTGTTCTGAACTGCATGTGTTAGATGTTAATACCGACCCATTTAGGGGTTAATAAATATATAAAATTTAGAAAGCTTGTCTTGTATTTATCTTGTGGACCCAGCACTCACTGGCGGTGAGTGTGGTTTTTATATGAAAGAAGTCTCAGGTGTGGGCCAACGCGGTGTTGGCGCACTGAGGATCTTTCACATTGGTGGCAGTGTAGTGGGATCTTAGGATAAACAGCGTGTGTTGGTGACCTTTATCACTCACACGGTGGGGATTATGGTAATCCTATGAGACAAGCTCGGTATTAAAGCAAGCATTAAGATACAGTGAAAGTTTGATACAGTGCTGTTCCCCTCCATTACTCTTTGTATTCTGTCCTATCTTTTATTTGGCAAATACCAGTGGATGGCTAGTGGGCTCAGAAGCAGAGCTCCAGAATTGCTGAACCAGGCTTTTGGAGATCCTGAGCGTATGGCTGAATTGGAGGCAGCCACAGCCATGCAGAGAATCGAGCAGAGTCCTGATTTTGGGGCTAGGCCAGGAAGTGCGGCAAGCAGCCCAGTCCCAAGGATTACTTCACCAGGAGGGTCCAGTAGCCCCAGCCTTGTCAGGGGAATGGCTTCATACTGGCAAATGGCCCTGCAGCAAGTAGGCACCAGTGACCCTAACACATACCTGCAGGTGTTGTGCCGTTTTCTGGAAGCTGTAGAATAAGAATGGCAGGCCGCAGAACGGCAGGCAGATCGTGAGGCAGCAGAACGGCAGGCTGATCGTGAGGCAGCAGAACGGCAGGCTGAGCGGCAGTATCAGCTTGAGCTCAAAAGGATGGAGCTCTCCCAGCAGGCGCAAACTCCAACAACCCTGCACAGACCCTCAAGTTGGAAGGAGAAGCCAGGCCGGAGTTCACCACAGCCGTCTGTCGTCAGGTCGGGTGAGACAAACTATGCCCCGGGTGGTCCCTCCCCTGTCCCAAGAACTCTGGGCGCCCAGGTGACCTTCCCCAAACCCCCAAGGGGAGGTGCGGTGGGGCCATGCCTGTAACCAGACAGGACATTTCAAGGAGGAGTGCCCCAACTGCCCTGAGAACTTCCCTGCTTCCCAAGCCACAGCTGATGGCCCATCTGTGTATCTGGACTGGGGTGCAGGAAAAGGAATGCGGACTGTGGGACTATTGACTGATTTGCCTGCTAATGTACTGTTGGGAACTGATTTAGGAACTGTATCTTGTAACTAGTACCTGTTAATGCTTGTATATATCTACATATCTGTTCTGAACTGCATGTGTTAGATGTTAATACCGACCCATTTAGGGGTTAATAAATATATAAAATTTAGAAAGCTTGTCTTGTATTTATCTTGTGAACCCAACACTCACTGGTGGTGAGTGTGGTTTTTTTTATGAAAGAAGACTCAGGTGTGGGCCAACGCGGTGTTGGCGCACTGAGGATCTTTCACTATGGGTCTGACTCTGTCCGCCTAGAAATTTCTTGAACTCCGATAAGGAGAGAAAAGATAATCAGAGCACTTCGGGCACGTTGGCTCAGTGGTTAGCACTGCAGCCTTGGGTTCGTATCCTGCCAAGGACAGCATCTGCAAGGAGACTGTATTTTCTCCCCATGTTTGCGTGGGTTTCCTCGGGGGTCTCCGAATTCCTCGTACACTCCTAAGACATACTGATAGGGAATGCAGATTGTAAGTCCTATATGGGACAGTGCCCTATATCTGTAGATGTCCGTAGTTCAGAGGCTACTGCCTTTGGACATTCATACGGTACTGTAGTGAGTGAGAACCCTCCCTAATGGATCTACTTGCTACGTCCCCATATTGTGCTGCTGTTGGACGTAAGGGGAATCGTTTATTATGTAGATAGTCTATTTTCCCTTAGTCCGAACAGCAGCACAAGCTCCCCCCCCCCCCTTTAGGATGGATTGTTGTTTTTTTCTTTTATTCTTTATAACTAACACAGTGAGGGGAGATCTCATTGGCCTCTTATAGGGGAGTATCATTTAATTAATTATGTAATTAAAAATTCCGCCTGTCCTACCAGCACACAGGGTCAGTGATACCCCATATTGTGCTGCTGTTCGGACTAAGGGAAAACAGATTATCTACATAATCAACAATTATAAATGGCCTGCAACTTTATACTGGTAACAAAATGGCAAATATGGTCCTTTTTATGTGTTTTGACACTAATAAAGACCTTTAAATAAGTGATAACCATTAAGAATTATTGAATTTTTATTGACAATACTGTTTTAAAATATTGCCTGCAACTTTATACTAGTAACAAAATGGCGAATATGGTCCTTTTTATGTGTTTTGACACTAATAAACACCTTTAAATAAGTGATAACCAGTAAGAATTATTGAATTAATATTGACAATACTGTATTGAAAAATGGCCTGCAACTTTATACTGGTAACAAAATGGTAAATATGGTCCTTTTTATGTGTTTTGACACTAATAAACACCTTTAACCCCTTCCAGACCAGACACATTTTCGGGTTTTTTTGTATGTGCGGTTTTGAGGGCTGTAAAATTTTTATCATATGTGTTATTCAACTAATTTCTGCGTCTTTTTTCGGTGACATATAGGGCTTTATTTTTATGTTGTTATTATTTTTGCATGTGTTTTAATTTTTTTTATATCCAGGAAAATCTAAACAAAAGAGGAGGGAAAACGTGTCCGTTTTTCACTTTTCATTTTTTTTAATTTAATAACACTGCGCTACTAAAAAAAACTTTTTAAAATAGTTTTTATTCTCCATTACGGTAATTTTTATTTTGTATGGTGTCGTTGGGGGATGGGCTATAACCTTTAATAAGGGCGTGTTATTGGCTTATTATTTAATTTATTTTTTTTTATTTTTTTAATTATTTTATTTACTTTTTTTTTTTTTTTTTTTTATTTTTTTTTTACTTTTCTTTTCACTTTTTTTTTTAATTTTTTTTTACATTGTGTCCCCATAAGGTCATAATAGACCTTTGGGGACATCAGATGACATTTTCTTTTTTTTGGGGAGGCTGATTTCCCCTGTAAAGGGAGCCCCAGTTGCAGGAGGAATGCAGCCTCCTGCACGTTACTATAGAGCTGATCTGGGTCTTGTAGGATCCAGCAGCTCTACACATGCTGATCCCGGCGGATCACGTGACTACCGGGTCAGAGGGCAGAGGTGGCGCCCATAGTGGTGTATACAGCGCTCATTCAGCGCTGTATACACAGCGATCGGGATGGCAGGGAAGGTAATAAACGTTCCCTGCCTTCTCTCCAGGAGCTCCAGCTGAAGTTACTCCCGGCTCTCAGTTTCTGTAGCTGCATGATTTCGTGCACCTACTGAAAACTGCTTGGACGTATATACTCTATGGGCGGTACGGAAGTGTTTAAATAAGTGATAATCGCTAAAAATTATTGAATTATTGAATTTTTATTGACAATACTGTTTTAAAATATTGCCTGCAAATTTATACTGGTAACAAAATGGCGAATATGGTCCTTTTTATGTGTTTTGACACTAATAAACACCTTTAAATAAGTGATAACCGCTAAGAATTATTGAATTAATATTGACAATACTGTATTGAAAAATGGCCTGCAACTTTATATTGGTAAGGAAATGGAGAATATGATTCTTCTTATGTGTTTTGACACTAATAAACACCTTTAAATAAGTAATAACCGCTAAGAATTATTGAATTTTTATTGTCAATACTGTTTTTAAACATTGTCTGCAACTTTATACTGGTAACAAAATGGCAAATATGGTCGTTATGTCTTTCCCCATGTTAAAGGACTTTATTACAGATAGGTGCAGATATTATTGGATGATAATTCAGTTTTCTTTGGCACAATAGTACTGAATAATGTTATGCCTTCTAAGAACAGTGAATAAGCCCCTTATAATAAATGCCTTTAAAAAGGCTTTTTTTACAGATAAGTGCAGATATGGCTTTGGGACAATAGTACTGAATAATGTTATGCCTTGTAAGAACAGTGAATAAGTCCCTTATAATAAAATCCTTTAAAAAGGCTTTTTTTATAGCTATGTGCAGATTTTAGTGTATGATATTTCACTTTTTTTTTTTTTTTGCTGTACTGCACTGCAAAAGGCTTGTTGTGTTCCACCTTGACCACACAGATATAAGTAATGAGCAGGAGTATAATGGCAGTGAGTGCTACAATGTCAATTATGCTGCAAATTCTTGCTGTAAATGACCCTGCAACCACCCCAAATTCTTCTCTCAATTCCTCCCTATGCTTTCCCTACAGTTCTAAGGCTCAGCCTCTTTCCCTGAACTTCTATCAGTTTTCTAAGTCTTTTCCTAGCTCCTGCCGACATCTGTCTCTACAGTAAGAGCGATGTGGAATGACTGTACCTAAAATGGCAAAGGGTTTTTATAGGGCTGTGACATCACAGGTCCAGCTGGCTGCTGATTAGCTGCACGCTTGGTATTGTGGGTGATCCCGTGCTCCCAGAGTTCCTTCCCCCTTGTCCTAACATGTGCGCTGGCCATTTTATAAAAAAAAATGCGATTTGAAGCATGAGAAAATCCGGAATCGTGGCTAATCGAAGATTTCCTGAAATTTGGATCGAATTCCACTTCTGCAGCTTTGATTCGCTCATTTCTAGTTGTAAGGTGACAAAATGTGAAAAAGTTCAAGAGGTATGGATACTTTTGCAAGCCACTGTAAATACACACACACACACACACACACACACACCTTGAGGTAGTTATAAGAAGGATCTGTTTCCATCATTAGGCCTATTTAGTCTTAGGCCTATTTAGTTTCAAGGGTTGCAGAATGCCTCTGGATTTACTCATCTCTAATCTTAATCTGTCTCATGCCAGAGAAAATATAAAGGTGGTAAATGGTGAACCCCAGCATCCAGGGGCTGACAAGGAGTTCCCCTATATGTCCATGAACCAGGACCTTCTGTATAGGGTAACCCAAATACGGGGAGAAATCGTTGAACAATTGGTGCCCCTGCCCTATTAAAGGGTAGTTTTAGATCTGGCAAATAAGCATGTGTTAGGACGACACCTGAGGTACGAAAAGACCAAAGAGCGCATTCTACAGTGTTTCTATTGGCCAGGAATTGATAAGCATATTCAAGAGTATTGTAACTCCTGCCCAGAGTGTCAACTAACCGCTCCTGTGTCACACTTTAGGAGTCCTTTGGTACCCCTACCCATTATAGAGGTACTATTTGAAAGAGTGGCCATGGACTTGGTCGTTCCTGTTGTAAAGTCTGCTAGGGGGCATCAGTATATACCAATGGTGTTAGATTATGCTACACGATACCCTGAGGCCATACCCTTGAGACATACTTCAGCTAAGCTACAGTGGGGAAAAAAGTATTTAGTCATCAACCAATTGTGCAAGTTCTCCCACTTAAAAAGATGAAAGAGGCCTGTAATTGACATCATAGGTAAACTTCAACTATGAGAGACAAAATGAGAAAACAAATCCAGAAAATCACATTGTCTGATTTTTAAAGAACTTATATGCAAATTATGGTGGAAAATAAGTATTTGGTCAATAACAAAAGTTCATCTCAATACTTTGTTATATATCTTTTGTTGGCAATGACGTCAAACGTATTCTGTAAGTCTTCACAAGGTTTGCACACACTGTTGCTGGTATGTTGGCCCATTCCTCCATGCAGATATCCTCTAGAGCAGTGATTGTTTTGGGGCTGTCGCTGGGTAACACAGACTTTCAACTTCCTCCAAAGGTTTTCTATGGGGTTGAGATCTGGAGACTGGCTAGGCCACTCCAGGACCTTGAAATGCTTCTTACGAAGACACTCCTTCGTTGCCTTGGTGGTGTGCTTGGGATCATTGTCAAGCTGAAAGACCCAGCCACGTTTCATCTTCAATGCCCTTGCTGATGGAAGGAGGTTTGCACTCAAAATCTCACGATACATGACCCCATTCATTCTTTATTGTACACGGATCAGTCGTCCTGGTCCTTTTGCAGAGAAACAGCCCCAAAGCATGATGTTGCCACCCTCATGCTTCACAGTAGGTATGGTGTTCTTTGGATGCAACTCACCATTCACTCTCCTCCAAACACGACGAGTTGTGTTTCTACCAAACAGTTCTACTTTGGTTTCATCTGACCATATGACATTCTCCCAGTACTCTTCTGGAACATCCAAATGCTCTCTAGCAAACTTCAGACGGGCCCGGATATGTACAGGCTTAAGCAAGGGGACATGTCTGACACTGCAGGATCTGAGTCCCTGGCGGCGTAGTGTGTTACTGACGGTAGCCTTTGTTACGTTAGTCCCAGCTTTCTGCAGGTCATTCACTAGGTCCCACCGTGTGGTTCTGGGATTTTTGCTCACCGTTCTTGTGATCATTTTGACCCCACAGGATCTTGCATGGAGCCCCTGATCAAGGGAGATTATTAGTGGTCTTGTATGTCTTCAATTTTCTAATTATTGCTCCCACAGTTGATTTCTTCACACCAAGCTGCTTGCCTATTGCAGATTCAGTCTTCCCAGCCTGGTGCAGATCTACAATTTTGTTTTTGGTGTACTTCCACAGCTCTTTGGTCTTCACCATAGTGGAGTTTGGAGTGTGACTGTTTGAGGTTGTGGACAGGTGTCTTTTATACTGATAACAATGTCAAATAGGTGCCACTACTACAGGTAATGAGTGGAGGAGAGAGAAGCCTCTTAAAGAACAAGTTACAGGTCTGTGAGAGCCAGAAATCTTGCTTGTTTGTAGGTGACCAAATACTTATTTTCCACCATAATTTGCAAATAAATTCTTTAAAAATCAGACAATGTGATTTTCTAGATATGTTGAGGTCTACCTATGATGTCAATTACAGGTCTCTCTCATCTTTTTAAGTGGGAGAACTTGCACAATTGGTGGTTGACTAAATACTTTTTTTCCCCACTGTAATTGCCAAGGAGCTTTTTTATATGTTCTCTTAGACAGGTATACCAAGGAGATCCTGACTGACCAAGGACTCCTTTTATGTCCAAGGTAATGAAAGAAATGTGTAAGCTCCTGAAAATTAAACACCTGCGAACCTCTGTGTATCACCCCCAGACAGATGGCCTAGTGGAGAGGTTCAATAAAACCCTTAAGGCATGTTAAAGAGGGTTGTTAGCTAGGATGGCAAAGATTGCGATTGTCTATTGCCCTATTTAATGTTTGAAATCCGGGGAGGTACCCAGTCCTCCACAGATTTTTCCCCATTTGAGTTGGTGTATGGTAGACACCCACATGGTTTCCTAGACATAGCTAAGGAAACCTGGGAACAAGAGCAAACTCCTTTCAGGAGTGTAATTGAACACATTTCCCTGATGCAGGACAGAATTTCAGCAGTAATGCCTATTGTGAAGGAACATATGGAGCATGCCCAAATGGCTCAGAGCCGTCCCTATAACAGAATGGCTAAACTTAAGACCTTTAGACCAGGTGATCGGGTGCTGGTATTGGTTCCTACGGTGGAAAGCAAATTTCTGGCCAAATGGCAAGGGCCATATGAAATTATTGAAAGAGCGGGGGAAGTAAACTATAAGGTGTACCAGCCGGGCAAGAGGAAGCCAGAACAAATATACCATATAAATTTACTAAAACCCTGGAAGGACAGGGAAACATTGACAGTGGTAGGTACACCTAGCAAGGTTACTACAGAAGGGATAAATACTCCTGGTAAGGCTTCACCCGAAGGTGCAAATATCATAGTCCCTATCTAAGGCACAGAACCAGGAGTCAAAAGAATTTGCACAGAAAAATAATGATGTGTTTTCTGAGTTGCCTGGACGAACCAATGTGATAGAACATGACATTGTCACCAAGCCACAGGTACAGGTTAATCTAAAACCGTACCGGATACCTGAAGCTCATAGACAAGCCATATCTGAGGAGGTCAAAAATATGTTGGCACTTGGGGTAATTGAGGAGTCTAAGAGTGACTGGTCCAATCCCATTGTTTTCATTCCTAAGCCAGATGGTACCACAAGGTTCTGCAATGATTTCCGTAAGCTGAATGAAGTTTCAAAGTTTGAAGCCTACCCGATGCCCAGAATCGATGAGTTAATCGAGAGGTTGGGACATGCTAGGTATTTCTCCACCCTCGACTTAACCAAAGGGTACTGGCAGGTGCCGCTCACTAAAAAGGCCAGAGAAAAAACTGCTTTGGTCACCCCAGATGGTCTTTTCCAATATGTGACTATGCCGTTTGGTTTACATGGGGCTCCAGCAACCTTCCAGAGGTTGATGGACAGAGTCCTTAAGACCCATCAAAGGTACGCTTCAGCTTACCTAGATGACATTGTCATCTTTAGTATGGACTGGGAAAGTCACTTACCAAAAATTCAAGCTGTACTAAATTCCCTCCGGGCAGCCGGTTTAACAACCAACCTAAAAAAGTATGCTTTGGGTCTGGAAGAGGCCAGGTACCTTGGGTATATAATAGGAAGAGGAGTAATAAAACCCCAGGTTAACAAAGTGGAGGCTATTCAAAATTGTCCCCGACCCTTAAATAAAACGCAAGTGAGAGCTTTTCTTGGAATTGTCAGGTATTATCATAGGTTCATTCCAAACTTTGCAACTATTGCAGCCCCACTAACAGACCTGACTAAGGGAATGAATTCTGTAATGGTCAAGTGGAGTAAAGAGGCTGAGGGGGCATTCCAGGAGTTGAAGTCAATTCTCTGTAAACAGACGGTTTTGGTCACACCTGACTTTAAGAAAGAATTTTGGGTTCAGACTGACGCCTCCGACGTGGGGATAGGCACAGTGCTGTCCTAAATGGTGGGTGGTGAAGAACACCCAGTCACCTACCTGAGTAGGAAGCAAACACCATCTGAGAGAAATTACAGCATTGTGGAGAGGGCGTGTTTAGCCATTAAGTGGGCCCTAGAATCCCTAAAGTACTACCTACTGGACCGACACTTTAAACTGGTCACTGATCACTCCCCTCTTACATGGATATGCCGCGCCAAAGAGAGAAACGGCAGAGTCACCAGGTGGTTTCTGACCCTGCAAAATTTTAAATTCACGGTGGAACACAGGGCAGGCAAGCTGCAGGGGAATGCCAATGCCCTATCCAGGACCCATTGTATGATGGCTAAAAGTGTCCGCCCCTACAGGTCCGAACAAAGGGGGGGTATGTGAGAAGGTGACAATCAGAGTGCTGGAATCATGGTATATCTCCCCTAGATATACTGTATATTTCTGACATACTGTATGTATGGTCCAGGGCAGGTCTTCAGTAAGCCTCAGCCCCAGGTGTAGGTCCTAAGGCTCGTTACTGGGCCATAAAAGGCCTCAGAGTCTGCACTTCAGGGCAGATCCTGGGAGTGAGAGGAGGTATCTGGGTCTGTCCTGACACTGAGTCTGCTGAGACGGTATTGTGCTAAAGTTGATTGTTCGTGTGGCTGGTAGCAAGCTCCACGTACAGTTAGTATTTACTGTTTAGTTAGTGCTCGGACAAGCAGGGTTTTGTTTTTCGTTTTGCCTGTAGTTAAGGCTGTATTTTATTTTGCTTATTCTGTGCCTGACGTAAGGTTTATTTATTTTTGCTGTTTTTTCAAATAAACCTGTTTTGTACCAGACTTCGTGTCCCTGTCTCTGACTGGTTGGGTCTGCACCATTGCTGCTACCGAGCTACCTTCCCCGCAACATATATATATATATATATATATGCACGTGGACAAAATTGTTGGTACCCTTCGTTTAATGAAAGAAAAACCCACAATGGTCACAGAAATAACTTGAATCTGACAAAAGTGATAATATATACAAATTCTATGAAAATGAACAAATGAAATGGAAGAGTGAAGAAATCAGGCTATACCTTTTAGAGGCTAACTGAGTATATTTGATAAGTAAGCTTTCGTAAGGCTAGCTCCTTTCATCAGACATGGTGTTATACAAGAACCTGAAAATTTGGACTTAATATTTATGTCATCTTCATGTCACACTATGCATGACCTGTGAGGGTCACAAATCACCTCATTACAGATAGATAACAGATCCCTCTGTCACGCACCACAAATTTTAGACTTTATTTCCTGACCTGTTATAAATAACTTCTCTACGTATATTGCATTTTGTTAGTCCAAGAATCCTTTTGAAGATCCATGCCTTGTGTATGTATAAATAATGTGAATTTTCAGGTTCTTGCATAACACCATGTCTGATGAAAAGAGCTATACTTTCGAAAGCTTACTTATCAAATATACTCAGTTAGCCGCTAAAAGGTATCGCCTGATTTCTTCACTCTTCCACTATTTTCTATGGCTAACACGGTACAACATTATACTACTATGAACAAATGAAAGTCAGACATTACTTTTCAACCATGCTTCAACAGAATTTTTAAAAAAAGAAAACTCATGAAACAGGCCTGGACAGAAATGATGATACCCCTGAAAATAATGTGACCAAAGGGACATTTTAAATCAAGGTGTGTCCACTAATTAGCATCACAGGTGTCTACAATCTTGTAATCAGTCAGTGGGCCTGTATATAGGGCTACAGATACTCACTGTGCTGTTTGGTGACATGGTGAGTACCACACTCAACATGGACCAGAGGAAGCGAAGGAAAGAGTTGTCTCAGGAGCTTAGAAAGAAAATTATAGACAAGTATGTTAAAGGTAAAGGTTATAAGACCATCTCCAAGCAGTCTGATGTTCCTGTGACTACAGTTGCACATATTATTCAGAAATTTAAGATCCATGGGACTGTAGCCAACCTCCCTGGACGTGGCCACAGGAGGAAAATTGATAACAAATCAAAGAGAAGGATAATACGAATGGTAACAAAAGAGCCCAGAAAAACTTCTAAAGAGATTAAAGGTGAACTTCAAGCTCAAGGAACATCACTGTCAGATCGCACCATCCATCGTTGTTTGAGCCAAAGTGGACTTCATGGGAGACGACCAAGGAGGACACCATTGTTGAAAACAAATCATAAAAAAGCCAGACTGGAATTTGCCAAATACATGTTGACAAGCCACAAAGCTTCTATGAGAATGTCCTATGGACAGATGAGGCAAAAATCGAAATTTTTGGCAAGGCATCGGATCTATGTTCACAGATGGAAAAATGAAGCATATCTTAAAAAGAACACTGTCCCTATTGTGAAACATGGAGGAGGCTCTGTTATGTTCTGGGGCTGCTTTGCTTTATCTGGCACAGGGTGTGTTGAATCTGTGCAGGGTACAATGAAATCTCAAGACTATCAAGGGACTCTAGAGAGAAATGTGCTGCCCAGTGTCAGAAAGCTTGGTCTCAGTCGCAGGTCATAGGTCTTGCAACAAGATAATGACCTAAAACACACAGCTAAAAACACCCAAGAATGGCTAAGAGGAAAACATTGGACTATTCTGAAGTGGCCTTCTATGAGCCCTGACCTAAATCCTATTGAGCATCTTTGGAAGGAGCTGAAACATGCCGTCTGGAAAAGGCACCCTTCAAACCCGAGACAACTGGAGCAGTTTGCTCATGAGGAGTAGGACAAAATACCTGTTGAGAGGTGCAGAAGTCTCATTGACAGTTACAGGGATCGTTTGATTGCAGTGATTGCCTCAAAAGGTTGTACAACAAAATATTAAGTTAAGGGTACCATCATTTCTGTCCAGGCCTGTTTCATGAGTTTTCTTTTTAAAAAATTCTGTTGAAGCATGGTTGAAAAGCAATGTCTGACTTTAATTTGTTCATTTTCATAGAATTTTTATATATTATTACTTTTGTCAGATTCAAGTTATTTCTGTGACCATTGTGGGTTTTTCTTTCATTATACGAGGGGTACCAACAATTTTTTCCACGTGTGTATATATACAATATATATATATATATATATATACAGTACAGACCACACCTTCTCATTCCAAGAGTTTTCTGTATTTTCATGACTATAAAAATTGTAGATTCACACTGAAGGCATCAAAACTATGAATTAACACATGTGGAATTATATACTTAACAAAAAAGTGTGAAACAACTGAAAATATGTCTTATATTCTAGGTTCTTCAAAGTACCCACCTTTTGCTTTGATTACTGCTTTGCACATTCTTGGCATTCTCTTGATGAGCTTTAAGAGGTAGTCACCTGAAATGGTCTTCCAACAGTCTTGAAGGAGTTCCCAGAGATGCTTAGCACTTGTTGGCCCTTTTGCCTTCACTCTGCGGTCCAGCTCACCCCAAACCATCTCGATTGGGTTCAGGTCTGGTGACTGTGGAGGCCAGGTCATCTGGCGTAGCACCCCATCACTCTCCTTCTTGGTCAAATAGCCCTTACACAGTCTGGAGGTGTGTTTGGGGTCATTGTCCTGTTGAAAAATAAATGATGGTCCAACTAAACGCAAACCCTTGTTTAATGAAAGAAAAACCCACAATGGTCACAGAAATAACTTGAATCTGACAAAAGTAATAATATATAAAAATTCTATGAAAATGAACAAATTAAAGTCAGACATTGCTTTTCAACCATGCTTCAACAGAATTTTTAAAAAAAAGAAAACTCATGAAACAGGCCTGGACAGAAAAAATGATTCCCTTAACTTAATATTTTGTTGCACAACCTTTTGAGGCAATCACTGCAATCAAACGATCCCTGTAACTGTCAATGAGACTTCTGCACCTCTCAACAGGTATTTTGGCCACTTCTCCTGAGCAAACTGCTCCAGTTGTCTCGGGTTTGAAGGGTGCCTTTTCCAGACTGCATGTTTCAGCTCCTTCCAAAGATGCTCAATAGGATTTAGGTCAGGGCTCATAGAAGGCCACTTCAGAATAGTCAAATGTTTTCCTCTTAGCCATTCTTGGGTGTTTTTAGCTGTGTGTTTTGGGTCATTATCCTGTTGCAAGATCCATGACATGCGACTGAGACCAAACTTTCTAACACTGGGCAGCACATTTCTCTCTAGAATCCCTTGATAGTCTTGAGATTTCATTCTACCCTGCACAGATTCAAGACACCCTGTGCCAAATGCAGCAAAGCAGCCCTAGAACATAACAGAGCCTCCTCCATGTTTCACAGTAGGGACAGTGTTCTTTTCAAGATACGCTTCATTTTTCCATCTGTGAACATAGAGCCAATGTGCCTTGCCAAAGGTTTCGATTTTTGTCTCATCTGTCCATAGGACATTCTCCCAGAAGCATTTGTTCATTTTCATAGAATTTTTAAATATTATTACTTTTGTCAGATTCAAGTTATTTCTGTGACCATTGTGGATTTTTCTTTCATTAAGCGGAGGGGTACCAACAATTTTGTCCACATGTGTCCAAAAGTAGTATACCCAAGAAATCAAAAATCATAAAAAAGTGTGGATAAGTCACTTCTCAAAAAGGGTATATATAAAATATAAATCTTTATTATTCTGTACTTCAAAAATTACTTTGTACTCTCCACACCATACTCATAAAAAGAGGTAATGGAACAGAGCATAGCACAACAACACCAAAATAAAATAAAAGGATATCATTGTTTTGCATTTACCAATATCCCTTTAATTATAAATACAGTGGGGAAAAAAGTATTTTGTCAGTCACCAATTGTGCAAGTTCTCCCACTTAAAAAGATGAGAGAGGCCTGTAATTGACATCATAGGTCAATGAGAAAACATATCTAGAAAACCACAGTGTCTGATTTCTTAAGAATTTATTTGCAAATTATGGTGGAGTAGCTCTTAAGGTGCAGGGGGGACACAGCTCATTCCCCAGACTTATCGAGGAGTCAAATAGGTGCAACAGGCTATTTAAAAGAAAAATAACAAGAAAAATACAGGGGCCGTCCTGGTATACAGTAATAAAGGTAATAATATTAACATCTGCATATAAAATAACATGGTCTCAGTGGCAGGTCCGGGGTAGGCAGAGTATCAATTAGTCATGAAAGGTAGAGTATAGACACCTAGGTCTGGTCACTGAGATAACTGACATAGTTAAGGGTGGGTTCACACTTGCACCCGGAGTCTGTCCGCCTAAATGTCGGAAAAAAGGATAGGGAAAGGTTTGAGACGCATTGCTTAAAAACCCATTCACTTCTATGGGTTTTTAAAGCAATGCGAGGGTGTCCGATTGCACCCTTTGCGCCGTGAAGCCGTTTTTTTTCGTCGGAAACAAAGTCGGACACGCACGACTTTATGTCCAACGAAAAAAAAGCTTGTACCTTCGCGGCGCAGAGGGTGCAATTGGACATCCGCGCATTGCTTTAAAAATCCATAGAAGTGAATGGGTTTTTAAGCAATGCGTCTCAAACCTTTCCCAATCCTTTCCCCCCGACATTTAGGTCGGATTCGCGGCGGACAGAGTCCGGGTGCAAGTGTGAACCCACCCTAACAAGTTTGAATATATGATAATCAGGTCAAATACTCAACTTGAAGGGACTGAGGGCTCAGTCACCAGTGGGATAGGGTTCAGTGGTCCTTTACGTTTCGGCATCCCTCAAGAGCAGGAGGGCCGTTGTGGCAATGGGTCAGTGGGATCCGGTACCTCCACCCTCATGGCGTAGAACTTAAAGTCCTTCTTTCAGAGATCAAACAAGAAAATCGTTATCATTCAGCATACTTGGGCTGTGTGCAGTGCCTGACTCACAAGGTACATAATCCTGCATCTTTCCATAGTTGCTGGGGCTAGATCAGCGAAGAATTGGACAGATTGGGCCATACCTAGCAAAGGCTGTAGGTTCCAAGCTGTGGATAGAATATGGTCATGAGACTCGGAGTGATGGAGCTTCAGGATGATGTCTCTGGGAAGATTCTTAGGGTATCCTGGAGCATGATGGATGCAGTACATATGTAATAAGGTTGGGTCAACCTGCGGGACTAAGATGATGAACAGAATATTAATAGCCTCTCGTATTGTAGTAACGGACGCAGGCACTCCTCTGACCCGACTGTTAGCTCTCCTGGATCTTTCCACGTCTTCAAGTTTTAAGTCAATGGCTTTAAGTTTCTGGGCATGGTCGTCGAGGCGAGTTTTATCTTCCTTAAAGGCGTCAGAAACCTCATCCATTCTGTCCTCCACCTCGGCGACCCTGCAGCCTAAATCTTGGATTTGTTTAGTAAAATCAGTTATCGGGATCATTATCAGAGGCCACAAGCGAAGTAGTACGAGTTGGAGTGATCAGGCGTTCTGAAGAGTTTGAGTAAAGTGTGCCAAGCCGCTGAATCATCTCTAGGTTTGCAGGCTTTCGGTTTTTGAGACCTGGTGGACATAGTAGAATGACAGCAGGTGGAGAGACGGCCCAGTAGGAATAGTCAAGCTGTTAGTCCTAGAGAGGGAGCCGTGACGAAATGCTGAATCAGTAGCCAGAAATCAGTGTTGCACCATGGTACCAAGGTGCAGGATTAGGTATCAGGGAGGACAGGAAAGTGGCATGGGTACAGCAGAGTATAGAGAGGGCAGTCCAACTATTCTCCAGATATAGATGCGTGCCGGAGGGGTTGCCAGGAGGTGTTGCAGGAGGGTCCTAAGTAAAACAAAGCTATGAGGATAGCAGGTGTGCAGTGAAAGGAACGAATTCAAGATAATCACCAACAGGGGAGGATCAATGGTAAGTGGGCTATGGTGTACTATAGTCAAGTCCTGGAGGTACTGTAGGAGAAGGTTGGAGGAGATGCAGGGAAGGAAAATGATGATACCTCATAGTGTTCCAGTCGGAGGACAGGCGGTCACCTTTCCCGGCTCCTCCGGAGTTTGTCCAATACCTGGAAAACCTCTTTAAGAATAGTGTCCCATAGTGCACACAGTATAATGTACCATAGTGGCCCCTTCACACAGTATAATAACCAATAGTGGCCCCTTCACACAGTATAATGTCCCACAGTGGCCACTACACATAGTATAATGTCCCATAGTGGCCTCCATACAGTATAATGGGCCATGGCAGTCAACCACATAGCATAATGTCACATAGTGGCCCCCAGGCCCCAGAGTATGACAGGGGAGGTGAATAAACATAACATGCAGTGTTACCCACCTCTCCTAGGCTCCGGTCTTCGGGCCTCTACCAGTCTTAAAGACATGAATGACATGAGAGACCGCTAATGCCCAATCACAGGCCTCAGAGGTCCCTGATGTCAATCAATTATGTCTCTGAGACTGGAAGAGGCCCAAAGACCGGAGCCCAGGGGAGTTGAGTAACACTGTTTGTTATGTTTAATTACCTCCCCCTCCGCTCATTATAATTTGGGGTCTGAAGACACCTCAGAGTATAATAGAAGTCCCATTTTGGATGTGTTCGGATCGAACAAAACTGCTGGGCGAACCTTGTGAGACAAATCTCGCAAGGTTCTCCCAAACAAATAGTCTCAATGCCGCCCCCTCAGGGACTCAGCAATCTGCTGCCTGAGGCCTCATGGCAGTTGAGGCCCTGGAATTGTCCCAAGGGGCCCACTGCTACCATAGAGCTCCATGTAAGTGCACCGTTTATGGTTGAAACAGCCCTGGGTTGGTCTTACTCTACGCCTAGATGTCCTCTCAACCAACCAGTTTGTCTGCTGTATATAAAAAATAAACTGATAGTTTCTTAAATAATCTACCCAGTATGCTATACATCTGCATAGCCTGGTTGAGATGATGTATAATGAATATCTGTATAAAGTACATTGAAGTGTACAGTGTCATGCCAGGGTGAGTTGGAGGCACACAAGGGGATTCACCTGTGGGCCAGTCCTGGCTAGAAGTCTCTTTATTCTGTCTCCCTGCTAACCCTTAGGGTGGGTTCACACTACCGTTGTTAATGTCTGACAGCGACAGACATTAACTGTGGCAGAGTAACGAAGTCTGTGCCCATTCCCACAGACATTAATATAAACAATATGAAAGACGCTGTCTTCCGTTATGTTTGTTTGCTTTTCTGACAGAAGAAAAAATCGCACATGAAGGACTTTTTCTTCTGTTACAAAAGTAAACAGGATGGAAGGCAGCGCCCGTCATGTTGTTTATATTAGTTTCAATGGGATGAAACACAGATTCAGTCTGTTATTCTGCCACAGTTAATGTCCGTTCCTATCATCCTATATTGGATGACAACAACAGACATTAACAACGGTAGTGTGAACCCACCCTTAGTCTCTCCTTCAGGTGACCAACACCACTCTACTCTATGCATAAGCGGCAGGAGTACAGCAGAGTTGGTCATGTGACCAAAAGTCAGTGTAGCGACCCTGAGGACAGAGCGAGGCTTTCAATTCCTTCTTGTACTCTGCAAACCAGAGAATAGGGGTTAATGGTGGGTCAACATGTATATTGATAAGGCTAGGTTCACATCTATGTCAGAGTCTCCTTTGAAAATGCGCTGCAGATTCTGTCGAAAGTCGGCAGAGAGAAAAGTTCTGCCTGTTTCAGTCAGTGGAAACCCGACGGACACCCTGCAAATCCTATTATGGTCTATGGGGTCTGCAGGTAACGACTGTTTTAGCGGATGAACTCTCCATTGTTTGGGTCCCCCAGTGGACCCAGAAAACTGAGAGGCGAGTGCAAGTGTGAACTATAATGGGGTCCACCAGATTTCCACTTGCAGGACTTTTCTCACCGCATTTTTCAGGTGGAATGGGGGATGGAATGCTGGAAGGGGCAACAAGCCCAGGCGTGCATCCAGCCTTAGTCACTTTTTGTATGTGAAGGAATTCACACTGAATTTTTTGCTCAGGGTGAATAGATGGAGTTCTGCTATTCAGGGCTTGATCCTTTTGTTGCATCCTAAAATAAGAAGGCGCTAGATTAGCTCCTAGAACGTGCGAAAAAGCACCTGATGTTGTTATGGGACCTTGTTCAGATGTTTTTGAACCAGTGAGCGCTCACGCCCAGAGGATAAATGGAAAAGAGGCGGACCTAGGGTGGAGAAAGGAAGTGCTCACATCTCCTTGCCTTTAGCAGTCACTTCCATAGTCTTCACGATAAGCAGGGAAATAATTACGATGATGCCGGCTGAGGTTTCAGAAAGCCCTGAGAACAGGGTGGCCTTGTCTCTGCTGGAGGCAGCCCGCACCCGCTATGAGAGCCTGCAGATCTCCGATGACCTTTTCGGTGAATCAGAGGACAGCAGTGGTAATCCCTTCTACAGTACATCCCCAGATTCATCGGCTGAAGCCAGCTCCTCAGAGGACGATGATGCAGCAGAAAAGCCGGCAAGCTTTGAACCAGGGGAGCAGGCAGAGCCGTCCGACTCAGCACACCACCTCAGCACTGAATCCAGGCCTAAAGGGGGGAGGCGCAGTGCATTTCACGGAAAGGACAAGAGGAGGAGAGGAAAAGCTGAAGGTATCGTCCATCCCTGTGATAACGTGCAGGAAGGTGGAAGGACAAGTATGTGTGATGCTGCCTGCCAGGGAAAGCCTGAAGACGAGCTGGATGATGAGGCTGGTTGGTCCTCCACCCTTCAGCATGTAACCACCCCTAGCTTTAACGAGACTGCTGGTAAGGAATGCACCATCTCTGATCAAAGGTGTCAGGTCCGCTATACTACATGTATAATATTGCACTAGCTAGGATTTCTACTGTTATCTGTAAGGCTCTGTTCAGACGACCACGGTGTAAAATAACCGTAAAAAAGGGACACTTTTCACAGTGCTGTTCTGCATCTGTGGGACACCAGTTTTCACGGATCCATCATAGATTTCAGTCTATTGAGGGATCTGTGAAAATAGGCAAACTATGGACACGTCCTATTTTTGTTGACAGTCTGGTAAAACAGTCAAAAAATTTGTGTGGAAAGTCATATTCACATAAATAGATTTTAATGCAGTCGTGTGACGTCCATTAAAAATAACGGCCATCAACATTATTTATCTGAATAGAGCCTAAATGATTAAGGATTTCGAGTGCATCTCTGCAGAGAGAGCCCTTAGTCCATCTGTCTATATGTATAGAGGATCATAGCATCTGTCTAACCTCCATTTTATCCTGCTCTAGACTAAGATGATTTGTGTCAAATTTTAATTCCAAATATAATAGCATGACAGCTGGAAGATGGACAGTATAAAAGCAATTTATCGCCTAACAAAAGCATCTGGCATGTTGAAATCCAACATGCTTAATTTTTATTTTCACGTGACATGTGCTATAGCTGAACAGTTGGTATAATGCTGAGATTTATGGAAGCGCAAACGATTTGTTGCTGTCCGCTTGATTCATACTATGTCTTTCAGTTTAAAGAAGGTTGTTTGCTTTTATCGGCTAAATATTAAAGCCATACACTGCAATGTAATGGCATAAGGAATAGGGAGGTGTCCTCAACTTCAAGGCTTAGGGGGCGTTCACACTACCGTTAGTGACCGTCAGTAGTGTCCGTTGCTATTGTCCGTTACAAGGTTTTAGCATCGAGCACTAGCTGAACCGTCAGAAATCCATTACTTTCCATTCATTTACACCAAATCCGTCAGAAGTCCGTTATTTTTTCGCGGACAAAAAATCCTATATGCAGGACTTTTTGTCCGTTTGAAAAAAAAAAAACGGATTCTTGACGGACAGCAAGTGTCTATTATTTTTTTTAACATTGAAGACTATGGGTAATGGACAGTAACTGATAGCCATCAGTTACTGTCTGTTTTATGTCCGTCTTTTCGTGTGCATGCTCAGAAAGCAGAAAAAAACAAACAAAAAAAAAAACAAAAAACGGACACTAACTGATGCTAATGTGTCCGTTTTTTTTTTTAACTAATCCATTAATTGGATTAGTTAAAAAAACGGACACATTAACATCAGTTAGTGTCCGTTAATGTCTGTTATGATAGGTGTCCGTTTTGTTTTTTTTTGTTTTGTTTTTTTTTTTTAACGGACAGCAACGGTAGTGTGAACCCTGACTTACCCTAGTCTGTACTTCCCCCTGCAAGTCCATTGATACCGTTGTAAATAAAGCATCAGGTCCATGGACCCCCAAGATGGCAGTGGCTGTACCTGTACCTTTTTGCTATTCTGAGGAGGCAGCTGCACCTTCTTGGGAGCCCTTGGATGTCTTGTTTCTGTTCTTAAAAGTATATTCTGGCAATTTGAAGTTATCCCCGTCCAAATGATAAGTGATAATTAGTATATCAGGTGCCCACTTATCACAAGAAACGTGTCGCGGCTTTTCCCGCAGTGCTTTTCACAGAAAACCTTTATGCTACAATTATACCTATACGAAAAACACCAGCGTTTCCATAGGTATAATTGACAAGCTGCGATTTACAAAAATGCAACGGTTTTTGAAATCTCAGTATGTCCACAATGTATGGATGGGATTAGCCAGAATCCCTTTCACTTTGCAGGTACTGTAAAATGCCGTTACAAAATTGCGGCGTTTGCGCTACGTGGGGCCCTGGCCTTAAATGAGTTTTCCAGGCGTAATATTTGATAACCTATCCTTACCCCTGCAGATCTTTCACTGATAATCTATCATAAGGATAGGTCCGTGTTGGCGAACCTATGGCACGCTTGCCAGAGAGGACACTCAGAGCCCTCTCTGTTAGCATGCGCGCCGTCGCCCTGATCCGCTCACTAACGGGGAATCCGGTACAGGATTCCCTATTAGTGAGCGATCGCTTCGTTCAGCTGTATGTGCAAATGCCCCGACGCAGGCGCGATGACGTGCCGTCAGAAGAAGGATGCTCTTCGTGGGACTGCATACTGGGTAAGTAGCATATACTACTGTGTGTGTGTGTGGGGGGGGGGGGGGTCCCTTTACTATTTGTCACACAGTATCTGTTTTATAGCAGACATGTGATATTAGTACAGGCCATAATAACATTGCACGGCCACTATAAAACAGATACTGTGCGATGTAAATAGTGAAAATTAATAGTTCAGAAGTACAAAGTTGTTTGTATTATTGAAAGCTCTGTAAAGCCCCATTTACACGACTGTATTTTAGGGGTCCGTAACTGTCCACAATTGTGAATCCGCACAGTATTAAGATTAAATTGCCTAGTTGGCGCTTTGCGATAATTTAGTGGGTTTTGGGTTGCAGTTTGGGCACTTGGCCTCTAAAAGGTTCACCATCACTGGGATAGGTTATCAATTAAGTTCTGGAAAAAAGTGCTAGGGAACAAAATACAATCATAAAAATGCTTTTTGGGTGAGTTCACACAACTTTTTTGAGGCAGAAAAGCTTCAAAAAAACAGCTTGAATATTTTGAAAGTTATCCCATTGATTTCAGTTGCTTCTTTTTTTTCAATACTGTTTTGAGGTAGAAAAAAAGTTCTAAATCCTTTTGAAATCTAAGGGATGCTTCAAAAACACACTAAGGATGGGTTCACACTTGCGCTTGAGTCTGTCCGCTGCCAATCCGAGTGAAATAGTAGTATAATGTTGTACCGTGTTAGCCATTGAAAGTAGTGGAAGAGTGAAGAAATCAGGCGATACCTTTTAGAGGCTAACTGAGTATATACTCAGTTAGCCTCTAAAAGGTATCGCCTGATTTCTTCACTCTTCCAATCCGAGTGAAAATCTCGGGAAACTGGATAGGCACCGGACAGGTTAGCGACGCATTGCTTAAAAACCCATTCATTTGAAGTCACTGCTGAGTTTCTGTGGGATAAACCGCATTGCTGCCGCAGCTTTTCCTGCAGCGCTTCTTTTTGCTGCAGCCCACTATCAATTACAGTACGGGACAGTATGTTGCTGGGAGGCTCACGCTCCCAACACAAATTTAAAGCGGGTACATCTGGCTAGCGCACAGACCGTGTTTCATGGGTGAAACACGGTCGTGTGCTGCTGCCCTTAAGTTTGACAAAAGAAGCCATGTGAACCCACCCTTACACTACGTTTATGCATTTTTGCTTCCTTCCATATAGGTTTTTAACAGGTAAGATTAACATGCTGTGTTTTCCAGCGATTTTAAAAATAGAAAATGTGTGTGTGTGTGTGTGTGTGTGTGTGTGTGTGTGTGTGTGTGTGTGTGTGTGAATTTCATAGATTGGGTTTTTATGTTCCATGTGGTGTAAATTTCTCTTTCTCATAGTCAGGATCTGGTGGTTGAAATCGTTGGGAGGTCCCCATATACATTAGATGGGTGGCTAGTCGCATTGAAATTAGTGTGTTTGACTTATTGCATGGATAGTATTCAGCTGTTTCAGCAGAATGTGCAGAGCTAGAAGCAGATGCCTCCATGCACAGTTTAGTGGCTGTTCCATGCTAATGCAACTCCCCTCCAGCACTAAGCAGTGGTTGTTCCATGCTATTGCAACTCGGCTCCCATTCAAGTAAATGGGTACTGAGCTGAAGTATAGCTACTGCACAGTGCATGGACCTGTCTGCTTCTGGCTTTGTGCACTATGCTAAAATCAGCTGCGTGGTGGGGGTTCTCGGTATCAGAATCTGATATTGATGGCCTAGTCTTTGAATCTGTCAACTATATCTGATCTTGCAGAACCCCTTGAAGACTTTTTGTCAATTGTATCTTGTCTACCTCTACCCTGTTCTGTAAGGCTGTTTGTTTGGCAGATACACACAGATCTCCCAGTGTGTGTAATGAATGTAAATTTCCGAGGTGTGCAACACATAACATACACTTGCCCATAAGCTCCCAAAATAAACGGAATGTGTGTCTCATCAGAACTTCTGAATGTTTGCTGAAATTACATTATTTCAGCATTCATTGGGTCAAGGCTTTCCTATAACCTTGTTCGGCATATGAGCTAGGAGCATTTACCAGCATAAACAGAATGTGACTACTAAAAGTGATGTAAATACAGGTTGAGTTTGGTCCATAACAACTAGAGTGCTTAGAATTAATTTCTTGATATTTGAGAAGAAGCATGAGAACATCTCATGTGTCACTCTATACTCCTCTTCCCCCATGCCTGCTTTCTCTCGGATCCCTAACTGGTACACATGGCATCAGTAACTTCTTACTGTATGTATCTGAAATGGCTTAAAGCTGTGACAGGCACTCTGGGTCTGGTGGAGATGCTTGCTTGCTTCTCCTGTGTTCCCAGTGGTACCTAGTTTTTGCAGATTTACAGGCTTTCCTACCTGCTTTTTGATTCCTCTCCCTCTTCTTAATAAATATATAATGATTTTTTTTAAAGATATCAAAGATTCTTAAATATGTTTAATATTAAAACTTAGTATAAAAAAAAAAAAAAAATCTTTCTGGTCATAAAATCCCTTTAAATCCCATCCACTACACTATACTGCATTGGGTGAAATGCTAGCAACTCTGCTGCAGCTAACCTGCTGTGAACTTGCTGCATGTGGCCTAAGCCTTAGCCTTAGTTGCCAGCATTTTGTTGCATATATAGTGTCTTTTATTAACATTAACCCCTAAAGGACACAGCCCAAAAGTGCATTAAGGACCAGGCCTTATTTTTCAAAACTGACATATCACTTTATATGGCAATAACTTTGAGACGCTCTAACTTACACAAGTGATTTTGAGATTTTTTTTTTATTTTTTTGACACATTGTACTTCATGTTAGTGGTAAACGCTAATCAATATTTTTGTATTTATTTATAAAAAAAAAATATATGAAATTTGATGGAAATTTGGAAAAAAATTGCAATTTTCAAAATGTGAAATGCACTGTTTTTCAAACAGTCTTATCACACAAATACATTAATAAATATTATCTTCCATATCTCTGCTTTATTTAATCTTTTAATCGTCCTTTAATGTATTTTGGACATTATAAAGCTTACAAGTGTAACAGTGATTTTCCAGATTTACATGAAAATTTCCCAAACTAATTTTTTTAGGGACCACTTCAGTTCTGAAGGGGATTATAAAGGCCTATATATTAGAAACCTCCATGAATCAACCCTTTTTCAAAACCGCACCACTCAAATAATTCAAAACAGCATTTGGGAAGTTTAACCCTTCTAGCATTTCACGGAAATTAAAACAATATGGAGGTGAAATTTAAACTATATATATATATATAATTACATTCATTTAACCCTAAAATTAACACACTCACAAAAGGTTAAAGGAGAAAATGCATCTCAGTTTGTTATGTAATTTCTCCTGAGCACAGAAATACCCCACATGTGGGTGTAAACTGATGTCTGGGCACACGGCAGCGTATGGAAGGGAAGGAGCGACACTGGACGTTTGAAAAGCAAATTTTGCTGGAATAGTTTTCAGGTGCCATTTCTCATTTGCAGAGCCCCTAGAGTACCAATACAAAGGTGACCCCATTTTGGAAACTACACCCCTCTCAGAATTTATCATGGGGTATAAGAGTTCTGGCTCCTACAGACCAGTTAGACGCTCCTAATCAACTCGTTACCTGCATTAAAGACTCCTGTCATTAAATTGTCACCTATATAAAAGACTCCTGTCCACAGACTCAATCAGTCAGACTCTAACCTCTACAACATGGGCAAGACCAAAGAGCTTTCTAAGGATGTCAGGGACAAGATCATAGACCTGCACAAGGCTGGAATGGGCTACAAAACCATAAGTAAGACGCTGGGTGAGAAGGAGACAACTGTTAGTGCAATAGTAAGGAAATGGAAGAAATACAAAATGACTGTCAATCGACATCGATCTGGGGCTGCATGCTAAATCTCACCTCATGGGGTATCCTTGATCATGAGGAAGGTGAGAGATCAGCCTAAAACTGCACGGGGGGGGGGGGGATAACTTGTTAATGATCTTAAGGCAGCTGGGACCACAGTCACCAAGAAAACCATTGGTAACACATTACGCCGTAATGGATTAAAATCATGCAGTGCCCGCGAGGTCTCCCTGCTCAAAAAGGCCCATGTGCAGGCCCGTCTGAAGTTTGCCAATGAACACCTGGATGCAGTGGCGTAACTAGGAATGGCTGGACCCCAAGGCGAACATTTGACATGCCCCCAATTGCCCCCCCCCCCAAAAAAAAAAAAAAGCATTCCTGCGCACACTATTATGTGCCATAGTGGCCCCTGCACACAGTATCATGCCCCATAGTGGCCCCTGCACACACTTATATGTCCCATTGTGGACCACCCATGAACAATTATTATACTCTGGGGTCTTTCAGACCCCAGAGTATAATGATCGGAGACCCAGGGGAGGATAGAAACATAAAAAAACAACGTTGCTTACCTGTTCCTCTCTCCGGTCCAGTCGCTGCTACTTCGGCCTCCAATGTTGGACCGGGCCGGCGTCGCGACGCAAAATGACATCTGCTGACGTCTGGGACGTCACCAAACAGGCCCGAAGCCTGGAAAAGCGTAGGAGAGGTAAGTACATTGTTTTTTATGTTCCCTCACCAACTCTGGGCCTCCGATTATTATACTCCGGGGTCTTTTCAAAGACCCTGGAGTATAATGATAGCAGAGATTGTGGGGTTTGGCCCGTGGCCTCACATACCGATCCCCGCTCCTGCTCACAGCTGCCTCCGCAGAATCGGAAGCGCAGGCGGCCGTGAGCGGGACCCTGGGGATTGGTAAGTATATAGGGCCCGTTACCTGCTGGGGTAACGGACTATTAAAAAAAAAAAAAAAAAAGCATCGGGGGCCCTGTGGCAGCTGCTACCCCGGTAGTTACACCCCTGCCTGGATGATTCTTCGAGTGAAGGGGAGAAGGTGCTGTGGTCAGATGAGACAAAAATTGAGCTCTTTGGCATTAACTCAAGTCGCTGTGTTTGGAGGAAGATAAATGCTGCCTGTGACCCAAAGAACACCATACCCACTGTCAAGCATGGAGGTGGAAACATTATGTTTTGGGGGTGTTTCTCTGCTAAGGGCACAAGACCACTTCACCGCATGAATGGGAGAATGGATGGAGCCATGTACCGTAACATCCTGAGTGACAACCTCCTTCCCTCCGCCAGAACATTAAAAATGGGTCGTGGATGGCTCTTCCAGCAGGACAATGACCCAAAACATACAGCCAAGGCAACAAAGGAGTGGCTCAAAAAAAGCACATTAAGGTCATGGAGTGGCCTAGCCAGTCTTCAGACCTTAATCCTATAGAAAACTTATGGAGGGAGCTGAAGCTCCAAGTTCCCAAGCGACAGCCTCAAAGTCTTAATGATTTTAGAGATGATCTGCAAAGAGGAGTGGACCAAAATTCCTCCTGACGTGCACAAACCTTATCATCAACTACAAAAAAACGTCTGACTGCTGTGCTTGCCAACAAGGGTTTTGCCCCAAGTATTAAGTCTTGTTTGCCAGACGGATCAAATACTTATTTCCCTTTGCAAAATGCAAATCAATTTATATAATGTGATTTTTCTGGATTTTATTTTTGATATTCTGCCTCACTATTAAAATTAACCTACCCTTAAAATTATAGACTGTTCATGTCTTTGTCAGTGGGCAAACTTACAAAATCAGCAAGGGATCAAATACTTATTTCCTTCACTGTATTTAAATGTTTGGTATCAGGATGCCATGTCATGTTTGCAGAGCCTCTAAAGTACCAGTAAAGTGGAAACCCCCAGGGAGTGACCCCATTTTGAAAAGTGCATCCCTCAAAGAATTTATCAAGGGGTGTAGTGAGCATTAGTATCCCAGATGTGAATGCACAGCAGATGGTGAACAGTGAATATGTAAGCTGTGCGGAGTACATTGGGTACACTAAATTCCCTACAATATCCCCAGTAGCTCCTATGATTGTGGGAGTGACTCTGGTGTCTCTTTACCTTGTAAGCTCTAAATTTGGGGTGTACCCTAATATAGGCTCGCATAGCTTATGCATTCCCTTCGATTTGCAACAAGTTTTGTTCTAATGATTTGGGGTTTTTGTCTTCACATTGTACAAGCTATATTTTCTTTATTTTTCTGGTGATGTAGCCATATGAGGGCTTGTTTGCAGGGTGAGATGTATTTTGTAATGACAACGTTTTTGGGTGCTTTATAACTTATAGAATAAATTTAATTAATTCTTTCTTGGTGGATTAAAAATCTGGCTTTGCTTTTTACCTTAACTTTTTTTTTTCTTTCTGTACAGCATAAGTAACATGTTACCTTTATTTTGCAAGTCGGTACGATTACGATTTTTTTTTTTTTTTTTTTTTTTTTTTTTACGGTGTCCGTTCTGCATTAAGAATGATATGGTATCTTTTTCCAGTGAACCATCATGTTTAAGGTGTTACCCTATTTATCTGTTTTATTATATCCTGCTGCTTTTAAGCAATAAAATGCTTTCTGCAAGGGCCTAGACCATATTCTGAGTTCTATAACGTTCACTGTTTTGTTGACAAAGCTATGAGGCTTTTTTTTTTTTTTTCTCTTTTCTCTCTTTATCATAAGGGGACTCTGACTTGGATACTCTGCAATACTTCTGTATTGTGGTATATGGCACATGTGCTGCCTATGTGTACAATGCATTCAGACCTTTTCACTTATGTTGAGGCCCTATACTAAAATCAAAATTTCAAGTTTTCCCCAACAATCTACACTCAATACCCAAGAATTTTTGAGACCATTTTAGAAATTATTGCAAATTTATTGAGAAAGACCAAGTAAAATGGATAGATGTATTCAGACCCTATGCTATGACAGTTGAAATTTATCTCTGGGGACTGGATTATGTGGAGGCAAAGATCTGGAGAAGGATAAAAAAATACATTTCTGCTACTCTGAAAGTTCCACAGTGGTCTCCCAAATTCTTAAATATAAGAAGTTTAGAACAACCAGAACTCTTCCTAGAGCTGAGCACCCAACAAAACTAAGTAATCAGAGGAAAAGGGCCTTGGTAAGAGAGGTGGCCAAGAACCCAATGGTAACTCTGCCTTAGCATCACTGTGACCCATCTGGAGTTTGCAAAAAAGCACCTAAAGGACTTGCAGACTGTGAGAAACAAGATTCTATGGTCTGATGAAATCAAGGCCAAAAAGGCATGTGTCTGGAGGAAACAGCCTTTGCTCATGAGCTGCCATTACTATTCCTACAGAGAAACATGATTGTGGTAGCATCATGGTATGGGGATCTTTTTTAGCAGCTAGGACAGAGAGATTTGTCAGGGTTGAGTGAATTCTGAATTAAGCAAAATGCAGAGATATTCCTAATGAAAACTTCATCCAAATTGCTGTGGACCTCAGACTGGGCTGACGGTTCTCCTTCCAACAAGACCATGACCCTAGGCACACAAAAAGTGCAAGCTCCTTGAGATTAAGGTTGCCCGGCAGCTGGTGGCTGACTTCATAGCCATGCTCACCAGTACCATCCCAACTACTGTACATTGAACAAAATTAGAGCAGAGGTGGATCAGCAGGCTCACCGTATACAGCAATTGGAGCAGAAAACTGACTCCATGGCCTCATCTTTAGCTACTACAGCTGCCACCATTAATAGACTGATTGAGACCACAGCCAATCTGCATAACAGAACATCCAGCAGTGTTTCTCAACTTTTTCAAACCAAGTTTCCCCTTGTGAAAAAAGTTCCTTTCGAGTACCCCAATGGACAAGTCATCTGTTATGTGACAGATCCTGCTCATTTGGAAAAGACAAACTAGCGCATCATGCAAATCCTTTTATTGTGTATCTGCCACAGGTGACCCCCACAAGGAGGATTGTTGGCCTATTTGAAGATGTGCCAGAGTGCTTACTGTGGCAGCTATGCAAATCCAATCTACCCCAGACCTTGGGCCTTAACTGTCTTTGAAGGGTTGAAAGAGCTCACCACATAGGTCCCCTGAGATCGGTTACATCATCTGACTCTACTCTGGCAGGTTATCACTAAATACGTGGACTATACAGATAAGGATGACATCTAAGGGTGGGTTCACACTTGCGCCGGCACATCGTCTACCACGAATCCGACCTAAATGTCGGAAAACTGGATAGGGAAAGGTTTGCGACGCTTTGCTTAAAACCCCATTCACTTGAATGGGTTTTTAAAGCAATGCGCAGGTGTGCGCTTACACCCTCTGTGCCGCAAAGCCTTTTTTTTTTTTTTTTTTTTTTTTTTTTATCAGTGTCGAACATTCACGACTCTTTCTGACCAAAAAAAACTGGCTTTGCGGCGCAGAAGGTGTAAGCGCACACCCATGGATTGCTTTAAAAACCCATAGAAGTGAATGGGGTTTTAAGAAAAGCGTCGCAAACCTTTCCCTATTCAGTTTTCCAGCATTTAGGTCAGATTCGCGGTGGACGGAGTGCCGTCACAAGTGTGAACCCACCCTTAAGGAATCATAGTGCTCCCTTAATGTTAAAGGGGTGCAAAGTGTTGCTCTTTGTGGACTATTCTGCAGTTGTTATGAAACAGAGGATATCAATCAGTAGGGTATGATCTACCCTCTTCTGGAGAAACATCAGGTTGATGGCTGATTTACACAGCCATCCTCCAAGTGTGGTGTGCAGATGGCTCCTTCCATTCCTTTCATGACCCTGAGGAGATGTGAACTTCTCATTACACCCAGCGGATATTCAGGAGCAAGTTCTCCAAGACCTCAGAGGCCCTCCTCCACCTACCGGCAGTCTTTGGTTCTCCCACAAAAGATAGGAAGCAGGGGGCGCAAAAGCCTAGCATATATTCTGGTGTCAGATAAGGGCTGCTTTGTTCATGTGGTTTTGCCGTGTCCACAGAATATTAGCAACTATAATGTCTATGCCCCTAATGTGGACTGGTGGTCCTTCTTCTCTGACTTGCAGGTGTCTGTCTTGGCAAACCCTAACCGCAATCTACTCTTGGGTGGTAATTTTAACATAGTTCACTCTTGCACTGAAGGTAGATCAGGTTAAAAGGGAAGAGTTAGGCAGAGTACCCAAAGAATGGTCTTGGCAGAACTCATGAAGGCCACATCTCTGGTTGACAGCTGGCAGTTGCAACATCCCCTGGGCAGGGAATTTATATTCTATTCCCACCTACACATGTCTGGTCTCATAGTCCCTGGCCCTCCTGCGTGACCTCAACTCAAAGATCGAGGACATGGTCATTTGAAACAATGACCCTGTGACATTGGGATTGTTGGATGCACCTTGCATATCTCAAGGGAAATGACTACGTTTGGAAGTTTCCGGCATTCATGACTAAAGATGAGGGTTTTATCCAACTATTGCAATACTGGTGGGAAGAGTATGCTGACTCCAACAATGCTTAGGGGGAACACATATTTAATCGTTTAGTCAGAAAACAAGGGAGCAATACCAACAAGCCAGCTTGATGGTGAGGGAAGCGTACAAGTTTGTAATCTCTATGGCTGAGATTTATAGAGGGATGTCTAGTGTCCCGGTGTGGATTTCACTTAAGGGTGGACGGGAGGGAAAAGTTTGTGGGGTGTTTGAATTGGGTAAACTTTCCTGGATAATTTTGCCCTTCCCAAAGTCATTCTAAATGCCCCAGTTACTGCTGAGGAGGTGCAACAGGTAATCAAAACTCTGTCCACTGATAAAGCATCAGGACCGAGCAAATTTTACAGGGCTTTAGAGATACAGGAGACTCTGATGCTTACCAAACTGTTATCAGCTGTGATTCTGGTGGTGGTGGTGGGGGGGGGGGGCTAGAGAGCTCTCAATAAATATTAACTGTTACATCCGCCATAATAGTAAGGAAGATATTGCATATTTATGGTGGCTGCTCATAACCACCTGGAGCTAATGCCCACAATTTGGTGTACACACTGATTACGGGCATTAACTTCTAAAATTTTTGTGGCATTGTATGGGTGCTGCAATTTTGCCATGGATCGCCGCTCTCTGGAACAGATCTGGTACCAGCAATCTGTTGCCATGGCAGGGGGAGCCTATCGAAGGCTCCCAGGCTTATCTGGCATTGAATTGTATTACAGGCATTAGCATTGTAATTTATAGATGAGCGAAGTATTCAAAAATTCGATTCGGCAACTTCGATGAATTTTTGCGATCTTATTATATTCGATCCAAAAACAGCTATTTATTGGTGGCAGAGAGCCGGGGTGGGCGGCAAAGTGTCGGAACCCTTTGGATGCCGCGATCATTAACCCCCGGTCGAAGCTGAGCGCCAATTGGTGGTTTTAACCCCTTGGATGCAGCGTTCAAACATGACTGTGGCATCCAAGGGGTTCAGCCATGTTACTGGCACCCCACGCGGCGAGATCGGGGGGTGCCGATATCTATTTTCTGCAGCCAGGGTTTGGCCAGTGACCCCAGGCTGCCTGGAGCCCCCAGCACCTGGTTGATCCTGCCGGGACCTCTGGAAATCAGCCTATGCGTCTGAATAGCGCTGACTTCCTCTATAGACTGTATTGCAGTCTATAGTGCTGAACCAGCGATCAGTGTATCACTGGTTCAGGTCCCCTAGTGGGACATCACTTAAAAAGTGTGTGTGTATTAAAAAAAAAAAAAAGGTATCGCCGTAATCGTACCCACCCACAGAATAAAGATAACATGTTACTTATGCTGTACGCTGCGCGGAAAAAACATTAAAAGGTAAAAAGCAATACTAGAATTGATGGGTTTTTTTTCAATCAGTTCAGTTAATAAAATTTACACTAAATATACACTTCAAAAGCCACAGCGCTCCTTCCCTTCTGCGCCCTGCTGTGTGCCCAACCTGCAGTTTATGCCCACATGTATGACACTGGTGTACCCAGGATAACAGACTTAATGTTATATGTGGGTATAAACTGCAGTTTGGGCACAGAAGGGAAGGAGTGCTATTTGGTTTTTGGACATCATGACTCTTTTGCAGAGCCCTGAAATAACAGTAAAGTGGAATCCCCTGACGTGACCCCATTCTGGAAACTACACCCCTTAAGGAATTTCTCCAGGGGAGCAGTGAGCATATTTAACCCCCAAGTGTTGCATTCAGGGGCGCACCGCTAATGAGGCGAAGTGAGCCGGCCGCCTCAGGCAGCACTGTCTGGGGGGCGGCATTTTTTATTGTCTATTTAATATAAACCAGCCCAGGACAGGTCGCTTAAAAAAAAAAAAAAAAAAACACCTACTCACCTGTCCCTTGTGCTCCGATGTCTCCTACCGTGGTCTGGTTCTGCTGCTCTGGTGGTTTTTTTCTGGTGGAAGTCCCCACCGCACATGACTGCTGAGGTCACTGACACGGGACATCACAGGGCTGTGGGGAAGAAAACACCGGAGCAGCAGGACTGGAACGCGCTGGGAGACACCGAAGCACCTTCCCCAGCCTCATATTAAAAAAGTGGTCATCCTGGACAACCCCTTTAAGGTGGCACTTGGGCTTTATTAAAGGGGCTTTCCAGCTCATTTTTATTGATGTTCTATCCTTAGGACAGATTATCAATAAGAGATCAGTGGACCCTTCCTCTGATCAGCTGTATGAAGGGGCTATGCTGCCTGTTTATATCATACGCTGTGTGTTTATAGTGACCGTGTGATGTAATTACAGCCTTGTCACATGGACGTGTACAGGACGAGGCTGTAGTTACATGACATGGCCGCTATGAGATGAATGACACTATGTAAACAGAGAAGCGATCACGGCGCTTACACAGGTACCACAGTTCATTCAAACAGGTGATCAGTAGGGGTCCAGGGTTTTTGAGCCCCACTGATTATTTTATTAATGACCTGGAAAACCTTTTAATTAGGAAACCTATGGGGCATTATTAATAAGGGGCACTATTTATACAGGGTACACACGGACATTATTAATATAAAGATGCACTTGGGGGTATTATTCATTATGGGAGGTTATATCATATATCTTATAATTGGGATAGCAGCAGGGTGGCTGTGCAGGTGAGGACAATGTGGGTCGGTGCCTGAAAAAGTGAGGAGCCAAATATGTCGGTGTTGTAAGCTTTACAGAGACAAGTCACAGCTGGAAGAAGTGGTCATGGTGGTCCAAAGGGAAGAGATGGGAAATGTGAAGGATTAGTCAGAGACGTCACCTATAAGTCACAAAATGTTACTGCCCTGTAATCACCTAAATGATAGAGTATAAATACCTGATTGATGGGGGTCTGTCTGCTGTGTCCCCCACTGAGCCTGAGAATTGGGTTTTTTACCCCCACTGGGTGGGAATTCAGCCTGACCACAGCCATATATATATATATATATATATGTGCTACTTGGTGGATGGACGAATCCGCATGGCTCTCATTCAACTTTGATGGGAGCGCCAAAGATACCCGAAGTCCAGTACTCGGCTATCTGCGGTGCTCCTATTATAGAGAATGGGGGCCACGTGGGCTCGCCCATCCACCAAGAAAAAGATGTGTGAAGTAACTTTTTTTTTTTTTTTTTTTTTTTTGTGGGGGGGGGGGGGGGGGCGTCTTTCTATAGTCCGCCTCAGGCAGCAAAGAGGCTAGGTTCACCACTGGTTGCATTCATTTCTTTTCCAGAAATGAATACGCAGCTGATGGTGAATGGTGAAAATGACTGACAATTTTTTTTTTTTTTTTTTTCCCAGGAATGTAATTTCAGTGTGTAATATGTTATGCCTGGTTTGTATAAGAGATCAATGATCCAAAAACTGTTGTGCCTGGGATGCCCGCTTAACAGTTTTTTGGAGTGTGTGTCTCTGCTGACACAAGCTGGGCACAGCACATTGGGCACTGAAATGGCGGATGTATGGAAAAATTGCAATTGTCATTGTCAGCTGCGCATTCATTTCTGGGAATTAACCCTATCACTGCCAGGGATCTCTGGAAATTTTGTACCTCCGGTAGCCACAGCAATTTTCACAGTTTTGAGCTGGACAAATCAAACCTACATTGTAACATTAAAAAAGTCATCCAACCCCCCCCCCCCCATGCCTATATATTTTCTTAAAGTAGACACTTGCAGCATTGTCAGAATGCCACTTGGTACTTTATGCGAACAAGCACCTTAATGCAATTTTGATTTAAAGTGTATGTTTTATAAAAAAAAAAAAAAATGCAAATAAATGTATATTAGTTGCTAAAAGTGGAAACCAAACAAAGTTATATGCACCAAACCTCCTAAAAATAAGAGATCAACATGTGCAGAGTTCATTCATATCACTAAGGCCTACACCCGCATGCACATGTCTTCTGAAAATCACTAGAACTGGAAGGAACAAAAATCTGTTTTAAAGCTGGAAATCTTTAAAAAAAAAAAAAAAAAAAAAAATATCATCCTCTGAAATGTAGGGATTACATACCGTGGAAAACAAGTGAACCCCTAAACCCTATATATTTTTTGAAATTAGACCACCTGAAGATTACATGTGTCTCAATTGGTTATCAATAGCCACATCCACCTTCATGTAACTTTGTGACACACACAAATAATTTTATGAAAAATGAACTAAAACCTATATTTGCACTTAACTTCCTATTCAATTTTACATCCACACACAAAATACATTTAAAACAAAAGATCAAGATGTACACAATTGATATATACTACAAACATCAACTACAACAAGAGCTCGTACTCTCAAAAACTCTGAAGACAAGCAAGATTTTGCTGTTATTCACTAATATGTTAAAAATCTATACTGCACCTAGCAAGCTGTGACACTGATACCAAAATCTAACTTTTTGGAGATTGCACAGCATACCGTATATAAAAACACAACTTAATATTTTATATATATAACCACCTTCATGCAACTTTGCAGCAAACAGATTGTAAGCAAAAATTCAAATTTGCCACTAAAGTGCATGCTCAAGCACTTTCCAAATGTACTTTCCAAAAAACTGCAATATGTGAGGAATTCATACATACCACACATATATATATTTACAGGTGCAAAATCGCAGAAATGCACCAACCAATTTTGTGCATGCAAATTAAATAGGAGTTTACATAAAAATATAATTTTCTAACTCCCTATAAAAATTGTAGCAATTTATACGTTCATCTCTAGTGATAATCGTTGTTGCTTTTATTTTAGCATGTAATAGAGATTGCTAGAGGCGTATTTTACTCTATAAAGATTAGGTATGGACAGGAGAGGGATTGGGTGAAATGTAAACTTTATTGATGACTTTGGCATGTGTTGTGTAAGTGTTTGCAACTCTTTTGGCGCTGCGACCTGGACAATGGTAAACATCTGGGTCACAGCGCCAGTAAACTTCCTGGTTATGTTCAGAGGGATAGTATGTAAGACTACCCCTGTGATTAGGCTCAGAGGGGTGTTACATTATCCCTCTATGTGACAATCAGAGAGCAAAAGTATAGTATGCTCTCTGATGGGATAACGTGGACAGAAGTCCCTGCTGCCCCCCCCACCCGGGGGTCACATACAGGTTATGTACATATGATGATGACAATTTTCTCCTCTTTGTGCAGTCTGCAGGGCTGCTCCCCCCCCCCCCCCTCCTCCTACCGCAGCTCTTAAGATGCTTCCTGAGACAGGAGGACATTTTAGAGCCCCATATCTCAGGATCCGTTAGGAGTATTAAGAAGATCTGGGATTCATTTTAAAGATGAGAATCTCCTCTTCATGATATCCCTTACAAATACGGAGCGAATAGCTGTTAAATACTGTCGGGAATTGAGATCTGCAATGTGATCTCAATGCCGAATAGCGTTTTTAACAGTGAATGGCTCCTAAACTGTAAGGGCTATTATGAAGATATTGGTATCATTCTAAAGCTGAGATTCTCCTCTTTAAAATGAATCCCAGATTCTTAATAGACCTAATGGATCCTGAGATATCATCATATTAGATACGTGATTGGCTACAGAAGTGCCACCCTGGGATGAAGAATAAATACGTGGCTGGCAGGGAAAGGGTTAAATGAATGCAATGCTCAAGGGTTAAAAAATGCTCACTATGCCGCTTGACAAATTGCTTGAGGGGTTATGTGTCTGCGGGTTTTACTTTACTACCAATTCAGGGGCTCTGCAAAAGTGGCATGACGTCTAAAAACCAAATAGTGCTCCTTTCCTTCTGTGCCCAAACAGCAGTTTATACCCACATATGACATTAAGTACTTTATCCTGGGTACACCAGTGTCATACATGTGGGCATAAACTGCCGCTTGGACACACAGCAGGGCACAGATATCAAGGAGCACTATGTCTTTTCGAGTGCAGATTTAGGTTTTTGGACGCCATGTCACATTTGTGGAGACTCTAAAATTGCCCCTACAAAATGGGGTCACTTCTTGGGGAATTCCAATTTACTGGTACCTCCAGGGCTCTGCAAAAACATGGTGGTCAGAAAATCCCTCTAAATCTGTACTCCGAAAGCTAAAAAGCACAGTGCTCCTTCCTTTCTGAGCCCTGCTGTGTGCTCAAGCAGCAGTTTACACCCACATATACAACTTCTTTGTACCTGGGATAGCCCACTTAATAGTTTTAGTAGTGTATGTCTCTGATGACACAAACTGGGCACAACGTATTGGTTAATGAAATGGCATATTTCTTCTAAAATTTCAATTTTCGCTTTGTACATTAATTTTCGGGAAGCAGTCTTGGGCTCAAAATGGTAATACCCCTTGATAAATTCCTTGAGGGGTGTAATTTCTAAAATTGGGTCACTTTTGGGGGTTTCCATTGTATTGCTACTTTAGGGGCTCTGCAAATGTGACATGGCACCTGAAAACTATTCCAGCAAAATCTGCCCTCCAAAAGCCAAATAGCGCTCTTTCCATTCCGAGCCCCACCATGTACCCATACAGCAGATTATGACCACATATGGGGTATTGTCGTGTTTAGGAGAAATTGTGTAACAAACTTTGGGGAGCTTTTTCTCCTTTATCCTCTTACGAAAATAAAAGATATGGGACTAAATTGAGAGTTTATTGGAAATAGAGTAATTTTTTTTTATTTTCACGTCCCAATGTTAATAAACTCTCTGAAACAGCTGTAGTGTCAAACTGCCATTGTATCACTTGATATGTTCTGTGAGTGGTGTAGTTTCCAAAACGGGGTCACTTTTGTACTCTAGGAGCTCTGGAAATGCGACATGGCACCTAAAATCTAATCCAGCCAAATAGCGCTCTTTCTATTCCAAGCCCCACCACGTACCCATACAGCAGATTATGAACAAATATGGGGTATTGCCGTGTTCAGGAGCATTGTTTAACAAACTGTGGGGTGCTTTTTCTCTTTTAACCCCTTGTGAAAATGAAAACTTTGGGGATAGTGACATTTTAGTAATTTTTTCATTTACACATTCCAATGTTAATAAAATCTGTGAAAAGGCTGTTGGGTCAAAATGCTCACTATACCCCTTGATAAATTCTGAGAGGGGTGTAGTTTCCAAAATGGGGTCACTTTTTGGGGGTGTTCTTTGTATTGGTACTCTAGGGGCTCTGCAAATGAGACATGAAACCTGAAAACTATTCCAGCAAAATCTGCGTTTCAGATGCCCAGTGTCGCTTCTTCTCTTCTGTGTGCCCAAACATCACTTTATACCCACATGTGGGGGATTTCTGTGCTCGTGAGAAATTGCATAACAATGTTTGAGATGCATTTTCTTCTTTAACCCTTTGTGAATCTGTTAATTTTAGGTCTAAATTAATGTATTATTAAAAAAAAAAAAATGTCTACATTTCACCTCCATATTGCTTTAATTTCCATGAAATGCTTAAAGGGTTAACAAACATCCCAAATGCTGTTTTGAATTATTTGAGGGATGCAGTTTTGAAAATGGGGTGAATCATGGGGGATTCTAGACCTATAGACCTCTATAATCCCCTTCAGAACTGAAGTGGTCTTTTCTTGTAAATCTGGAAAATCGCTGTTGTAAGGCTTGTAAGCCTTCTAACTTCCAATATAAATTAAAAGATGATGCAAATATAAAGCAGAGATATGGTAGATAATTAATGTATTTCTGTGATATGACTGTTTGAGAAGCAGAGCATTTCACATTTTGAAAATTGCGATTATTTATTTATTTATTTTTATTTTTGTTGGGGAGGCTGATTTCCCCTGTAACTGGATGTGGTACATTTAGCCCCAGTTGCAGGAGGAATACAGCCTTTTGCACATTATTTTCACATTACTATAGAGCTGATCTGGGTCCTGTAGGACCCAGCAGCTCTAACCGACTCTGATCCCGGCGAATCACATGACCGCCGGGTCAGAGGGCAGCTGCAAGATGGTGGCGCCCATAGTGCTGTATACAGCACTCATTGAGCGCTGTATACAGAGCGATTGGGAAGGCAGGGAAGGTAATAAACCTTCCCTGTCTTCTCTTTGGGAACTCCAGCTGAAGTTACAGCCGGCTCCCCGTTTCTCCCCGAAATCGTGCAGCTGCTGAGTTCTGCTTGGGGGTACTGGTACATCCTTGCGGAACTAGACAACCATCTTCCAGACGTAAAAACCCAATGGGTGATCCGGAAGTGGTTAAGCCAGAAGAAGGAGAAAAACAAAAAACTATGCTCACATGTCCCCAGTGCTCTAGTATCTCCTAGCGTCGTCCGATCCTGCTGCTCCAGTGTTTACTTCCGGCGCTGCACATGACCACAAAGTCCAATTTGCAGCCTCAATGAAGTACAATGGCTGCCACTACCTGTGACATCCCTTGTTCTTTTCTTTAGGCCGATGATAGGCCATAGTGGTCGTGTGGCTATTCAGCGGCCTAAGGAAAGAACCTGGGACGTCACAGCCAAAGAGGACTTCCACTGCAAGAAAACATCAAAGCAGCAGGACCGGACCACGCTGGGAGCCACTGGAGCACTGGGGATGGGTGAGATGTGTTATCCTGGACAACCTCTTTAACCCTTTCCCGACATCCGCCATAATAGTATGGCGGATGCCAGGTGCTTAAATATGGCGGTCGCTCGGGACCCGAGCAGCCGCCATAGCCACCGGGTTTCTGCTGTATTATACAGCAGACACCCAGCGTTAATGCCCATGATCAGCAATTATCTTAGGTATTAACCCCTCTGGTGCCTCAGTCAAAGCCGGCGGTGCGCGGGCTTGTGAAGGCTCCCAGGCCTGTCTTTCATTAACTTCTATTGCAGGCTACTCTATGTAGCGGAAGTACATACACGGAAGTATAAATAAGTTACGGATGTCAGAATATGGCGACTTTAAAAAAAAAAAAAAAAAAAAAAAAAAAAAATATATATATATATATATATATATATATATATATATATATATATATATATATATATATTATATACAGTGCCTTGCGAAAGTATTCAGCCCCCTTGAACTTTTCAACCTTTTGCCACATTTCAGGCTTCAAACATAAGGATATAAAATTTTAATTTTTTGGTGAAGAATCAACAAGTGGGACACAATCGTGAAGTGGAACGAAATTTATTGGATATTTTAAACTTTTGTAAAAAATAAAAAACTGAAAAGTGGGACATGCCAAATTATTCGGCCCCCTTAAGTTAATACTTTGTAGCGCCACCTTTTGCTGCAAGTACAGCTGCAAGTCGCTTGGGGTATGTCTCTATCAGTTTTGCACATCGAGAGACTGAAATTCTTGTCCATTCTTCCTTGGAAAAAAGGACTATCAGCTGTGTATCCACCTGACTTCTGAACAACACAACATGGTCCCAACACCATTTATAAGGCAAGAAATCCCACTTATTAAACCTGACAGGGCACACCTGTGAAGTGAAAACCATTTCAGGTGACTACCTCTTGAAGCTCATCAAGAGAATGCCAAGAGTGTGCAAAGCAGTAATCAAAGCAAAAAGTTGCTACTTTGAAGAACCTAGAATATAAGACATATTTTCAGGTTTCACACTTTTTTTGTTAAGTATATAATTCCACATGTGTTAATTCGTAGTTTTGATGCCTTCAGTGTGAATCTACAATTTTTATAGTCATGAAAATACAGAAAACTCTTGGAATGAGAAGGTGTGTCCAAACGTTTGGTCTGTACTGTATATGCTGTGGGCAAAAAGATTAAACTACTTGACAAAGGCCTATTTTCATGTGGACAGATTAAATATTTTGATAGATGAGGTATGTTTAGGTTTCAGGGTAAATTTCTTCTTTTGGATCTTGGATTTGCTTCTGCCCCCTCTACACCCTCTGGATCGGTTTATCTTTTTGTTGAAATACGTCTGCAGATGGTGAAAAAATTGCGTTATGGTGGTGGAGCTGGTAATGGGGGGGGGGGGGGGTGTAGTAGTGGTAGTGGTAGACCCCGTGGGGATACTAGGGAGACTGATAGGGGATGACCAGTTTGGGGAACTGAGGCATCTGATTTCGGAATATCCAGTTGTGTAATATTGGCACAGGAAGAGGGTGAAGCTATGGGTGAGGACTGGTCCTCGTGTGTAGAACTTTAGCACTACTTCACCAGACCACTAATAACCTTTTAATATTATCACTTTACATACCCCTGCCTTGGGGTCTCGTAACTCCCTCGATGTCAGCACGACTAGACACACGTTCCACGCATGTGCACACCCTTTCCCCAGCATCTCCTCACCACCTCCGGGTCTCTTTGTGCCGACACCCTTTGCGCATGCGCACTTCGTTGCATTGATTTTGGCGCTTCGTTCTACAGACGCCGACTGCTTCTATATATTTACCCTTTTAGTTTGCAACATCACTACTTGGTTCACAGGTCTTTACGGACACCACCAGCTGTGAGTACTCCTCTCTTTATCCTTCACACTCCACCAATAAAGACTTCTGTTCATCACATCTGCCTACTCCAAAAGATCAATTTATGTGTTTCATCCAACTATTGTCCCTTTCACTACCTCTTCTCATACTACTACAAACTGACAGAGCCACATATAACACATATAATAAGCGTACAATATAGAAGTATTGGTGTATGTATATATATATATATATATATATATATATATATATATATATATATGTGTGTGTGTGTATGAATTTAGATATTGACCCCTATGCCCTTGTTTATGCCTCCCCTTCCCCTTCAAAGTTTTCTTTGTGTTTTCAGGCAAAGACAGATTATCCCAGGGATCCGTTTTTCCCAGTCAATCAGAAGACTGATGGGGTGGTGAGGTCTTAGCTTCCTTCTTACTAAAGATGTTTGCAAAGGACGCATACGATGGTGGGAGACTTGCATCCTAGGGTCACAGGGGTTTGATCTCTGTCCTATATACCCACCTTCTGGGAATCCAATTTAAAATCACACCGTTAACAGTGGAGGACAAATGGAGATCTCTGCTCCATGATTTATCACAGGAGGACTGGGATGAAACCCTAGAATAAGCACTGTATGTATTCTCTGCAGTTAACATTTTTTTTTTCTCTAACACTCACCATTCCAGAGCAACAAGTGCAGATAGTTTTGATGCCTGGTGTTTTAATCACTGTAATGTCAGAAGAGCAGTGTTGGGCTAAGAGGTGTGATTCAGAGCTCCAATCAGAGGCAGCCAGTGTCAGAGCTCAGAATTGCACCCCTTGCCTGCTCCTGTCTGTCACCTCCCTTCTGACAGTACAGAGCCCAAATACCATATCAGGCACCAAAGATTACTGCATTAATTGCTCAGGAACGGTGGGGGCTAGAGAAAAATCCACCTGTGCCAGAATTAGTGGAGCAGGACCTATTAATTGATGTAAATAGCAGGACTTGTTGAAGATGGAGAAATGTGGTCCTCCCCCTTTTTTTTTTTTTTTTCTCTCCTTGGTCCCTGGCCTGTATCTCCTTATCTAGCATTATAGGACAGATGATGTGACTCTCTGCTCTCTGGATGGGAGGGGGGCTGAATTCTCTGCATTATGCTTTCTTTCAGAAGTGTTCTCTCCTGCTGATTTAAAGTTTGCTGATACAGACTCGGACCGTGTGTATTATCTCTGTGTAAAGACAGCATTGAGTTTATTGCAATTCTGTCAGTGAACACCCAAAGAAAGAAAAAGGTGGCACTGTTTAAATGCCTGACCTATGTAACGTAAATATGTAGCGGTTTAACGGCACTAGGAGAACATCTTTAACACAATAGCTCTTAGAAAGGTGGTTCCCTCTCCCTGAAGACAGTCATATTGGAACAATGACCATTTAGAAGCAAAAAGATGGGGGCACAGTGGTGCAATAATCCCGACCAAGGGATTATTGGACCACTGCTACAGAATCCAGTGCGTCAGACGACCAGGCTGTTGCTCCCCTGATCTCTAATAAAAAAGATAAATTTTCTAGAACAAAGATCCCCTTTAGGATGAACACCAGAAGGGGAAGGAGAAAGAGGCAAACCTGGCCTGAATTGGAAACAGGTTACATGGAGGAACTGACTTGCGATCCTGCAACAGTGTTCAATTTAACTGAAGTTCATCTCAGCAGAGACATTATGTCTTTATTAACTAAGGGGTTAAACTTTGGTTTAACCGAAGAGTTTGATATTGCTGATTTTGAGATGGATCTGTTCAAAAATGTTAGAAAGATTAATCTGTTTACACTTTTCACAGAAACCCACAAATATATGCAAAAAAGTAGGAAAAATACCCTGTCAAATAGGCCCTCTGGGTTTTTTTTGTTAGTGATACCTTTCAAGAGTCTGAGAGAGAATGTTTTAGAGTTAACCGATTGGGTGGGATAACAAGATTCTACCCCAATCTCTGATATTGAATCTTTTAGTAGAGGAGTTCCTTCTACTTTCAATCCCCCTTTACAACCTGGGGATAACATTGATCTTTTCTATAAACAAGTCATTAAAGATGATCAAGCTCACTTTTATAATAAAGAAAAATCTAATTTAGCACTCAAGTACTGGAGATTCAATTTCTCCTTTAGCTTTAGCCCTATGTCTACTCAAATTAGAACTGCTATCTTAAAAAATTGGAGCCTATTGGAGGCTGATCTGATTCTCTATTCAAGGGCGATTTAAAAAAAAACAAAAAAACTCTTATAGCCTTTAGACAATGTAGAACTTTGAAAGATTCTCTGGTTTCAAGTCGATTTACGATGGGAGAACAAACTTGGCTAAATAAGAGTGTCCCTAAGGGGAATTAGAGATGTAACAATTGTGCCTTTTGCAATTTTAATTGTAAGAAAAATGTATTCAATTTTGGAGGGATGAGCCACAGAGTTAGACATTTTATCTCGTGCAAGCCGAAATTCGTAGTGTACGCGATATTTTGGCCCTGTCGCTTCTTATATATCGGCAAAATAATCAGGTGTCTATACGTAAGGTTTCGTGAACACCATAAATTGATTACTACAGGCGAAGGATCTCCTCACCTGATTCAGCATATAAGGGAAAAACACAGTGGAAATACCGTTTTTTTTTGTTTTTGTTTTTTTTTTACCTTTTGCAGGCATAGAACTACCCCCAAGTGGAGGAGAGAGCAACAAATACCTCCTACAAAGAGAGGCTAAATGGATTATAAGAACAAATGCCCTGGGACCATTGGGTTTGAACGATATGAGCGTGTGTGTGCGTGTGTGTGTGTGTGTTTTGTTTTTTTGTTTGTTTTTTTTAATATAAATTTTCTAGCTGTTTTGTACTTCATTATTTATAAATTCTGATTAGTGATAATATCCTTTTTCTTTTTGTAAGTGTAATACTTGTGCAGGATCTTCCTCCATGTGCCCGGCTTTTTTGATTAACTACCTCCAGTCTGTTTAAGCCCTTTTTTTTCTTTTTTTTCTCATCTTCATTTTTTTTGTAAGGTGAGACTATATAAAAAAAAAAAAAAAATCAAACTTAAATTTAATTATATTATTATATTTAATATCCAGTCTTTGCGATTTAGATCTCATCTGCTATATTATGCAGAAATACGCTAGCTATATTGTATAGAAGTTTTCTTTCTGGTCCGATGTTTTATTCTATGATGTATGCTGTTTGCGTACTCGCACTGAATGTTCAGGCCAGTTTTCCTTCAGAATAACGGTTTAAAAAGAGTTTGCTGTGCATATGCGCACCTCTTTACTTCTGTACATTTAATAGCTAGTTCTCCTTCTGGTCTGTTTGAAGTTCCTAGCCTTTTGCTTATTTATGTATGGGATAAGGCTGTCATCTTTCTAGTCTGCTCTTGCTTGACTGGACGTTCATTGGACAATGTCTATGCTACCAAAATAGTTTAAAACCTGTTCTCTTTCTGGTCCAATGTTGCTGGGAGGCGTGGCTATTGCTGGATGGGTGGGCGGCAGGTTCCAACATTTGATTGGTTGCTTTCCTCCCTCCCCCACAGCTAACCACATGACTGGCCATGGCTTTTGGAGAGAGAGTCTTATATAAGTCTTGCAGTTCCAGTCATAATGGTGGCATCCTGAGGCTTGAAAAAATGCGTGTGCGCGAAACGATTCATTGCCTAGCCTGAAGGGCGTCTTCCTCTCTCCCATAGGTGTATATGGTTTGTTTTTATGGACGTTCTTTGAATAAAAGTCCGGTGAGTTCCCCCATCTTTTTGCTTCTAAATGTTCGCAATTCTGTCAGTCCTGGCAGCATTTATAAGCATTTTTCTCTCTTCTTCTCACCAAACCTGTGTAATGTACTATACATTTACTGTGCATGTTATTTGATCTGCATTATTAGATATCTAGTAATCATAACACACTTATGATAAAGGCAATGTCTATACTACTGAGGTACTTCATAGTGTCCTGTCCATCAAACAGTAAAAGCGTGCCTACCAGCTTGTTGTAGAATACAGGAAGTGAGTAGATGAGACGGCAGGCAAACTGGTGAGACTGAGATATGAGTAGATCCTTGGATGCTGGTCTGATGCCCTCACTTCCCCTCAAGCATGGATGGTACTTGGTGGTACATTTAATGTAACACTATCTTTGCTAATCACAGTTTATGTACAATATTTTTCTTAGATATTATTCAAATGTTATACACATGGTGCCAATATACCTTGCTAGTTTGACAATACTGCTTTTATATAACCAATTACTGTATTTACCCGAAACATTACTTTTTATCATATGTTCTGCAATGCTTTATTTTCTTGAATTGTACAAATATGATGCTCTGTTGAAATTCATAAATGTACATATTGTTTTGCATTGTGAGTTAAAAAAAAAAAAAAAGTTAGCTAACCTGTTTAGAGGTAATAAAGGTGTGATTTCAAGATCTCTATAAGGCAGGGGCCCCATGTTGCGAAAACACAGCGTTTTGGCTGTGGGACAAATGCTGGGGCAAAAAACAATGTGTATTGCGGTTCTTGCAAAGTGGATGGGATTCTGGCTACTCCCATTCACACATTGCAGAAAAAAAATCCGCTGTGGAAGAGCTGCGTTTTCAAAAACCCTTGCATTATTTTTATTTTAACAACTCGGGTGTGTGTGTGTGTGTGTGTATTTGGAATATGTATTTTACTTCACAGAAAATAGTGAAATGAAGTGTATGCTAATTTTTGTAGAAGCTTATTGTAACATCATTATAGTATCTAGAAATAGTTTATTCTTAGAAAGTGGGTTGACTTCACTTCATGAGACAACTCTTTCAAAGTATAGATACACCAGCTTGTGGAAGGCGACTAAGCCGGGGACCAGTCCCTATACTATAACACTTCAATAATACCATTCACTGTTGATTGTGATTTATCTAGGGGAAAACTGACATATTACAGTACTACACTCTAAATCAGTAAGCTCTAGCTAGCTATTTATCTTTACATATTCTTTAACAAATGTTTGTATAGGCAGACTTCCTGGTTAGGTACTGGATTTTATACACCTGTTGACTAAATGACATATGCGAAATACAGATCTTAAAGGGGTTGGCCACTTTCAGATCAATATTGAGACCGATGTTATTGTTTGTATAATAAAAAAAAAAAACAATAAAAACAAAAAATAATAATAAAAAACAATTTTCCAATACATTTTCTGTACAGGTTCCTCACATTTTCTTGATCTCTGCTTGCTGTCGTTCATTCTGTTTACTCCCAGTGAATAAAAATCAGTTCATGGTCATGTGCTGGGCACACAGGTGCATGGCTCATTACCAGGCAGATGTAAGGGAGTAAGCAAAGTGAATGACAGCAAGCAGAGATCTAGAAAACTGTGAGGAATTGATACAGAAAGTATATTGGAAAATTGTACAAATTTTATTATACAAACAATAACATTTGTCTCTCAATATTGGTCAGGATGTTGGGCAGTACAAAATGAGATTGCAAAAGAGGTTTCAAAACAATTTTTTCAAAGTCATTTGGAGTTTCAGCTTTTGCAAATTCATTTGGATGACTTACAACATCTCCATTCTTGTGTGTGATAAGACACTGGGACAAGTTGATCACTTAATTTAGTGCAGTTCAACGAGTATACGCTGTATTTTTAATGAGTATCTGTATGCTAAAAGCTGATGCGGCTCAAACCTACAGAAGAGGTACAGATCTTTCCATCATCAATTTATAGTTTTGGCACAACTCAACAGCGACGACTTCTTAACAAAATGCAAAAAGGAGAGACTCCTCCCAAGAGGCTTCAATTTATGTAACCCAACCCGGCACACCTACAACAGCAGATATGCAGAACAACTATGTATTCAGACTTTCGAAAGGCTGCGGAACAATATGATAAAGATTTCTTCACTCTTCAAATACTGAAGCAAAATACTAAACAAAATAAACAAGTGTGAAAGTGACCCTAGTATGATGCAGTACAGTAGACCAGAAGTTGTAAAGGCACATTCCAGGCGTTTTTTCATACTGAGGACCTAGCGACACGATATATCAGTAGTATCTGATTGGTGGAGGTCTGACATCTGAAATCCACACCAGCTGCTTCTGGGTACTGGAAGCTATAGTGATGGAATGAGCTGCAGTACCCTGGCACCACTTTACAGGCCTAGAAAAACACTTGATGACATATTTACCACTCAGGCCAATGAGGTTGAGTGAGAAAGGAAAACCTCTTTTTCATTGTCTACACCATGCTTTTTCAAGGTCATTGTCCACTAGTCTGGACAACTTTGTTTTTCTTCATACAGTTTGCATTTGTAGGCAGCACATCTCAATGGGACAGCATGCCCCTGGCAATCTAGGAAAAAAGTGTTCTTAGGGACACTTGTACCTGTTGTTTAACCCGTTAACTGAAACATGTCAAGGTCTTTTTAGAAGCCATGGCCGCTTGTCTGGTTTCTGCATTACCTGTCTTACATTTTATTCAGTTAAAAATGTCGATATCTCTCATTTTTTTTTTTTTTTTTTTTTTTTTGACATCTTATGTACATCTTTCTAGTATTCTGTATCAATTTAACGCTGAATGAACATGGCTATATTGCACTTTCATGTTGTACTAAGTGTAATAGGCTACTTTTTCAGTGTGTGTGTGTGTGTGGTACCTTATTGTACCTCTTTATGCCTCTGATCTTGCATAGAATTGTATTAATGTTGGTAGGTTATGGTATTGCTGGCAGAATACCTATTTATCTTAACTGTTGTTGTAAATTGGTAAAAAGTGTTTCTGTTTGTTTGCAGGGCCTACCCGTATAATGCCATCCAGCTCCAGTGCAATTGACTTTTTTGAACTGTTTGTCCCTGACAACGTGATTAAAAACATGGTGAACCAGACCAATATGTATGCTAAGAAGTTCCAGGAAAGATTTGGGTGTGATGATGCATGGGTGGATGTCACTCTTGCTGAGATGAAAGCATTTTTGGGCTACATGATATCAACTAGTACTCATCATTGTGAATCTGTGCTTAGCATATGGAGTGGTGGATTTTATAGCAACAAGAGCATATCACTTGTTATGACCCAATCTCGATTTGAAAAAAATCCTGAAATTCTTCCATATTGTGGCTTTTCGCTCCAGCCAGACTACCCATGGACTCTACAAGATTCAACCCTTCCTTAACTCTTTGCAGAATGGCTTTGATTCCTCTTTCAAGCCTTCACAAACACAGGTAATCATTTCTACAGATTCATAACAAAATGAATATCATCATCGTGTAACAAAGAATGTGTGAATATTAAACCAACATGGCATTCCACTATTGATACAAATATCCCACAAACTAATAGGAAATGTTAAAGTTGTTTCACTCCTATTATGATGACTTGCCCAAACCTTAAACCTTATCATCTTGATTTTCATCACTGATGGACAGCGCTGTCAGAGTATGAAATATCCTTTTTGTTTTTCCTTCTGTGAAGTTTAAAAAAAATCATCATCTAATTGCCTATAAGTCATTTGAGCTGCCTGTAGGTATATTAGCTGAAGAGTCACACTGGTCTGTTTTCTGAGGAGTTGTCATGTGAAGAGGCTTCAGGGGCGGACACTTCACATGCCAATATGTTTGGGCTCTGGAAATATAGCTCCCATTCCTGTGTCTTTAAAGAGGACCTTTCATGTTCTCAAGCACCTGCAGTTTTATATACCGCTAGAAAACCAACAGTTTGCTGAATTCACTGCACTGTCGGCTTTCCCATTATGTGCCCCCGGGGCTGGAGATATCGGTGCCTGTATGTTCGGCACTGATCTCTGCCCACCGTCAGATGGGCGTTCCTGACAGTCTAGCTGGGCTGTGAGGAACACCCCTCTGACAGTACAGGGCTATAGACGAGTTCGTCCATCTTGATTCCTATAGATTAGATTAAATCAGGGGAAGATTTCCCTTCCCCACCCCACCTTAGCTACAACACTCACAGATGATGAAACTCTGCTCTCTTAGGCTGTGTTCACATGGAGTTTTTTGGCAGCGGATTTTGACGCAGAATCCGCCTCAAAATCCGCCTGAAAAAACCTATCTTGACCTATCTTCAGGTGGATTCCGCCTGGAAAAACCACTGGAATTCAATGGGAGGTGGAAAAAACGCAAAGCAGTTCCTAGGCCCACACCAAAAGTGGTGTAAACTACATCCTACATCCACGTCGAAAAACCGCATCAGGTCAAAAAACGCATCCCAAAACCATTTCCTAATTCCTGAAGCTGGTGTGTGTGTGTGTGTGTGTGTGTGTGTGTGTGTGTGTGTGTGTGGTTTTTTTTTTTTTTTTTTTTTTTTTTTTCTGCCTACAAAAAACTCCGTGTGAACATAACCTTAGGGTTCACAAGGCAGAATGTGACACGGACAGTAACAATAGTAAACAATACTGCGAACCGCTCTCTCGGTACCGGTGACCTGCAGGAGTCCCGGGAGTTGGACCCCTGCAGATCTAATATTTATGACCTATCCTAATGATAGGCCATCAATGTTAGAAACCGGATAACCACTTTAAAGAGTATCTTTCACCACCTCCAAGTCCAATAGGTGCTGCTTCATTGAATCTGGCACAGTAGGAATTTTTTCTCTAGCCCCCTCCATTCCTGATCAATCAATGCTATTAATTTTGGTGTCTGATAGTACAGTGTCTAAATAGAATGTCAGGAAGTTGGTGTCAGACAGGAGCAGGCAAGGGCTGTGAGTCTGACGCTTGCAGCCTCTGATTATAGCTCTGAATTACTCCCCCTGTCTGACACTGCCCTTGTGACATTCAAGCTTAAACAGCACATCAGGCATCAAAACTAACTGCACTTGTTGCTTCAGAATGTTGTAGGCTAGAAAAAAAAAAATTCCAACTGTGCTAGAATCATTGTACCTATTAACAGATGCAAATAACTAGAATTGGTGGAGGTGGTGAAAGGTCCTCTTTAACCACTTCCGAACCACCCATTGGGGTATATACGTCTGGATAGTGGTTGTCTTGTTCTGCAAGGTCATACCGGTACGTCCTTGCAGTTTTAAGCACCTAAATGAAATCATGCGGCTGCAGAAGCAGGGAGCCAGCTCTTACTACAGCCGGAGCTCCTTTAGAGAATGTAGGGGTGGATTATTACAGTCCCTGCCTTCCCGATTGCGGTGTACAATGCTCAATGAGCTCTATAGACTGAGCTATGGGAGCCGCCATCATGCGGCTCCCCTCTGATCCAGCGTTAATGTGATCTGCCAGGGATCAGAGACTGTAAATGCCACTGGGTCTTAGTAGACCCATATAAGCTCAGCAGTCATGGGCAGGAGGCTGCATTCCTTTGTAACTTGGGCTAAGGTATCTGCTCCAGTTACAGGGGAAATCTGCCCCATCCCACCCAAAAAATTAGTGTGCAGATGCCCCCAAAGGTCTATCATGACCTTATGACACAATGTACAAAAGTATTGGCACCCCTGCAATTCTGTCAGATAATACTCAATTTCTTCCAGAAAATGATTGCAATCACAAATGCTTTGGTAATAATATCTTCATTTAATTTGTCGTCAATGGAAAACCACAAAAAGAATTGTCAAAAAGCCAAATTGGATATAATTCCACACCAAACATAAAAAAGGGGGTGGACAAAAGTATTGGCACCCTTTGAAAAATCATGTGATGCTTCTCTGATTTGTGTAATTAACAGCACCTGTTACTTACCTGTGGCACATAACAGGTGGTGGCAATAACTAAATCACACTTACAGCCAGTTGGAATGGATTAAAGTTGACTCAACCTCTGTCCTGTGTCCTTGTGTGTACCACATTGAGCATGGAGAAAAGAAAGAAGACCAAAGAACTGTCTGAGGACTTGAGAAGCAAAATTGTGAGGAAGCATGAGCAATCTCAAGGCTACAAGTCCAAAGACCTGAATGTTCCTGTGTCTACCGTGCGCAGTGTCATCAAGAAGTTTAAAGCCCATGGCACTGTGGCTAACCTCCCTAGATGTGGACGGAAAAGAAAAATTGACGAGAGATTTCAACGAAACATTGTGCGGATGGTGGCTAAAGAACCTCGACTAACATCCAAACAAGTTCTAGCTGCCCTGCAGTCCGAGGGTACAACAGTGTCAACCCGTACTATCCGTCGGTGTCTGAATGAAAAGGGACTCTATGGTAGGATACCCAGGAAGACCCCACTTCTGACCCACAGACATAAAAAAGCCAGGCTGGAGTTTGCCAAAACTTACCTGAGAAAGCCAAAAACTTTTTGGAAGAATGTTCTCTGGTCAGATGAGACAAAAGTAGAGCTTTTTGGGAAAAGGCATCAACATAGAGTTTATAGGAAAAAAAAAAGAGGCCTTCAAAGAAAAGAACACGGTCCCTACAGTCAAACATGGCGGAGGTTCCCTGATGTTTTGGGGTTGCTTTGCTGCCTCTGGCACGGGACTGCTTGACCGTGTGCATGGCATTATGAAGTCTGAAGACTACCAACAAATTTTGCAGCATAATGTAGGACCCAGTGTGAGAAAGCTGGGTCTCCCTCAGAGGTCATGGGTCTTCCAGCAGGACCATGACCCAAAACACACTTCAAAAAGCACTAGAAAATGGTTTGAGAGAAAGCACTGGAGACTTCTAAAGTGGCCAGCAATGAGTCCAGACCTGAATCCCATAGAACACCTGTGGAGAGATCTCAAAATGGCAGTTTGGAGAAGGCACCCTTCAAATCTCAGGGACCTGGAGAAATTTGCCAAAAAAGAATGGTCTATAATTCCAGCAGAGCATTGTAAGAAACTCATTGATGGTTACCGGAAGCGGTTGTTCGCAGTTATTTTGTCTAAAGGTTGTGCTACCAAGTATTAGGCTGAGGGTGCCAATACTTTTGTCCGGCCCATTTTTGGAGTTTTGTGTAAAATGATCAATGATTTGACTTTTTTTCATTCTCTCTTGTGTTTTTTCATTGCAAGCAAAATAAATGAAGATATTATTACCAAAGCATTTGTGATTGCAATCATTTTCTGGAAGAAATTGAGTATTATCTGACAGAATTGCAGGGGTGCCAATACTTTTGGCCAGCACTGTATTTTCCCAGTTATAAAAAAATAAATAAATAAATAAAAACAAACCATGCAAAAATAAAGCCCTATGTGTCACCTAAAAAGCACATATGAAAAAACCCAAAAATGTGTCTGGTCCTGAACCAGAGAAATTGGCCCAGTACTTAAGTGGTTGAAGAGGACTTTTCACAACATCTGCCCAAAATCTTTGCATCCTTTTAACCCCTACCCGCTGGAGGCATTTTTCGTTTTTCACTCCCACCTGCCAAACCCCATAACTTTGTTTTTCCGTTCACAGAGCTATATGAGGACTTGCGGGATAAACTGTCTGTTTTAGTGGTACTATTTAATATAGGTAAAATATATTGGAAACTTAAAAAAAATTAGAAGCCAAAATGTCATGTCTTCTGTATTCTATGGGTCCGTTTTCCAGTGATACCATATTTATATAGTGGTGTCTGTTGTTTATGATTATTATTATTATTATTATTACCTTAACATTTTAACCCCTTACAATAAATAAATAAATAAATTTCCAGGGGTCTGATCACTAATACAGTGCATTTCAAAATACTAGCACTTGTATTACAGGCTGCATATAGCAACCCTCAAAAAAAAAAATTAAGGGGCATAATGAGGAATTGTTTTCCCAGATGTGGATGGTGAGTAGGGAATATGTGTAATGTACGTACATACATACACAAGGTGGTACACTGATTTCCCCATTATTTTCTCACTAGCTCCTAGTGTTGGGAGGCATTCTGGGTAGTTGACTCTGTTTTATCTTTTATCTATCCTCATAAATTCTAAGCCCAGGGCAGTGATGGCGAACCTTTTAGAGACCGAGTGCCCAAACTGCAACCCAAAACCCACTAAATTATCGCAAAGTGCCAACACGGCAATTTAACCTTAAATTAACCAGGATCTGTTTTATATTGACCTTGCAATGTTATTACAGCCTGTCTGCTATAAAACAGATACTGTAATATAAATAGTCCCCCATACAGTATTAGATGCTTCAGTGGCCCCCATACAGTAGTATATGTTTCAGTGTCCCCCACATCGTATTAGATGCTTCAGTGTCCCCCACACCGTATTAGATGCTTCAGTGTCCCCCATACAGTATTAGATGCTTCAGTGTCCCCCACACATTATTAGATGCTTCAGTGTCCCCCACACAGTATTAGATGCTTCAGTGTCCCCCACACAGTATTAGATGCTTCAGTGTCCCCCATACAGTAGTATATGCTTCAGTGTCCCCCATACAGTAGTATATGCTTCAGTGTCCCCCATACAGTAGTATATGCTTCAGTGTCCCCCATACAGTATGAGATGCTTCAGTGTCCCCTATACAGTATGAGATGCTTCAGTGTCCCCCATACAGTAGTATATGCTTCAGTGTCCCCCATACAGTATTAGATGCTTCAGTGTCCCCCATACAGTAGTATATGCTTCAGTGTCCCCCATACAGTATTAGGTGCTTCAGTGCCCCCCATACAGTAGTATATGCTTCAGTGTCCCCCACACAGTATTAGATGCTTCAGTGTCCCCCATACAGTAGTAGATGCTTCAGTGTCCCCCCATACAGTATTAGGTGCTTCAGTGTCCCCCATACAGTAGTATATCCTTCAGTGTCCCCCATACAGTATTAGGTGCTTCAGTGTCCCCCACACAGTAGTAGATGCTTCAGTGTCCCCCATACAGTAGTATATGCTTCAGTGTCCCCCATACAGTATTAGATGCTTCAGTGTCCCCCATACAGTAGTAGATGCTTGTGTCCCCCATACAGTATGAGATGCTTCAGTGTCCCCATACAGTATTAGATGCTTCAGTGTCCCCCATACAGTAGTATATGCTTTAGTGTCCCCCATACAGTAGTATATGCTTGTGTACCCCATACAGTAGTAGATGCTTCAGTGTACCCCATATGGTATTAGATGCTTCAGTGTCCCCCATACAGTATTAGGTGCTTCAGTGTCCCCCATACAGTAGTAGATGCTTGTGTCCCCCATACAGTATGAGATGCTTCAGTGTCCCCATACAGTATTAGATGCTTCAGTGTCCCCCATACAGTAGTATATGCTTCAGTGTCCCCCATACAGTAGTATATGCTTGTGTACCCCATACAGTAGTATATGCTTCAGTGTCCCCCATACAGTAGTATATGCTTCAGTGTCCCCCATACAGTATGAGATGCTTCAGTGTCCCCCATACAGTAGTAGATGCTTCAGTGTCCCCCCATACAGTATTAGGTGCTTCAGTGTCCCCCATACAGTAGTATATCCTTCAGTGTCCCCCATACAGTATTAGGTGCTTCAGTGTCCCCCACACAGTAGTAGATGCTTCAGTGTCCCCCATACAGTAGTATATTCTTCAGTGTCCCCCATACAGTATTAGGTGCTTCAGTGTCCCCCATACAGTAGTAGATGCTTGTGTCCCCCATACAGTATGAGATGCTTCAGTGTCCCCATACAGTATTAGATGCTTCAGTGTCCCCCATAGAGTAGTATATGTTTCAGTGTCCCCCACACCGTATTAGATGCTTCAGTGTCCCCATACAGTATTAGATGCTTCAGTGTCCCCATACAGTTTAATTTTTTTCCTCCCCCCCCCAAAAAAAAATTTTCTTCCCACACGCCCCCCCCCAAAAAATTTTTTTTTCCCCCCCCCCCCCCAAGAAGGGCCCCCTCCTTCTTCTTCCTCTGGTCGCCGGCGCTGATGTTTTACGTCATTGTGCCTGTGTCGGGGCAGAGGTCACACTCTGCAGTCAGTGTAGGCCGCGGTTCCGCAGACCGCGGCCTACAGTGACAACATTCAGCTGTATGTACATATGCACATATAGCTGAAATAAGTGATCGCTCACAAACTGGGATTCCTATACCGGATTCCCCGTTAGTGAGCGATAATGGCGAGACGGCGCGCGTGCCAACTCAGAGGGCTCTGCGTGCCCTCTCTGGTACGCGTGCCATAGGTTCGCCATCATGGGCCTAGGGTGTACCCTGGTGTATGGCCAGTCCTAAAAATGTGGCGATTTTTGTTGTCATATTGTACAAGGTATCATTTTAAAAAAAAAAAATCTGGCAATGTAGCCATATACATAGACCTTTTTTTTTTTTTTTTTTTTTTTTTTTGTTGCAGGATGAAATGTGCTTTTTATTAAGACCACTTTTGGGTACCTATAAAGTATTCACCAAATTTTATTAACTCTTTCTGGCATTGCTTTTTAAAGTTACAGAATTAAATTATCCAGCTGAGTGCTTAATTTTTGCTGGACGAGCTGTTCTTTTTATTAGTAACAATTATGAGTTTTTGATCACTTCATATTTTGTGAGGTGAGAAACTGAGAAATCATTAGTTCCCACACAGTACAATAGGCTTCCCACAGTGGCCCCATGCTATTATTATACACTGGGATCTCCTTCTTCTTTTTTTTTTTTTTTTTTCCCAAGATGGCAAAACTCATGTTTGTCCAAGACATCTGTAGGGTTAATGCCCGCAATCAGTGTGGAAATTGTATGTGGGCATTACTGACTGATCTCTGTTGTGTAATACAGCAGGAACCCTGCCGCTATGGCAGCCACTCAGCTCCTGAGCGGCCGCCTGTTTAAAAGACCCTATATCAGTTATAATATGGTGAACATCTGGAAAACATTAAATGAAACTCAGTATAAGGTATGTATTTATTTTAGCCCATCAGTCCTCTATAATCTACCAAGAGATCAACTTTAAGTTGCTGTCAGGTTTGTATAGATTCTTGCAGTACATGCATACATTGTATCCTGAGATTGATCCCAAGTGTAGGAAAAGTGGCAGAGGGTAGTTTTGTACCATACTTTTTGGTCATACCGTCTTATGTCTCTAGTTTTCTCCTTTTTTTTTTTTTTTTTCCATCTTTCACCATTGTTGTTGTATATTGAGCTATGTATAAAGAATGTTATTTGTATGTGTATTTATAAATAAATAACTACATAAAAAAAGGAAAGAAAGTCTGTTGGCCTGCTTCTGTTGTGAGCTATAGTCTGAAACATCTGAACTACTGTCTACTCTAACAAGATGTGAAAAGTCAGTTTAGCAGGGGGAGCAAGAAAAGATAGATATATTACAAAATTTCTTATCACTTATATTTATGCAACATTTGTTTAAAAATGAGTAACCAGTTAAACTGGACATTCTGAATGTCGTCTTGCACTACTTGGTAGCTTCATATCTAGATCTTTTAATACATAATGTTCCATTATTGGTGTCTAACTTGCTAGTTTCTTGGCCAATACTTATAGTTGGCTCTTCTTAAGTTGGAGTTCCCTAATAGCTCCTATCTCCTCCTACCTATCAGGTTTATCAATATGGCAATATCTTCACTGATCCATCCTGAAAATTCAAGCCCCATATATGAACAGGTGGGAAACTGACTTGGCCCTTGTGTTTTCCTTACAACAGAATGATAACCTTATTTTTCATACCCATGCAGCTTCAATTTGTGACTAGTTATAAGGTGACAGGTTACAAACTGCTGTGCAATCTGTATTATGCCTCAGAAAGATTACAAAGAATGCAGTAGTGACTGCAGGGAGAGCGCGAGCGCGCACACACGCACGCACACACACACACACACGCACACACACACACACGTATTTGTTTTGTCTCTTACTAACTCTTAAGATGGCATATGTCATCTTTAAAGGAGGACAGGGTGACACTACATTCAGAGAGCTACTGCCCTTTTTGAACAATAGCGCATTTCAGTTGCTGAATTATGAGCTCAAGCAGGCATCTGATGTAAAGTGTAACTCCTCATAATCATAACAATGGGAAAGATTTACTAAGCAATATATACCAGAATTCTGGCATAATTTGCACCAAAAAAACGAACTTGCATTTTACATGCCCTTGTGCCACAAGCATTTCAGACACTTCTATGACTTGAACAAAAAAAAGCATGACTTGGTGGCTTCATGAGATTTGGGTTTTGCCTAAGTGCCAAACGTGCACCAAATCTTTGTTGCATTTTTCTGGTGTAAACTAAGCCAAGTAATAGGAGGTATAAAGTTAGTCTTATAATGCAACAGATTTATCATATACCATCATACAGCGATAAATCTGCTGCATTTTAAGACTGTCTAGTCTCACACTTCACTGTATTAGTAAATTTGCCACAATATGCCCCATTTTGTTAAAGGGAGTCTGTCTACAGTAAATTGGTTATAAACCTGGCTACAGGAGCTTGTATAGGTCTTTATTCTTTGGAGCCCAATTTTCATGTAAAGTGCCATGTTAATCATATGCAAATGATGCTTTGCCTGGAAATCTAGAGCTGAGTTCAAAGCACGTTTCCCTTCATTTGCATGTGAATAAAATATTCAGCTTTTAATTTTCATATAAACGTTGCTAACAGACAGACATATTTGGAAACTATGGAATCATCTCTAGAAGGTTCTCTAATTAGGCTTATAACCAATGTATTGCAGACAGGTTCCCTTTAAAAGTAGGGCTCCCCCACAACAAACATAGTGCTTGCGGGTCACTAATATTTCCAATATGGAATTACATTTCAGGGAAATTCATTTGTTTGGATAGCTAAAACTATCAGGCATTAAGAGCTTAAGAGTTGCACAGCAAAGTATGTAAATTTGGCCTTAATCTCCTCCAAATAATACAAAACAGTATTGTTATTACTAGAACTCGGGTGTGTTGTTGTTGGTCTCTATTAGCCAGACAACACTGTAATTGTTGGCCATTCGGACTAATAAAACTGACTGTCCCTGTTACATGCTGCCTTCAGAAGAGCAGAATGTTCAGGCGATTTATATCAGGTTTGAAATCAGTTTACTCTTGCAAAGCCTCCAAACTTCTATTAGATATTTTTTTTTTTTCTACCAATTTGTTATGGTGATGCGGCTAGCGATTCATTGCTGCCTCCAATGTTCCAAAACACTGTTGTGAGTACAGCCCTAGTTTAACCTGCAACATCAGTCAGCCATTGGCTACCCTAGCTGAGCTGGGCTTCAGATGCAGAATTGGCTTCATTGTGTTTCTTCAACCAATAACATTTACAACATCATTTTCTTTTAATAGGTACTTCATGAACCATTAATTGATGAAGATCCAGCATTTATTGCTTCTTGTACAGAACGAGAATTAAGGAAAAGGAAAAAGAGAAAATTCACTCTATGGGTGAGGCAGTGTACTTCAACAGGATTTATTTCTCAGGTATGCATAGATAAAAAGGAGTGTATTGCCATATATATATATATATATATATATATATATATATATATATATATATATAAAGATTTTTTTTTTTTTTTTTTTATTATATTTTAAAACTAAATGGTGAAATATATCATTTTAGTATGTTTCTATTTTCTGAGTGTAGCAGTTTTTTTTTTTTTCCTTCTATTTTCTGTACATGATTAACAGCATTTAAGACATGCTCCACAGTACAGTCATAACCGTAGGCAGCAATATTCTGGTCCTGACTCATTGAGGTCTATTGGAGAGTTTTCTAGACATGGTCCTTACAGGGAGAGGGAGCACATAAGTTTTGAAATCTATTGTCAGTAGTGAATGCAATGATGGGTCACTGTGGGTGTTATGTGTAGAGGTTTTGTTTTGTTTTGTTTTGTTTTGTTTGTTTGAGTTGGAAGGGACCTCAAGGGCCATCGAGTCCAACCCCCTGCAAAAGCAGGAATTCCTAGATCATCCCAGCTATATACCTATCCAGATTCCGCTTGAAGATTTCAATTGATGAAGAACTCACCACCTCCCGTGGCAGCCTATTCCACTCCCTCACTACCCTTACTGTTAGAAAGTTTTTCCTAATGTCTAATCTGAATCTCCTTCCCCTTAGTTTCATCCCATTACTTCTCGTGCTTCCTTCTGCTAATGAGAATAGGGTAGATCCCTCTGCACTGTGACAACCTTTCAGATATTTAAATACCGCTATTAAGTCTCCCCTTAGCCTTCTCTTCTGCAAACTAAGCAGTCCCAATTCTTTTAGCCTTTCTTCGTAGGACATGGTTTGTAGACCTTCCACCATTTTGGTTGCTCTTCTCTGGACCTGCTCCAATAAATCGATGTCTTTCTTAAACTGGGGAGCCCAGAACTGTACACAGTATTCCAGGTGGGGTCTGACCAGGGCAGAGTACAGCGGAATAATTACCTCTCTTGATCTAGCTTCAATGCTTGTCTTGATACAGCCTAGAATTTGGTTAGCCTTTTTAGCCACCGCACCGCACTGTTGACTCATGTTGAATTTGTGATCTATTATTATGCCCAGATCCTTTTCCCCTGTACTCTCACTTAGTTCTATTCCTCCCATACTATATATGCTTCTTGCATTTCTGTTACCCAGATGCAGAACTTTGCATTTGTCCCTGTTGAATACCATTTTGTTCACCTCAGCCCATTGTTCCAGTGTGTCTAAGTCCTTTTGGATGCACTCTCTCTCCTCTCTGGTGTTGGCCATTCCTCCTATCTTTGTATCATCTGCAAATTTTATTAGTTCCCCATTAATCCCATCATCCAGATCATTTATAAAAATATTAAAAAGTACTGGGCCCAGGACAGAGCCCTGCGGCACCCCGCTTTTTACTTTCTTCCAGTTTGATGTATAGCCATTTAGAATTACTCGTTGTGCCCGATCATTTAGCCAATTGTGAACCCACCTTACTGATATTTTATCAAAGCCATACTTGATCATTTTTTCAATAAGAATGTTATGTGATACTTTATCAAAGGCCTTACTAAAGTCAAGATATACTATGTCCACTGCATTCCCCTGGTCCAACCATTCAGTGACTTTATTATAGAAGGAAATAAGATTAGTCTGACAAGATTTATTAGGCATAAAGCCGTGCTGGCTCTGATTAATTAAAGCCTTCCCATCCAGGTACCTAATTAAATGTTCTTTAAAGATTTGTTCAAAGATTTTTCCTACTATCGAGGTCAGACTTACCGGCCTATAATTTCCTGGGTCGTCCCTATTCCCCTTTTTGTAGATGGGGACCACATTTGCCCTTTTCCAATCTATAGGGACCACTCCTGTTTCCCATGACTTATTAAAGATTATTGCAAGGGGTTCTGTTATTTCCTCTGCTAATTCTTTTAAAACTCTAGGGTGTAAATCATCCGGTCCTGGGGACTTGGTTTCCTTAATCTTAGCTAAATGTTCTCTTACCAAACCTTCACTTATAATCAGCTTGGAGTCCTCATTCCCCTCATCACTATCACCATTAATGTTGATATTTCCATCCATTTCTTGGGAGAAGACGGATACAAAATATGAATTTAGTAACTCCACCTGCTGATCCACCATGTTAACTTTTTCATCCTTTTCGTTCTTCAGGACTCCAATGGTTTCCTTCACTTTTCTTTTGCTCTTAACATATCCCCAAAAACCTTTTACCTTACTCTTAACTTCTTTTGCAAGCTTCAATTCGTATTCAGCCTTAGCTTTTTTAATGCTTATCTTGCAGAGTCTGCAAACTGCTGTATACTCTCCCTTAGATATAGCTCCCATCTTCCACTTGTTGTATGTTTCCTTTTTTCTTTTTTAGTAGGTTATGTAATTTTTTGGTCATCCATCCTGGAGTTTTTAGGTGATTCCCATTTTTCTTGCTTCTAGGTATTGTTAGTTCCTGTGCATTAATGATTTCCCTACGGAAAATTTCCCACCCCTCATATGCATTTTTGTGCTTAAGTATTTTTCGCTATGGAATTCTACTAACCCTTACCTTTAGGCCCCTAAAATCTGCCCTACTAAAATTGAGCCTTCTAGTCTTTGTCTTCTCAGGTCTTCTTCTTACAACCCCAAACTCGAGTATAGCATGGTCGCTGAATCCCAATGACCCTGCTATCCTTAATTCCTTAACCATGTCCTCCTTGTTAGTTAAAACTTGGTCCAGAATGGATGTTCCTCTCGTGTTTTTTTTTTCTACTAACTGGGCAATGAAGTTGTCTGCTAGAGAGCATAAAAATTTGATAGAGCTTTTACTCGTAGCTGTGTGAGTTTCCCAATGAATATCTGGGTAATTAAAGTCTCCCATGATAACAATTTCAAATTTCTTTGAAAGCGTGGTCATTTGCTGTGAAAAAATCTCATCCATGTCTTCTGTCTGTCCTGGTGGTCTATAATAAACACCTATTATGATGTCCTTATCATTGTTTTTCCCCTGAATTGTTACCCAAATATTTTCCAATAAGTTATTATTTTGTAAAACTGTGATTTCCGTGGAAATGTGGTCTTTTTTAACATACAATGCAACTCCTCCCCCTCTTTTATAAGGAGGTGTGAACTTCTATTGTGATTCTGTCTTATCTTGTTGGTTATGTAAATTAGGTCACTGCTGCAGTGATAGCCCCTACAGAGTTATCTAGTATAAGGCTGCTGTTTTTTCACTCTTTGCTTTTGTTTCTGCCTCTCTCTGAGTGTTACTGTGTACAAGAGTAGAGTAACTTGTAGAGAAAATTAGTGTAGGGGAGGATGACTTCATACAGTTATCTCAGACATTATAGAACACCATAATAGCATGACCACAAAAAAATTATAATAAAATATCATTTTATTAACATAAATAATGAAACAAACATATATGGGGAGATAAATAATGAAGGTACACCATAATAACGATAGGGAGGGAAATGGGGGCCACAATAATAATAGGGGGATATACACCGCTGGTACAAATAAATATATGTAAGGATGGTTGAAAACAGCCTATATAGCACTATATATGCATAAACATACCATAAACAGTATAATAGCCCAAAGAAATCTAGTGAATACTAGAAAAATGGAAATAAATATGAACATAAGCAGCCACCATTGTAACCTCACCTAGTCACACTCCACCCCTGTCTATCTTGTTGGTTATGTAAATTAGGTCACTGCTGCAGTGATAGCCCCTACAGAGTTATCTAGTATAAGGCTGCTGTTTTTTCACTCTTTGCTTTGTTTCTGTATTGAAAGCTCTTTCTGCCTCTCGCTGAATGTTACTGTGTTCAAGAGTAGAGTAACTTGTAGAGAAAATTAGTGTAGGGGAGGATGACTTCATACAGTTATCTCGGACATAATAGAACAAACAAACTTTCTTTTGGTGTCATATGAAAAAGGAGATTCTCTTTTCAATGGTTACAGTAGTTATTTCCAGAAATATCACTGGTTAAAAATAGACAGGGTTGTAATTTTTATTATATAGCTATTATATATTAAATATCCTAATCCCAATTGTTTTCAACCAGTGATGAATCTAGAAATAATTAATTTATTTAGCACTGTAACCTTAGTGTCAGGGCTCTGTCTCACCTGGAAAAACCAGGGAACACGGTGAGAATAATGTTCTTTGATTTCTCCAGTGCTTTTAACACCATACAGCCCAGGTTACTGAGAGACAAGCTGGGCCTTGCTGGAGTGGACCACCACCTCTCCAACTGGATCCTAGACTACCTCACAAATCGACCTCAATACGTGAGAGCTCAAGACTGTGTGTCAGGTACCGTGATCTGTAATACGGGGGGCACCTCAGGGTACGGTTCTCGCCCCTTTCCTCTTCACACTGTACACTGCTGATTTTAGGTGCAACTCATCCAGCTGCTACCTACAGAAGTATTCTGACAACTCTGCAATAGTAGGCCTCATCACAGACGATGATGACAGGGAGTACAGAGAACTGAACCGGTTTTTTGTGGACTGGTGCCACCAGAACCACCTGAAGATTAACGCGGGGAAGACCAAGGAGATGGTGGTGGACTTCCGTAAAGGCAGATGCCCTCCAAAACCAGTGGACATCCTGGGGACGGGCATCGAGATTGTGAACACCTATAAGTACCTGGGTCTGCTCCTTAATAATAAGCTGGACTGGGCAGGTCATATGGAGGTCCTGTACAGGAAGGGCCACAGCAGGCTCTACCTGCTTAGGAAGCTGAGAGCCTTTGGAATCCGGGGGGCACTTCTTAGGACTTTCTTCAACTCGGTAGTGGCATCAGCCATCTTCTTTGGAGTGGCCTGCTGGGGGAGCAGTATATCAACCAGGGACAGAAATAAACTTGACAAGCTGATTAGAAGGGCCAGCTCTGTCCTGGGGAGCCCACTGGACCCAGTGCAGGTGGTGGGTGACAGAAGGATACTGTCCGTGGTGAGCTCTATGCGGGAGAATAACTCCCATCCCATGCATGAGACTGTGATTGCGCTGGGCATTACTGTCAGTGACCGACTGCTCCACCCTAGGTGTGAGAAGGAGCGCTATCGGAAGACTTTCCTCCCCACCGCGGTTAGGCTGTACAACCAACACCGACCTAAGCGGAGATCATTACATACAGAGAACTGAAATATCTCTCTGCCTGTTAAATCCCTCCCCCCCCCCGCCTCTGCTACGTCCTATCTGTCTGTCTGCTATTAATGTAATGCCTCTCACCTTGGAACATTCCTGTACATGTTGTATTTGTATTTGTATCTGCTTATCTTATCTTATCTTTGCTGCTGTAACACACTGAATTTCCCCACTGTGGGACTATTAAAGGACTATTATTATTATTATTATTATTATTATTATTATGTTTAATAATGTCAGAGATAGAACTGTTTGAAGTGACCCTCCCCTACTGACTTTTTTTTTTTTTTTTTTACATTTTACACAGCCCCGTACTCTTGTACACAGTTACATTCAGTTAAAAAGAGCCAGATGTTCATAAAAATATTTTTAAATCACATGCACAAAGGTGGGAAAGGAGTTTGTGGCTGACAATCCCAAAATCAGCAGACTTTTCTCTCCGCCAGTTTTATACTGAAACCCAGCGGACCCCATTATAGTCTATGGGGGTCTATGGATGTCTGTGGGTAACACGGATGGACTCTCCGTCTTTCGGGTCCCCATGCGGACCCGAACGACTGAGAGCCGAATGCTAGTGTGAACCTAGCGTCAGTTGACCAGGCAGACATTGTGTTCAGTATCAAGGGTTAGTAGCCATGACCTGCAAGCCTCAGCCCCAACGCATGTTTCGCCCAACGGCTTCCTCTGGGGGATGAGGTGGTGGAGGTAACACTCTTTTCTCTAAATAGGACCCACCATTATACATCATTCGGTGTGATTGCATGCCGCCACCCACAAACTGGAAGCTCTTGGGGTAGGCTATTCAACAGATTTACAAGATTTCCTTACAGTGAAGAAACCTTGTCACCTCTGAAGATTAAACCCTTTTTTTTTTTTTTTTTCCCGAGATGGATAGAGGGCCCCCTTTTGATTGGATTGTACATGGGATAGGCTTTCCCAATATTTCTTCTATGAGTCATTTATCATATTTCCCCTTAAATGTCTCTTCTCCAGGCTAAACTGATAGGAGGACCTCAGTTATGAATAGAGTCTAAAGGAGTTAAATCTGTTGAACCTTTTCTAACTTTAGGTCATCCTTTCTATGAACTGGTGCCCAGAACTGAACTGCATATTCCAGATGGGGCCGCACCAATGACTTATAAAATGCTAATATTACATCCCTGTCCCGCAAGTCCATACTCCTTTAATACATGACAATATCCTGCTGGCCTTAGAAGCAGCTGATTGATATTGCATGCTGTAATTTAACCTATGATCTACTAATACTCCAGGTTATTCTCCACCAGTGACTCTCCCAGTTTTTTACCCAGATGTATAACTTTACATTTATCCACATTGAACCTTATTTGCAATTTGCCCCCTTAAGGAAGAGTGCTTATTTTATCTACTAGTCTCATACTATATCCACAGGCTCCACTCTATCCAGACGACTACTACTCACCTCTTCATAAAAGCAAATCAGATCAGTCTGACAACTTCTGTATTTAGTAAAACCATGCTGCCTGACCTTATAACATTATGTACAGTCACATACTCCTGTATATAGTTCCTTAAGAGCCCCAATGGATGATAAACGCACCAGTCTGTAATTACCTAGAGCCCTCTTTGAAAATTGGTACAGTGCCAAGGGACTGGCGCAAGTGCCTGTCAGTAGAGAATCCCTAAAAATTAAGAATAGGGGTACAGAAATAACGAGACTGAGCTCTTTTAAGTACGTGTGGGTGTAATCCATCTGAAATCGGACATTGTTTGTTTACATTTAGTTTATTTAGCTTAGCTTGTTTATTCAGTTTAGTATATGGGTTGATGTATTACCAGCATTGGTGACTCCTACATCAACTACTGCCTGTTCTTCTGTATTCACAGAGTGTATATGTGTGAGTATATAAGGTATATGAATGTATGTGTAAATATAGAAATTTATATGTGTGAATATATGGTATATGAATGGGCCCATTTGTAACTGTATTCTAATTGCTTTTCCTGTTTAATTTTTCAAGATCTTTGTTCATTTGAAGGAAGGAAGTGGTACAGATGGCCTTGACACTCTGAAAAACAAGCCACAACTGCACAGCATAGTAGCTAAAAACTTGTGTCAAAATTCAAGTGGAAAAAATTATATAATATTTACAGGTCCAAGCATCACAAGCTTAAATTTATTTGAAGAATTTGAAAAACAAGGTATGTATTGCTTTGGTACTGTACTTTATAATAAATAAGTAAATTACTATTGTCAGTCACTGTAAAGGTATGTTCACATGTAGTTTTTTTTTTTTTTTTTTTTTTTTGTAGGCTGATTTTGAGGCAGAATCCGCCTCAAAAAAAAGCCTCCCATTCATTTCATTGGAAGTAAGTAGCAGTTTTTTACTCTAGCGCTTTTTTTTTTTTTTTTTTTTTCAGCTGGAGATAAAAAATAAAAAGCAATATGACCTATCTTCAGGTGGATTCTGCCTTGAAAACCCCATTGGAATCAATGGAGGTGGAAAAAAAAGCAACATGATTTTTACGCAGTTTGTGATTCGTCTTTAGATGTGGTTTTTGCAAAGGGAAGGGAAGTTTCCAGGTCCTAAATAAATAAAAAGATGCATTGACAAACCATTTCCTAGTTCCTGAAGCAGATTTTTTTCAGCCTGCAAAAAAACTCGCTGTGACCATACCCTAATAAAAATGCAAAATTGGTTGCAGCAAAATACCAGCTCTCCAAGACAGAGAGACTACAAGGCCTGTTCTACAGAGGGGTGGCGACTTGTCCTTAGTCTCAGCGTCCTAAAGAGATGGTGTTTCACTGCCATCAATGCGGATACTACAGGTTCATCTCAATAAATTAGAATATCTTTGAAACGTTTATTTCTTTCAGTAATTAAATAAAAAAAAGTAACGACCTATATTTTCTAGATTCTTTACACACAGTGTGTTAAATTTCAAGTGTTTTATTTCTGTAAATGTTGATTATGGATTACAGGTACTGAAAACCAAAATCTAAGAAAATTTGAATATTGTAAAAAGTTCAGTATTGTAGATTCAGTGTGTCACCTGTCAAGGTTTCCTAAACCTTTAAATGGTCCCTCAGTATGGTTCAGTAGGACACACAATCATGGAAGACTGCTGATTATGAATTGAATTACTGAAATGAATATTTCAAAAATATTCTAATTTATTGAGATGCATCTGTATGTCAATTTGCCTTGATAGCCAGTATTGGCTATAAACAGCATTATATCACTGCATAGCTGACCCCTGAGGAAAAACTTTCATTTTGAAATGCGTAGGAACTTTCAGAGGAGCTCTAGAGGAGGATTTAGTATTGGAACTAATTTACCAGTGACCCTGACATCCAGGGTTTGGAGCAATTCATTCTTCAACCTCAGTGGAGGGAAAAAGGTATTTAGGTAATAGACTCCCCTTCCCTAGGGTATTACTACAGGTCCATCTAGAATAGAACATCAATACTAGATTGTTTTGTAGAGATCTTTTTAATCCACAAATGGGACTCTATTACCATTTTTATTTTTTAATGAGACTAGATTAATAGTTGTTTTAGCTGTGCTTGCTACTGCTCTTAGTAACTACCTTTTCAGTGAATACCATTTGACTTTATAGTTCAAAATTTCACATACCCTAAATAAATAATACTGATTTTTGAGTTTATTTTTGTACAACTCCAATGTTGTGATTGGGAGACTATAACATGACTAGAGACTTTGATTCTTTGTCCACTGCAGGGACAGTAATGGCCTCCTCCAGACTCACTATGCTTTTTAGTTTGGTGGAGGAAGTAAGCTTGGATGATGTGTGGAGATGCCTTCTTCTGAATCACTTGCTTGTGCTTTTCCTCATCACATGATTCTATGTCTACAATAAACTTAAGCCTTGCTGACTGCCTACTCTTGCCCTAGGTCACTGAAGCATATCTCCTCACTACATATCCGATCATGCCCCACTTAGAGTAAATCTGATATGGGGAGTTCACCCCTTCTTCCTGATTTAGAAGCTCAACCCATTTTGGCACACTATACTACAGCCCCCTCCGTATTTTTTTTTTTTTTTTTTTTTTTTTTTTTTACAGCAATGGGTTGGTTCCATTCAGGACCACGTTACATTACTACAGTGATGGGATGCCTTCAAGGCCTTTGCCTATGGGGTTATGTCTCAAGCAATTCACCATTTGAAGAGAAATCTGGAGTTGAGAAAGACAGAAGGTGATGCAGATGGAGATGGACTATTAGCCTTAGTATCTGGGGAGAGCTTTCTATCTGGAAGGGTAAACAGAGCTTATACATGGAGTTCATGTATGATAAAGTGCGCCCAATTCTTCGTAAAACAGAATTATGGCAAGTATGGGGAATGTAGTGGTACACTTCTGGCTCATTTAATTAAGACTGATTCTGCACCCCTGGTGGTCATGGAATTTATAAATCCATGGGGAATTATAATGTGAAACCCAAGGGATATATCAAAGGCCTTTGAGGAATTCTTGCAGGTCCGCGCCTCCTCCCTCACGGGCAAAACAGAGGAGGTTAAAATTGACCTTCAAACCTTGAGGGGTAGAATGAGGGAGGCGGGGAACCAGATTTCATAACTGGAAGATACCATGGAACCCATCCCAGCTAAATTGGGAAAAGCAGCAGACTTGGATTCAGCAGGCGGATGACCTTTAAAACAGACTGAGACGTAATAATCTGTGGATTTTGGGCCTCCCTGAGCAGGTGAAGGGGCCAGCCCTTGTGAGTTTATGGAAAAGCGGTTGCGGGACACCTAGTTCTCTCCTATATTTGCCTTCGAATGGGCCCATAGGGTCTCTGCCAAACCACCTCTTCGGGGTCCCCCCTCCAAGACCCACGCTGGCACATCATCAGTAGCAAGGACCAGGATGTGGCACTGAGGGCAGCTTGACAACTCGGGCAATTCAAATAAAATAGTGCCAACATTGCCATCTTCCTGGATTTCTCTGCGGCCCTGCAAAAAAAAAAAAAAAAATAGACTTTCCTTATATCAGTGTGAAACGGCGGCTTCGTGAATGCTCCATCCAGTACTCCATGGCATATCCACAGCACACCTCTGTTTGAAGAAGATGGCTATGTTCTCGTGAATAACCCAGTTTTCTGCTTCCCTGGTCTCCTCGGTAGTGCATGGGTGAGAGGCCCTGCTGGGCCCTCTAATTGTCTTTCTCTGCCATAGTTACTTGCACATAATGGTTTCCCTTGCTGTTGTTTGGCTTTCAGTTGCCTTGATGCCCCGCCCCCCTCCCCCCCACAGTTTAGGGGAAAAAGGCCATGGAAATAATGAGTGATGTATATTGTGGATTGGGCAGCAATGCCGGTCCTTCTCCTGGTTGTGTTTGCATTAGTGATACCGGGGTCATTGGAGACCAGATGCACCTCCTCAGGATGCTCGATCTTTGGCATCCTTAGTTATTAATAATTTACTACTTAATCTTTTAAGAGCTTGTCCCATTGATACACCCTTACCCCTTACATCTTACCACCATTTTCAAATAGCCACAACTGTATTTGTTTCTATTCCTGATATGTCTTCAGAATTTACATTAACCAAACTGGTTGTTTTCAGGTTTGCAATGTTCTGAAATGGTGACACTTCCCACAGGTCTTATCGCCTTAGCTACTACAGTCCCATTCAGGAGCTGTGTGGACACTATACCCCATGGGAAATTGGTCCATGTGGAGATATCATGGGGTCCATTAAGTTACTTTCATTGTTTGTTTGTAAGAGGCTTGGGTAGCCCTAAGAAACGCTCAATTATTTTCTTACATATTAGGAAGTGGAACCCTCAACTTATTTGCTTACAGGAGACTCATTTAATACCAGACCTTTTATCATGCCAACATTGTCTCCACTCTACAATGCCCGAAGTGGCTGGTAGTAGCAGCCCTAACGGATATATTCTTCTACTGCTTAGTAGGCCAGCTTCAATACATACGAACCTGACTTCTGTCAGAGCTGCTTCCTCGCCTTGAGGCCCATCTAGCTAATCATTTGTTCATTTATGGCTCGGTCTTGAAGCCAAACAGCTGATTAGGGAATGAATGCTGCCCATACACAACCTGGCAGGACAGATATGGTGGCAGGCAAAACATGTGGCATCCTGCTCAGATATTCTTGCTGAAACACCCTTGTGGGACAACCCTGGGTTAATCTGTAGGATGCTCGGTTGTGGTCACAATTTGAAATCAGGGAGCCTTGAAGACATTTGACTCCCTATGTACCTCCAATGCTATCTCCAAAAATCAATTCTTTAGAGCGTGCCTTATTTGGAGGAACCTATCTACCCAATTCCCACACCCTGATGCCCAAATTTCTACTTGCGCTCTTATGGGTGTGCAGTGGTCTCAGGGATTGATATCCAGCCTTTATGCGCACCTGATCCAAGCTAAAGTGTTCCTTGCAGACACACCAGCCGTGGCACAATATACCAAATCTTACAACTGAAATGTTTCAAGATGTCTTAGAATCACCCCAATAGGTCTCCCCCTCTGCTAACAATAAATTTAATTCAGATTTATATAATGCATCAGTGTTACGTAATACCCCCCCCAGTATCCACAAGATGGGGCGACTACCACACTCTAGGTGCCGGGGTTTGTACTCTGATCTCTGAAAAGAGGTTGTGGATCGCCTGTCTGAGGTATTGGGCTTGCCAATTCCCCTCTGCCTAGAAGGCTGTCTGCCTGGTGTAATGGGTGACGTGGCTTGGCCATATCACCTCAAAGTTTTATGTGAATCTCTAAAACAAAAGCGTTGCACTGGATGGCCCAACACCCTCCCTCTCTATCCATGTGGAGGAAACTGACAAACTCATTCCTCCCATATAACCAAATTGTATACAAGGGGGGAGGCTGTGCCAAAAAAATTTCAAAAAGTTTGAGATCCTTGGTGTGATTCGCCTTTCACTTTTATACACGGACTCCTGCTATAGAGCGGCCTTACGCTCTTTGCTTGCATAGGTTAGGTAGCCAACAGGAGCATCCACGACCTACAGGAACATCCCACTGTGGCTGTAGAAGTTATCCATTCCCTCGTGTGTAGTTAATTATAGACAACTATGATGGTTATCTGCTGTGTCTCTTCCCACCCTATGTGAGGCAAAGACTATTGTATATGTGGCCCCCCTGTACGTTCATTAATGTAGTTGCCTTTAGCTCTGTGGCTGTATCTGTTTCACCATGTTAGTTTTGTATTTACTGTGTGTGGTGTGTGTTTTTTTGTTTTTGTTTTTGTTTTTTTTTATATATCTCCTTATTTGCAGTATTTCTGATTGATATTCTGTGACTGTAATTTTGTACCTGGCTGCACACATTTAAGGAGGACCTTTCATGTCCTCAGCACACTGTTGGCTTTCCCGTTATGTGCCCTGGGGCTGGAGATATCGGTGCCGTTAATTTTCTGCTCATCATCAGAAGGGCGTTCCTGACACTCTAGCTAGGCTGTGAGGAATTCCAACCCCCCCCCCCGACTGTATTCGTCTATAGACTTGTACTAGGTGTGGGGGGGCGTTCCTCACAGCTCAGCATCATTGCTGGACGGTAAGGTATGCCCCCTCTGATAGTACAGGGCGATGGACGAGTACAGTTGGGGGGGGGGGGCGCGTTGCTCACAGCCCAGCTAGACTGTCAGAAACGCCCTTCTGATGGCACCAATATCTCCAGCCCCGGGGAACATAGCCCTAGACTCCGAATCCTACCCTTTTGTTTCAGAATATTTAACCGAGTCCCTCTTTTGTGCTTCAAAGACACTGGTTAGATTTTGGATGTCATTCTACAAATCAAAGTCCCCTTGTGATGACTGAACCCTAGAAAATAAGCAAGACAAGGGTATACTGCCGGAGGGTTAAAGGTTGTTTTATTGTTTTGATTACATGTCTGATTTTCTTGCTCTATTCTCTGTATTCAGAGTAGCCCCTAGCATTAATTTAGCCTTCTTCCAGAAGTAATGCTTGAAGACAAGGTGTTTACTCTCAGACTTATCTTTTGGTTTAAACACAAATCACATGATGGCAAAGTTCAAAACTTCATGTTTCACTCAATTCTAGACATGTATTAAAAGTAATTTATAAAGTAAAAACAGATATCTGTAAACCAAATCATGCCAAAAGTACAATGGTAGCCACAGTACATACATGTAATGACCTAAATCATATGGCCATACACCAAATGGTAAACCCTAGCCATTATATTCCCATGTAATGTAAATGAAAAGTCATCTGACAAATACCACAATAATTAAGTGTATCACGAGTAGAGCATAAATGAAATAAATAAATGTGAGCTTAAAAGCTCTCTCTACTGTGTTTTCCAAAATCTAATACTAAACACTATTAAATACTAACTCTAAAGTATATCAGAACCGCACTATAGTGATTACAGGCAGCAATATGTTGAAATTACTCTGTAATATTGGGAGCCAACCAAACAAAATACTCAATGCAAAAAGAAAAAAAAGGGAAACAAAATGCAATAATTAGTATTATGCACAGATGATCATAGTATTCGATGAATCGTCATATAGTTAAAGGCTATATCCCTATCTTAAGAAAAAAAAAAAGTAATATTTTGCATCTCCATTACATTTATGTATGAAGGCATAAGAATATAAAAAGATTAGCTAATGAAGAAATCGCATTCTCAATTAAGCCCACCGAGCGAGAATTGGGGAAATTTATCAGTCCCTCAATCCACCAGTTTTCTGGCGTAGAGGGATGATATATTGGCACAAGGCCCTTTCTTTCACCAAATGTGTGCCACAAATTCTCTGTGGCTCAGGGATGGCAGCTATTGACATGGAATAAAACATTGCAGTCAGTTGGCTTTTGATATAAATCAATAGATATGACCATTTGAAATACACATTCACCAATGTATCCATGAAAATAATTTCACTTTTGCCCATATCGGAGAGTAAATGATGATAATTCAGGTAATACATAGTTAAAAGCAGTATGGATTTCCATAGTGGGGCTTCAGGGGAAAGACCCAAAAGCAAATAAACATCATTGATTATAGCAAAATAAAATCACATTTTGATTGAAAAGTGGTTATGAATAGACATGATCTTCCTCCAAATGCTGTCATGTATGCATCTGAATAAGGGGGAAGCACATTGGACCCATTGTGGTTCCCCTCTTTTGAACATAAGTAATTTCTAAAAGAAAATAATTCAATAAAATTTGCAGGAATCTATGACTTGCAAACTGTTTTTGTTCTATGGGAATAGGACAGTCACCTAGTTACAGCTAGTGGGTATAGGCTGCTCATCTACAGTCATCAGTAAGCACTTGTGGTCTACCTCAGAAATTTGACAGAAAGCATGATGACTATCCAATTTCTCTGCCATTCCCAGAGAAGTGAGTGTCGGGGAATAAAACGCATCACCATGACAGTAAAGTTTTCATGAACACTATTGAATAAGAAAATAACCTGTATGAATGTGCAACAGAGAGTGAGACCTTAAAGTTGTAGGGCTTTTTCACTTTAAGAACTCAAACAGCATGTTTAATGAAATATCTGCACATGATTCTTAAGACTGAGGTGTTCTGCCTCTTTCTGGCTTATAACTTCTGCTTCTTTGCAGTACTTGAAGGTACAAGAAGACCGCTATTAATAACCAATACAACTACCAGGAGGGTTGCAGCATGGGTCACTGTAGCTAGGTGGCTGTCCTATTCCCTCAGAACAAAAACCATTTGCAGGTCATAGATTCCTACAAAATATTATAGTGAGTAGAATAGTGCACATAAGTATTCTAGGCATTCAGTCTCTGATGTGAACCATTTAGCTACTTTAAGAATAAATGAAAGCGGAACACCCTTAGCTGCAGCACTTCTTATGGAGTGTCAGTGTCAATACCTGCTTCCTTCATTGCAAAGAGGATCCATCCCCTTATCATATTTGCTGAAGCCCTCCTGTAAGGAGGTCTTGAGGCGATAAACAAATGTGATATCTTTTGTCTATGGGGACTAGAGAAGTCAAGATACTCTTGTAAGGCAGTAACCAGACATGAGGAACAGTCAACAGGGTCTCTAAGAAGGTCTAATTCGACCAGAGTCTCCTCAAACTGGGCTGTTTTTGTCCTACCCTTAAGAATAATATAACAGCCCCCTGGGGTTTTAGACAACTAGGGTTCATGTAAATACAGCATGGTTGGTTCAGCTACTCTAGCTGCTAAGGCCAGGTCTAGCAAAGACGCTAATTTAATACCTTTCCACCTGAGGAAAGAGTCTGTAGGAGATAAGGTACTAAAAAATTTTTTATAAGGTTTCCACCACCTAGGAAGGTGTTCTAATGTGGATTGTCTGCCAGAATAACACTCCTGGAACTCCACAATGGCTGCTTTATTTCTACTACGAGTTATGGGTTTGAGAGTGAGATATCAGCTCACTAGTGTTGTCTGAGAGTGCAGGAAAGGAGAACAGCCAACCCTCACCACTATCCACATTATTTGTGGGAGCTTGGAGAGAAGATCTGGCAAACCCTGAAAGCAAGCCACTACCCATCCTAGGATAAACTTGGGACCTATTATAAGTCTTGGGAACCCAGGATTTGAAGGCCATACCTGGATAGACCAAGACCAATTATTCCAGCTGATCCATTCAGATTTTTGAGAGGACTTGGGGGTAACAATGAGGGAGGAGGGAAAGCATATATGTGCTTCCTACTTGACTATGGAAAGGACTGGGCATCCTTTGTCCATTCTCCCTGGGACCAAGTTCTGAATACGAATCTGGGAACTTGCATTCATATTCAGAATCAACCACTGTAACCCCAAAGTTGCTGCTCTCAGCTCGAGCAAATTTATATGAAGTCTAAAGCTCCCCCAATCCTTCAGTAACGCATTTGATATCCACATTCTGTCCAGAGAATTCATCCAGATGGGTCAAAGTGGAGGAGTTGTCAACATTACTACCTCCCACATCTCTTTTTGCACCACACAAGATAGAGTGCAGTAAATCCTTTATCTTAATCCTTTCTAAATAAGAGGATTCAACCAAAATTGCATCTGGCAACATTTGGATGGAGCAGTTCTGAAGCTTGGTGTAGCAAGCTGAGCGAAGAGGATATTGCTCATCTTTTGAGAACAACTTACACACGTGGACAAAATTGTTGGTACCCCATATTTAATGAAAGAAAAACCCACAATGGTCACAGAAATAACTTGAATCTGACAAAAGTAATAATATATAAACATTCTATGAAAATGAACAAATGAAAGTCAGACCTTGCTTTTCAACCATGCTTCAACAGAATTTTTTAAAAAAGAACACTCATGAAACAGGCCTGGACAGAAATGATGGTACCCTTAACTTAATATTTTGTTGCAAAACCTTTTGAGGCAATCTCTGCAATCAAATGATTCTTGTAACTGTCAGTGAGACTTCTGCACCTCTCAACAGTTATTTTCGGCCCACTCCTCATGAACAAACTGCTCCAGTTGTCTCGGGTTTGAAGGCTGCCTTTTCCAGACAGCATGTTTCAGTTCCTTCCAAAGATGCTCAATAGGATTTAGGTCAGGGCTCATTGAAGGTCACTTCAGAATAGTCCAATGTTTTCCTCTTAGCCATTCTTGGGTGTTTTTAGCTGTGTGTTTAGGGTCGTTATCCTGTTGCAAGACCCACGACCTGCGACTGAGACCAAGCTTTGACACTGGTCAGCACATTTCTCTCTAGAATCCCTTGATAATCTTGAGATTTCATTGAACCCTGCACAGATTCAAGACACCGTGTCAGATGCAGCAAAGCAGCCCCAGGACATAACAGAGCCTCCTCCATGTTTCACAGTAGGGACAGTGTTCTTTTCAACATATACTTCATTTTTCCGTCTGTGAACACAGAACTATGCAACTTGCCAAAAATTTCGATTTTTATCTCATCTGTCCATAGGCAAATTACTTTTGTCAGATTCAAGTTATTTCTGTGACCATTGTGGGTTTTTTGTTCATTAAACCAGGGGTACCAACAATTTTGTCCACGTGTGTAGATTGAGGCCTTCCCTGCCAGATCGACGTTCTGCATTTGCAAATCACTCCTCCTTTGTCAGAAGAAGTGAAAGAGCAAATACCAACTTCAGAGTCCCAGTCTATTTCCTGGGGAAATTCAAGGAACCCAGAAGCAAAGGCACTTGAAGAGGCATGTGCCACCCTATGGCTAGTGTCCATGGATATGTGACTGAAGCGGGCTGAGTGGTCAGCTATAGGGTCCACATTAATACATTGAAAGACCCCTTTTATCTGTCCTTTAAGCTACCTCAGAGTCAAAACCTGACTGAGGGGATACAAAGCCCTGCATTCCACAAGCACTCTTTTATTTTTCTTAGACACTGCCTCCTCCTCTGAAGGAGGAGCTGGGAGAAGAGGAAACTGGGGCCTTATTTTGGAAAGTCCCCACTAACAGGGGCACTTCTATGGAGCAGGTATCTTCATCCAATGCTGCACAAAAAAATTCTGAGGTAGCTGATGTGGTCTCATAAGATTGATCACATGGCCATGAGCGCTGACTGCAGATGAGCAGTCTGTGTGTTTATAACTGCCTCCCCGATTGAACAAAAGGGGATTGTGCTACCTGAGTTAGATTAAGGCTGGTGAAAGCCCCTGGGGAAAATAATATGCTGGGTGCCTCTGTCAGCAAGTTGCTCAAATGCGTGGGCTCCAAGTGGTGTTGCTATGGTCTAAAAAAAAAAAAAAAAAAAAAAAGTGTTCCTCTAAAATACATATACATAGCATTTGGAAACTCTTCAGACCCATTCACTTTTTTTCATATTTTATGTTGAGGCCTTGTACTAAAATAAAAAATAATTTTTTCCCCCCCTCAATCTTCACGCCATACTCCAATAAGAACATTTATTTTAGAGATGTATTATATAAATGCAAAACTTTGTTTTCCATATTAAAGTATTCAGACACTTGAAATTTAGCTCTGGGGGCCTCCAATTTCTCTTGAGCATCTTTTAAGATGTTTCTACACCTTTATTGAAGTGCACCTGTGGTAAATTCAATTAACTGGACATATGGAAATAGACACCCCTGTCTAAATAAAGCCTCACGATTGACAATGCATATCAGAGCAAAAACAAAGCCACAAGGCCTAAAAAACTGCTTGTAGTACTCAGGATTGTCTGACCGCACAGATCTGAAGAATGGTACAAAAAAAATTCTACTGCACTGAAAGTTGCAAAGAGCACATTGGCCTCTATAACTCTTAAATGGCCAACCCACCAAGCTAAGTAATTGGGGGAGAAGAAAGGTGAGAGCCCAGTGATCACTCTGAGTTCCAAAAATCCTTTGTGCAGATAACTTCCAGAAGGTCAACCATGATTGCAACACTCACGAAGTCTGCAACATAACAAAACTGCAAAAAAAGTGAAAGGGTCTAAAGACTTCTGGAATGCAGGTCTAAGATATTTTTGATGGCATAATAATAATACACCTCTAAAATAGTCATACAGTTGGGAAATAACACCACTATGCAGGGAACAACCGTTTTTACCAATAATTCCAATATATAATTCCAGATAATACCACCAGACAGTGTTCTCATATTACCACCATTTTGTGACCTGAATACCAGCATACTGGTAGTAAATAAAAACAACTCTTCAGAAGCCCAAATTTACCACCAAATGACCATGTACTGTAGAAGTTGACACCAACTCTGCACAGCTTCTTTCAGTCACGACTGATCATGTGAATCTGTGTAGAATTTAATGCACAAACTTACTTTTTGGCTCCTCCCACATAATACATCTCCACCCTATGCACAGACTTGCCATTCATAGTTGGGAAAATGCCCTTCCTGGTAACATAAGTGTCTTGTAAACTGTAATTGTACCCTTTTTTTATGCCCAATACAATAGCTCAGAGGTCATTAGATTTCCCCCATTTGTGCCACCTATAATACTAAAGGCCATCTAATAGTAAATAATGGCCACTCAGCACCATGATATAGCAATGATGCTCCCCTATACTGTCTGCTTCTATACATAATGTTGCCCTTTGTGACCCCTTTATAGAGCTCCCTATGTGCCCCAATATAGTATGTTCCTGGTTTTCCCTATGTGCCCTATTATAGTGTAACGCTCCCCTATTGCCCTTATATAGTATAAGGATATGGGGTATTGCCCACTCTTTCGATACTCCAGGAGGTCACCCCTTTGTTTGAGAGCCTTTCGAACATTCTAGTAGAATTGGCAACTATGATTTAAAAATGGTCTTGTCTTACAAACTTCCTCAAAAATAAACCGCCCAAATTGTTGCTCAGTATGAAGGATTTCATCAGGCTTTTGTACATCGGGGAGGAATAAAGCATTTCAAATGAGCTAGAAGTAGCTGTGCCATAGTTCAAACCTCTAGGTGCTCAAAGATTCTAACTGGAATACCTGACAAAGATATTCAAAGTTGCTCAGGAGCCTGCACTGTAAACCTGTTTCAGTTTAGTTACAACACTTGCCTCCTCCTTGTAATCTTATCACAGACATATTGTCCTTGTTCCCTGTTCACAAGGGTTGAACAAAAATGGGAGACAAATCTGTTTTTTAATTAATCATAGAAGAAACTTTAGGAGTAAAGATCTAGATTTAAAGAGTTGTTTCCAGACAGAGAAGACTCCTCACTGATAAATGTAAGTTGTGTCTAAAGCACTTGGTAATGTACTTGCTGTCTGGCAATTTAATTCTTCTGTGAGATTTGATGGTGGAAAGTTGTTTGTTCTGTTTCTACTCAGAACAGATGTCTCAACTTCCATGCAATGTGAGAAGTGTTCCCCTCACTTATCAGATGATACGTCACGTTGCACTAAACTTCCTTCCTTTTGGGTCAAATGAGCGGGGTACACTGCAGTACTTGCACTGACGGGATGATTCCCAATATGGTGCTCATTTGACTGCTCCCATCACCGCAGTGACTCTCTGGTTAGCCCTCACTAGCACCCGCCAGCCACGTCACTCCTCTTCTTGTAAGTCACTTACTGGAGTTGTTCACCGGTGGAAGGAGGGAGACACACACATCGGAGACCTCTTGCTATAGAGTTCTTTACTAGTTGGCAGTTGCAGATACAGTAGTACAACACTTGTTTGACAGCAATAACAAGCAGTTCTCCAGGTCCACATTGGTAGATGTTTGCGTCTTAGAACCCATGTCTCCACTAAGCAGGATTTAGCTAGTGCCCTGGTACCAGGAACAGGCTACTGAGTTAGGGGCACCATCGTTTCTCCTCCTTGCCACAAGTTAACCAAACCGTATGGGCAGCCCTCCAAGCAGGAAGTTGCTGCTTTCCTGACAATTGCCCAAGCTCCATCTTCTCACCCAGCACGGGAACCAGCTCTTAAATAGCATGCTCCTTCACACCAGAGGTACCCTGGGCAAACCTTGACATGATGATGCAACTCTTGCAATGCTTTGAGAAACCTCCCAGAGCACGACCAGGAGATGAAGTGCAGCAGCCAATTTAAATAGTAGATCCTACAGCACTGGATGATATGACATCAGGGACACTATTATTATTTTTTATTATTTTTTGTAAATAGTCAAAATCTTTCCTTGACCAGTCTGACAATGGAACCTTGCCATACTTGTAGTCTTTAACTCTCTGAAATTTGGGAACCTTTAAAAAATGAGAATCTATTTTTGACCATTGGCCACAAGTCGAAAGGTTTTTAAGTGAGCACCTGAGCCTAAGAATGAGGCATCCATGGTCTGCGTAATTTGCTCACTCAGGAAAGACTTCTGGTATGCCAACAGTTCCTGTAGTCTTAACATTGCTTTCCAAATAAGTAATTTTTGTGAATACTCTTGGTGTTGAAGTCCAACCAAAGAGCAAGGCTTTGAATTAGAGATAGATCACCTGCTCTCCATCCTGAATAGCCAATTTTAAAAATATCCTATCCTCTACTCCTTAATACAAAGGTGAAGATAAGTGTCTCTTTAATATATCAATGTCATAATATCACCTTCCTGGATGATATGTGACAGCTTATAGGGTTTCCATCTGGAATTTTCTTTTTAGAAGAAAGGAAAGGAATTTAGGTGCCTCAGGTCTATTATGAGCCACCATATTCCTCCCAGACTTGAGTACAGAAAAGACAATCAGTAAATTCCCTGGACAGGTTCATGAAGAACAACTTCTATTGCATCTTTTTGGATAAGCTCTGATAAGCTGTATTTGATTCAATTCATAAAATGTCTCATGATGATGGGGTGTTTTTTTTTTTTTTTTTTTTTTTTTTTTGGAACGCATGATACTGTTCTGAATCCAGGTTTGATGTAGAAGAGAACCAGGCTTAGGACAGCTGTTAGATTTCCAGCCACAGGTGGGACTTGAAAACTGGTGTCCTCCTTCCCCCCCCCCTTTTTTTTTTTTTTTTTTTTGGTCCATTTGAGTGTCCGATAATCTTTCCAACTGAAAAGGCAAGGAGCAGAATGTGATTTTGATGTGGTGTCTCTTATCCAGCGCTTCCGCCAAACTGATTTCCTTGTAGTATTACAAAAAGCCATGATCTTTGAGGACAGCTGCAACACAAAACATTAAATCATTAAAGAATTCCATGGCAAGCTTGAGAATCCAGAGATTTCAACAATTCTTCCCTTTGGGACACCATCCTATGTTAAAGCCAGCTCATTAAGTAAACTCAACGGCATATCACAAGAAAAAACACTGAGCATTTATCTCAGAGAATATAAAACTTCTCTCATAGTTAGTAACACCTAGGTGTACACCACCTATAAACTTTAAACAAAAATGGAGACGTAGGTGAAGAGAGTTGAATGTGTTTGTATCTAAAACTTTGGCTCTTGTGAACCACTCTAAAATGTGTTTATATTAAGAATATTCATAAAATCATAAGGAATAGCTTTTATGCTTGTATCCCTATATTAATTCAACCAACCAGTTAATCCTAAAACAAGGGGAGAAATCCTTCCATTAAAACATGGAGGGGGGGGTGGGAATGAATCAAAAGCAGCCAGTGTCAGAGCTCAGAATCACACCCCTTGTCTGCTCCTGCCTGACACTGCCCTCCTGACAGTACAGATCCTTAATAGCAGATCAGGCACCAAAGCATTGATTTCTCGGGAACAATGGAGGTTCTGGAGAAAAAAATTCCACCTGTGCCAGAAACAGTGGAGCTGTTAAATAATTGAATGAAGCAAAGAGCAGGATTTGTTGAAGGTGGTGAAAGATCCTCTTTAAGAGATCCTTTAGCGTTCATGGGTGCTAGAAGGCATAAACAAGGTAGGGGAAGCAGAGGGTCCATGGTCTTCCTATGATTCTAAGTCTCACTCCTTGCATTGTTCATTTTGTTGTAGTTAGTGCTGTCAAGTCACTCCAAAAAGACATGATCAGCAGCTGTTTTCTCGCACAGGGTTACTGCATAGCCCTGCTGCCTCCATAATGCTGCTCCTTTTAGAGTTTCCACCACCTCTTATGGACCAAGTTTCCCTCCCTCACACTTTACAAGGAACCTGTCACCAGTGGTGAACCTAGCCTCTTTGCTGCCTGAGGCGCCACCCCCCCCCCCCCCCCCCGAAAAAAAAAAATATAAAATTGAGTTTACATGCTGTTAGCATCACACACTGTTATCGTCATACAATAAACATACACAATACACAGAATTCTTCTTCCTGTATTACTTTAGTATCAGAAATCAACACAGCATTAATAATGACAATAACTTCACATATCTTATGTTTGGCGGATGGACGAGCCCACATGGCCCCCATTCTCTGTAATCGGAGCGCCGCAGATAGCTGAGTACTGTACTTCGGGTATCTTCGGCACTCCCATCAAAGTGAATGAGAGCCACTCGGGTTCGTCTACCCACCAAGCGACACTCCTATATACAGCCTGGCTGTGGCCAGGCTGTATTCCCCACCCAGTGGGGGGGGAAAAAACCCAATTCTCAGGCTCAGTGGGGGTCTCAGCAGACAGACCCCCATCACTCAGGTATTTATCGTCTATCATTTAGGTGAATACAGGGCAATAACATTTTGTGACTTACAGGTGACGTCTCTGACTAATCGTTCACATTTCCCTTCTTTTCCCTTTGGACGGCCATGACCACTTCTTTCAGCTGTGACTTGTCTCTGTAAAGTTTGCAACACAGACATCTTTGGCTCCTCACTTTTCCAGGCATCCAACCCACATTGTCCTCACCTACACAAAGCCCCCATTCTGTTGCTACCCCCAATTATAAAATATATGATTTCACCCCCCCATAATGAATAATACTCCCAAGTGCATCTTTATATTAATACCCTGTATAAATAGTGCCCCGTATCAATGCCCCAGGTGTTAACTAATTAAAAGATTTTCCAGGTCATTAATAAACTAATCAGCGGGGCTCAAAAACCCAAGACCCCTACTGATCAGCTGTTTGAATGAACTGTGGTACCTGTGTAAGCGCCGTGACCGCTTCTGTTTACATAGTGTCATTCATCTCATAGTGGTCATGTAATGTAACTACAGCCTCATCCTATACATGTCTATGTGACACGGCTGTAATTACATCGAGTGGTCACTATAAACAGACAGCGTATGATAGAAACAGGCACCATAGTCCCTTTTTACAGCTGATCGGGGGGGGGGGGGTCTACTTATCACTTTATTGATGATCTGTCCTAAGGATAGATCATCAATAAAAATGAGCTGGGAAGCCCCTTTAATAAAGCCCAAGTTCCACCTTAAAGGGGTTGTCCAGGATAACCACTTATTTAATATGAGACTGTGGAAAGTTCTCCGGTGTCGCCCAGCGCGTTCCTTTCCTGCTGCTCCAGTGTATTCTTTCCCACAGCACTGTGACGTCCTGTGTCAGCGACCTCAGCGGTCATGTGAGGTGGGGACTTCCGCCAGAAGAAAACACCGGAGCAGCTCAACCAAACGGCGGTGTGAGACATCGGAGCACAAGGGACACGTGAGTAGGTGTGTGGGTTTTTTTCTTTTTAAATACAGTATTACAAGGTACTATGGCCCACAGCGGCCCCTGCACACAGTATTATATGGTATTATTCCCCGCGGCAGTCTCTGCACACGGTATTATGCCCCACAGCGGCCCCTGCACACGGTATTATGCCCCGCAGCGGCCCCTGCACACGGTATTATGCCCCATAGTGGCCCCTTTTCAGACCACCAGAGTATAATGATCGGAGACCCAGGTGGTGACAAACATAAAAACCACTTACTTTCCTGAGCTCCGGTGCACTCCCTGCTTTCGGCCCTCTTCAAGGTCGCACAGACCGGCGTCGCGACATAATGACGTCGGCCTGGCTCACATGACACCTGGGACGTCACCAAAGAAGGCCGTAGCCTGCTGGGAGTAACACCGGATCGCTGGAGAGGTGAGTAACATAGGTTTTTATGTTTATCACCTCCCCTGGGCCTTCGATTATACTCCGGGGTGGTAATAGTAGTATTTGATGGGGTTCGCGGGCACATGGCTTCACTTACTTATCCCTGCTCCTGTTGACAGCCGCTTCTGCTTCCCCCTTCTGCGTCCTATAGCAGAAGGGGAAGTGGGGCAGCCACGAGCGGGGATCGGTAAGTAAATAGGCCATTACTTGTTGGGGTTACTCCAGCAGGTAATGGGGGGGGGGGTGTGTGTATGTGTGTGTGTGTGTGTGTGTGTGTGTATATATATATATATATATATATATATATATACATACACACAGTGCCTTGCGAAAGTATTCGGCCCCCTTGAACTTTTCAATCTTTTGCCTCATTTCAGGCTTCAAACATAAGGATATAAAATTAAAATATTTTTTTGGTGAAGACTCAACAACAAGTGGGACACAATTGTGAAGTGGAACGAAATTTATTGGTTATTTTAAACTTTTGTAAAAAATAAAAAACTGAAAAGTGGGGCGTTCAATATTATTCGGCTTCTTTACTTTCAGTGCAGCAAACTCACTCCAGAAGTTCAGTGAGGATCTCTGAATGATCCAATGTTGTCCTAAATGACTGATGATGATAAATATAATCCACCTGTGTGTAATCAAGTCTCCGTATAAATGCACCTGCTCTGTGATAGTCTCAGGGTTCTGTTTAAAGTGCAGAGAGCATCATGAAGACCAAGGAACACACCAGGCAGGTCCGTGATACTGTTGTGGAGAAGTTTAAAGCCGGATTTGGATACAAAATGATTCCCCAAACTTCAAACATCCCAAGGAGCACTGTGCAAGCAATCATATTGAAATGGAAGGAGTATCAGACCACTGCAAATCTACCAAGACCCGGCCGTCCCTCTAAACTTTCATCTCAAACAAGGAGAAGACTGATCAGAGATGCAGCCAAGAGGCCCATGATCACTCTGGATGAACTGCAGAGATCTACAGCTGAGGTGGGAGAGTCTGTCCATAGGACAACAATCAGTCGTACACTGCACAAATCTGGCCTTTATGGAAGAGTGGCAAGAAGAAAGCCATTTCTCAAAGATATCCATAAAAAGTCTCATTTAAAGTTTACCACAAGCCACCTGGGAGACACACCAAACATGTGGAAGGAGGTGCTCTGGTCAGATGAAACCAAAATCGAACATTTTGGCCACAATGCAAAACGATATGTTTGGCGTAAAAGAAAACAGCTCATCACCCTGAACACACCATCCCCACTGTCAAACATGGTGGTGGCAGCATCATGGTTTGGGCCTGCTTTTCTTCAGCAGGGACAGGGAAGATGGTTAAAATTGATGGGAAGATGGATGGAGCCAAATACAGGACCATTCTGGAAGAAAATCTGTTGGAGTCTGCAAAAGACCTGAGACTGGGACAGAGATTTATCTTCCAACAAGACAATGATCCCAAACATAAAGCAAAATCTACAATGGAATGGTTCACAAATAAATGTATCCAGGTGGCCAAGTCAAAGTCCAGACCTGAATCCAATCGAGAATCTGTGGAAAGAGCTGAAAACTGCTGTTCACAAACCTTCTCCATCCAACCTCACTGAGCTCGAGCTGTTTTCCAAGGAAGAATGGGCAAGAATTTCAGTCTCTTGATGTGCAAAACTGATAGAGACATACCCCAAGCGACTTGCAGCTGTAATCGCAGCAAAAGGTGGCGCTACAAAGTATTAACTTAAGGGGGCAGAATAATATTGCATGCCCCACTTTTCAGTTTTTTATTTTTTACAAAAGTTTAAAATAACCAATAAATTTCGTTCCACTTCACAATTGTGTCCCAGACGGAGTGTGTGCAGCAGGAGAGAGTGCTGTGGAGACCTGCAGGAATCAGGTAGACGGGGAACCAGTTGGAGACAGACAAGGCGGTCTGTCCCAAAAGGACTGGTGTTCTGATAGGACTGAGCCTGGCTGCTTCTTGCCCCCAGAGGCTAGTAAGGGAGCAAGCAGTGAGGTAGTGCCCTTGTGTGGGCTAGGCTATTTGTTGTTTTGTTCCTGTACCATTTGTAAAGCTGAATAAAGCCATTTAGTTTGGATTTACACTGCTTCTTCGGCACCCAGTACCACCAACATTGCTGTCGAGTCCAGGAGGCTGCCACCTTTGAGGCTAAATCCCCCCAAATTGTCACATATGGTGCTTCGGATGCGGGCATAAAGAGATCCACGCAAGTCCTGGAAGATAAGTGTCGGGTAATTGCAGTACTGCTAAGTGTGCATTGTGGCCTACAGCTGGAAAAAGTCTGATTTCAAGTGAGAAACCCAGGAGGGGTGAGTGGAACTACAAAATAGCAAATTGTGTGCAAAAACTGATGAAAGTAAAACTCTGGAAGAGGAATCCAGGGAATGGACTTTGTGTATACTGTGGCACAGAAGTCTGTAAAGTGCTTGCTGATGGCAAGAAAGTAAGCAATGTGTATAGAAGCTGGATATTGCAAACAGTCTATGTGAAAGGCTATGGTGCCATGTTTGTGTTTTCTGTGGAAGACAGAAGAAAATGCTGGTTGTTGTAGTGCCACATAAGTTAATTGTTTGAACACATGTGACTGCAGAAGATAGTAAAAAGTTGCTGCCGGTTGAGCCCAAGGTTTCTGTGGAATATTGTGTAATTTTGTTGTTAAACCATGGGCAAGAAAAAGAAAATTTCAGTTTGCAAGAAAGCAGAAAAGCTGCACACAGGTGTGTTATTGCAGCAGTCTCAAGGCAGAGACACAAAACCCGGAACAGAGCATGTGGAGTGCAAGTAAAGATAATGGGTTGCATGACGGTGACTTCTGGAGCACCTCTGTTCTATGAATGAATATGTCCCTGCTGACTGACTGGCGCTTTCATGCACTCCAGTATGAGACAAAGATGAAAATATTATGGTGCAGCAGCTTCAAGATGAGATTAAAACCATCAGGTTCATTTATGAGGATGAAATATCTGATTGGAAATGGCAACTTGAGGTATCAGAAAAAGAGAACCTTAAGTTAAAGAAAGAGCTTGAGACTATAAAGAGTTCATATCCTAATCATTCTGAAAATATGGTCCTGGGTTTGCCTGAAATGGACTGTGTCACTAAGAAGGAGTTTGCAGAAATGAAATGCGCTCTATCTAATAAAGTCCTACAGAGTGTAGAGCAAAAGCAAGTGCTTGAGAAGCAATTGCAGGGTTTAAAGGAGCAGCATGTCCAAGACTCCATTGCCAAAGAGAGTGTCATTGAAAAATTAAGAGATGACCTTGAAACTGCTAAACATGAGAAGTGAATTTTTGCAGTGTTAGTCAGAATGTTTGGATGACCAAGTCAGGAAGTTTGAAAAACTTTCGGCTGCATTAACTGATAAAGAAAATGAACTTGTATAGATGAGGAAGTATGCGTCTGACCGAGAGAGTGATTTAGAATCTGTGGTGCAGACATTGCAGTCAGAGCAAAACTTGCATGACCTAAAGCAGGTTCGCCTAGACAAAGAAGTGAAGGAATGGCAGAGCAGAGCTGGAGTTCTGGAACAGAGAGAAATGGAACTCAAAGCTAGAATATGTAGCCTGGAGAGGGTGCTGTCAGGATTTTGTGAAGATAATGAGAAATTGTCTGTTTTGGTGCAAAATAAAGACAAAGAATTGGTGGAGATGTCGCCTGTCCATGCTCAGAATTTACAAACCCTACAGGAAAGTCACAAAGAAGTTGAGAAAAACCTGGAATCTGTGCAGATACTGTATGAGGACAAAGCCAATGCTTATGACAAGCTGGAAAAGGCCAAGAGAGAATTGGACCTCCAGATAGAAGACATGAGGATTCAGTTTGAGGAAAACCTGTCTAATTTATCTGCTGAGATTGTAGATCTAAAAATGCTTGTTGCTAAACTAAAGGTGCAAGTGGACAAACAGGAGGAAGTTGCACGCATCAAGGAACAGCTGGAGTTTCAGATGGATCAAGTGAAGCACGAGTCAGAAATAAAGTTGGAAGAGCGCACTTTTCAGATTGAACAGTTAAAAACCGAAGTTGAATTTAAGAGAAGAATTGGATCGATTGCAGCAGTCTTTATACAATACTGAACAGTCGGCATCTGCACTATCTTCAAAGCTGGCAGCACTAGAAGCTGAGAGAGACTCGCTGCAGAACCTGTTAACCTCTAAAGAATCAGAGCTGTTATCCATGAAAATCGTGACTCAAGAGACAGTCTTTATTCAACCAAGAGCAAGATAAGAGAGCCACTGAGATACGGGACTTGCAGGAAAGACTTGACAAAAAGTCTGCAGATGTCAGAAGATGTTGGAGGATCAATTCAATATAATTCAGGGTGGGTTCACACCTGCGCTTGGTGTCCGTCCGTCGCCAATCCAGTGAAAATCTCGGCGAACTGGATTGGCGTCGGATACAGACCGGTCAGCGGCGCATTGGTTAAAAACCCATTCATTTGAATGGGTTTTTTAAAGCAGTGCGCGGGTGTGCGCTTACACCCTCTGCGCTGCGAATCCTTTTTTTTTCGTCGGAAACAAAGTCGGACATGCAGGACTTCGTGTCCGACGAAAAAAAAAAAGGATTCGCAGCGCAGAGGGTGTAAGCGCACACCCGTGCACTGCTTTAAAAACCCATTCAAATGAATGGGTTTTTAACCAATGCGCCGCTGACCGGTCTGTATCCGACGCCAATCCAGTTCGCCGACATTTTCACTGGATTGGCGACGGACGGACACCAAGCGCAGGTGTGAACCCACCCTCAGGGAACAGTGGGGGGAAGCAGAAAATATCATCAAGGATGCAGTTGCTAAACTTGATGATCCTCTACATATCCGCTGCACTAGTTCACCAGATTAACCGGTAAACAGAACAAAAGTTGCTATAGCTTCATTAACCTCCCTCTCGAATGGGCACTCCAAATACATACAGAATATGACAGATGCCTCTGACTTAGTTGGAGCACTGGCACAGTTTGCACACTTAGCAGCAGATACAATTGTAAATGGCAGTGCAACGTCTCACTTGGCACCACCAGACCATGGAGATCGTCTTGTAGACAACTGCAGGGAATGTGTAAGCCAGAGTTTACAGTATCTGAATGAGTTGAAGGATAAGCAGTCTTTGATGGATGCTGACCTGACAAATGTTACAAGAACACTGCAGGATATCCTAGGACTTGGAGAATAGTTGAAGCCTAAGAGCTTGGATGTCAAGCAGGAAGAACTAGGAGACATGGTGGATAAAGAGATGGCATCTACATCTGCTGCCATAGAAGATGCAGTGCGAAGGATTGAGGAAGATCTGCAAGTTGCACTAATTAAAACGGAGATGGAGGCTGTGCAGAAAAATGTGCCAATGAAGAAAGTTCTGGAGCTGGAATCAGAGATTTGTGCGCTACAGAAGGCGTTAGAATTGGAGAAAGCCATCCATCTTCCCATCAATTTTAACCATCTTCCCTGTCCCTGCTGAAGAAAAGCAGGCCCAAACCATGATGCTGCCACCACCATGTTTGACAGTGGGGATGATGTGTTCAGGGTGATGAGCTGTGTTGCTTTTACGCCAAACATATCGTTTTGCATTGTGGCCAAAAAGTTCGATTTTTGGTTTCATCTGACCAGAGCATCTTCTTCCACATGTTTGGTGTGTCTCCCAGGTGGCTTGTGGCAAACTTTAAACGAGACTTTTTATGGATATCTTTGAGAAATGGCTTTCTTCTTGCCACTCTTCCATAAAGGCCAGATTTGTGCAGTGTACGACTGATTGTTGTCCTATGGACAGACTCTCCCACCTCAGCTGTAGATCTCTGCAGTTCATCCAGAGTGATCATGGGCCTCTTGGCTGCATCTGTGATCAGTCTTCTCCTTGTTTGAGATGAAAGTTTAGAGGGACGGCCGGGTCTTGGTAGATTTGCAGTGGTCTGATACTCCTTCCATTTCAATATGATCACTTGCACAGTGCTCCTTGGGATGTTTAAAGTTTGGGAAATCTTTTTGTATCCAAATCCGGCTTTAAACTTCTCCACAACAGTATCACGGACCTGCTTGGTGTGTTCCTTGGTCTTCATGATGCTCTCTGCGCTTTAAACAGAACCCTGAGACTATCACAGAGCAGGTGCATTTATACGGAGACTTGATTACACACAGGTGGATTATATTTATCATCATCAGTCATTTAGGACAACATTGGATCATTCAGAGATCCTCACTGAACTTCTGGAGTGAGTTTGCTGCACTGAAAGTAAAGGGCCGAATAATATTGTACACCTCACTTTTTTCAGTTTTTTTTTTTTTTTTATTTTTTACAAAAGTTTAAAATTAACCAATAAATTTCGTTCCACTTCACAGTTGTGTCCCACTTGTTGTTGTTTCTTCACCAAAAAATTAAAATTTTATATCCTTATGTTTGAAGCCTGAAATGTAGCAAAAGGTTGAAAAGTTCAAGGGGGCTGAATACTTTCGCAAGGCACTGTGTGTGTGTGTATATGTATGTATGTATGTATGTATGTGTGTGTGTATATATATATATATATATATATATATGTGTATGTACATATATATATATATATATATATATATATATATATATATGTACAGTCATATGAAAAAGTTTGGGCACCCCTATTTATCTTAATCATTTTTAGTTCTAAATATTTGGGTATTTGCAACAGCCATTTCAATTTGATATATCTAATAACTGATGGACACAGTAATATTTCAGGATTGAAATGAGGTTTATTGTACTAACAGAAAATGTGCAATATGCATTAAACCAAAATTTGACCGGTGCAAAAATTTGGGTACCCTTGTCATTTTATTGATTTGAATACTCCTAACTACTTTTTACTGACTTACTGAAGCACAAAATTGGTTTTGTAACCTCACTGAGCTTTGAACTTCATAGCCAGGTGTATCCAATCATGAGAAAAGGTATTTAAGGTGGCCAATTGCAAGTTGTTCTCCTATTTGAATCTCCTCTGAAGAGTGGCATCATGGGCTCCTCAAAACAACTCTCAAATGATCTGAAAACAAAGATTGTTCAACATAGTTGTTCAGGGGAAGGATACAAAAAGTTGTCTCAGATTTAACCTGTCAGTTTCCACTGTGAGGAACATAGTAAGGAAATGGAAGACCACAGGGACAGTTCTTGTTAAGCCCAGAAGTGGCAGGCCAAGAAAAATATCAGAAAGGCAGAGAAGAAGAATGGTGAGAACAGTTAAGGACAATCCACAGACCACCTCCAAAGAGCTGCAGCATCATCTTGCTGCAGATGGTGTCACTGTGCATCGGTCAACAATACAGCACACTTTGCACAAGGAGAAGCTGTATGGGAGAGTGATGCGAAAGAAGCCGTTTCTGAAAGCACGCCACAAACAGAGTCGCCTGAGGTATGCAAAAGCACATTTGGACAAGCCAGCTTCATTTTGGAAGAAGGTCCTGTGGACTGATGAAACAAAGATTGAGTTGTTTGGTCATACAAAAAGGCGTTATGCATGGCGTCAAAAAAACACAGCATTCCAAGAAAAACACTTGTTACCCACTGTAAAATTTGGTGGAGGTTCCATCATGCTTTGGGGCTGTGTGGCCAATGCCGGCAGCGGGAATCTTGTTAAAGTTGAGGGTCGCATGGATTCAACTCAGTATCAGCAGATTCTTGAGAATAATGTACAGGAATCAGTGACGAATTTGAAGTTACGCCGGGGATGGATATTTCAGCAAGACAATGATCCAAAACACAGCTCCAAATCTACTCAGGCATTCATGCAGAGGAACAATTACAATGTTCTGGAATGGCCATCCCAGTCCCCAGACCTGAATATCATTGAACATCTGTGGGATAATTTGAAGCGGGCTGTGCATGCTCGGCGACCATCAAACTTAACTGAACTGGAATTGTTTTGTAAAGAGGAATGGTCAAAAATACCTTCATCCAGGAACTGATTAAAAGCTACAGGAAGCGACTAGAGGCTGTTATTTTTGCAAAAGGAGGATCTACTAAATATTAATGTCACTTTTCTGTTGAGGTGCCCATACTTTTGCACCGGTCAAATTTTGGTTTAATGCATATTGCACATTTTCTGTTAGTACAATAAACCTCATTTCAATCCTGAAATATTACTGTGTCCATCAGTTATTAGATATATCAAATTGTAATGGCTGTTGCAAACACCCAAATATTTAGAACTAAAATGATTAAGATTAATAGGGGTGCCCAAACTTTTTCATATGACTGTGTGTGTGTGTGTGTGTGTGTGTGTGTGTGTGTGTGTGTGTGTGTGTGTGTATATATATATATATATATATATATATATATATATATATATATATATATATATATATATATATATATATATATAAACAAAAAAGTGTAGCAGCACTCTGACACAGCACAAGGGTATATAGAGAACAGAGCTAGCATTACTGCTATTATTGGCACCTACAAATTAATATGGTGTATAAACTAAGGTTGAGGTTCTTAGTTATACATATTTGATCAAACAGTAGGAAGCCCACCTGCCCCGACAAGGCGACCTCATTAAGGTGGGACCCTATACTAATGCCTCTATTAAACCCAGAATAAATCTACAATGTGAACACAGGGCAATAACATACCTCTCTTGGACCCAGAACAGGTCTACAATGTGAACACAGGGCAAATAGGATCCAGAGCATACTCAACTTAAAATAGCCTAGGGGCAAATGGGGAACTGAAAAATATCCTCTATTCCACTAATATAAACCCGTGCAATTGAATGGGAGTGCAAGTCCAATTAGAGGGAACCACACCCCCCATGCAGTATACACAGAAAAAAGATTCAGACAGCACATCCCAATGTGAACAGGTGCAAGCTACTGTGGTAATAATAGGTGCCAATAATAGCAGTGATGCTAGCTATATTCTCTATAATACCCTTGTGCTGTGTCAGAGTGCTGCTACACTTTTTTGTTTTTATACATTTTACCACAGTGTGTGTGTGTGTGTGTGTGTATATGTATATATATATATATATATTATATTATCCTCATCTACGTGCGATCCCTTGATGGAACCACCGCCTCCTCTTCTTGTCCATGCATAGGACGTCCACGTCTCAGCGCAGGAGGCGTGATGACGTCATTGTATCACCGCCTGCGCTGAAATGCAGAGGTCTCGTAAGCCAGCCCATGACAGATACCGCGCAGCTTTGTGTTTTGTTTTGTTTTTTAAAGCGGCATGTCCTGGGCTGATTTACACTAAATAAATAGTAAAAATGCTGCCCCCCAGACAGTGATGGCCGCCTCACTTCACCTCATTAAGGGTGTGCCCCTGCCTGTCATCATGAAAATACTGTGTGATCTGCAGGCAGCAAGTTATAAAGCAGGAGGAGCTCAGCAGATTGAGATCTAGATTTGTGATTCAGTATAACTTGTCATTTAACTTTTCTCTTTGGTCAGGAGTAGAGTCCAGTGCGGGCAGTTTAGAACAGACGTTTAGAACACCTTGAGCACCACTGAAGAAAATGTTTGAGTGGTGTGACAAGGTTGCCGTCTGTATTGGGAGGGTCAGGGGTGCATCTTTATCCAGGGCGGTTTTTGAAAGTTACATTCCAGTCTTTTGGTATATTTTTGGAATATATAGGACTTTAATGGAATGAACAAAAATAAAACCATTCTGGCATAGTTTTCATTAATGTTTGTTTTCGACAGGGTTCATCGTGTGGGCCAATAATTTTTTTACAAGACTATACGGACTTAGTGATACTAATTGTGTGTGTGTGTGTGTGTGTATATATGTGTGTGTATATATGTGTGTGTATATGTGTGTGTGTGTATATATATATATATATATATATATATATATAAAGAATGGAATGGAATGAACAAAAATAAAACCATTCTGGCATAGTTTTCATTAATGTTTGTTTTCGACAGGGTTCATCGTGTGGGCCACTAATTTTTTTTACAAGACTATACGGACTTAGTGATACTAATTGTGTGTGTGTGTGTGTGTGATATATGTGTGTGTATATGTGTGTGTGTGTGTGTATATATATATATATATATATATATATATATATATATATTTGGTGTGTGTGTGGATAGATAGATAGATAGATAGATAGATAGATAGATAGATAGATGAGATAGATATAATAGATAGATAGAGATATTTTTTTTATTTTTTTTTTTTTTAAACTTTTAGTCCCATAGAACATCCTAGAAAAGCTGATTGTGTGGGCTGAAACCTCCCACCAATCTGATACTGAAGACCTATCCGGATCATACCTCATTAATATCAAAACAAGCAGGAAATGGCAGAGAGTACCAGATTTTAATCTATTTAGTTAATTAGTTATTGCATAGACTTATTATGTTAGTTGGTAGATAATAGTGGAAGAGTGAAGAAATCAGGCGATACCTTTTAGAGGCTAACTGAGTATATTTGATAAGTAAGCTTTCGGAAGTACTAGCTCCCTTCATCAGACATGGTGTTATACAAGAAACTGAAAATTCACAGATTTTTTTATACCCTATAGACATGAACCTTCAAAGGATCTTAGAGTCCTTAAAAAAGCAAAATGCAATCTAAGTAGAGAAGTTATTTACAACCGGTCAGAAAATAAACAATCTGAAAAGTTGTGGTGCGTGACAGAGGGATGTTATCTGTTTGCAATGAGATTGTGATTTGTGACCCTCACAGTTCATACATAGTGTGACATGAAGCTGGCATGAATATAAAGTCCAAATTGCAGAGTTTGAAATTTTTGCATTAACTTGTACTCCCATTCTTTCCTCTCATTCTGCGTCTTAAAATGTCCCATTAAAACCACAACCCGCAGGTCTTCAATAGAGTGGTCTTCTCCGGAGAAATGTGCGGCCACTGGGAGATCTGTTCTGCTGTTGTTAATGTTGAATCTGTGTGAGTTCGTGCACTGACTGAGTCTCTGCCCTGTTTCCCACACAGAGGCCTGTGATGGGACATTGCACACACATTATGAGATACATATGTGAGATACATATTATGAGATATGTGGTTTATCTCAATGTGTGTGTGCAATATCTACTTGGTAGATAATAAGGTTTATGATTGTCTTATAGTAATATTAAATGTTTTACCAAGCTGTGGTAAATTAAAAAAAATTAAAACCCAATATATTGTATAACCATAATAAATTTAAACCTTTCCTGTCCCGAGATCGGTTCACTGTCCTCTTTCTAGCTAAATCTGTTTTTACTTAACAAAAAAATGTCAATTTCAAAGTTTTATTAAACTGTTTCAGTTGATTTCACCTGCCTATGACTGGGTTCACATTTTTGCGTTTTTATTGGAAAGCCGCATGAGTTTTTTTGCACAAAAATTCACCAGCACCAAAAATGTGAAAATGCACCTGTTTATAACATGTTAAACTTCCTAATAAAGTCACTATGTCAGATTTCATTGACACATATTTTTGCATTTCTTTTCAGATATTTACTGCTGTGGGTTGCTGAGCTCCCGTAAAAGTGACTGTACTGGATTACCACCGTCAATGATGAGTAACACAGAAGTACCACTATCTCGTGGACAATATAGAATCAGGATGAAGGGAAAGATGTCGCTTATTTGCTGGTACAATAAAGGACACTTTCGTTTTTTGAATAATGCATACTCGCCTATTCAGCAGGGTAAGTATTTATCATTGGAATATAATGTAGGTACAGCATGTTGGAGTTTTAAATTGCATTTTCCCTGTTTCAGCTAATTAGATTGAGCTTGTTTGTTGATTTGGGATCTACATTTTAAATAGGCACTTCTATTTCAACATACTTTCTATAAATGAATAGAATAGGATTAGTAGGCAAAAGGAACAGCAGTAGGTGATAGTAAGAAACTTTTGTAATGTATGAAATGCCTTCTTCTATTCTTAATAGGCTGCTACCTACTCCCTCTGCCAGAATGACTTGGGACGTTCACACTACCGTTATGAATGTCTGTTGCTCCCTCTCATAAGACATTAAAAGTATTTATACTATAGTATATATTGGAGTACTGCAGTCCCCTCCATGTTCATCAGTTGCCATTGTCTCTAATGTGTAAAAAAAAAAAAAAAAAAAAAAACTTTATTCTGAAAAGTTACAAACCTGACAAAAGAGAGCCTCTGTCATGTTTTTTGCATAAGAGTTAATTCAGGTGGACACCAGATGGAGGGTGCTGCATCTGCACCAGTCACTGTACGACCATTAATATTTGTTGATCTCATTCTATAACAGATTAGAGCAATGGCTTTAATGAGAGTAGTGTTACACTGTAGTTACACTGTGAAAATCATTGCCTTAGGCCTCCTGCACATGACATGTGTAGTCTGCAAGTCAGCAAAAACTGCACGGATGACATGCAGTTTGGTATCTTCTTCTCATCTGTGGTTTTCACTGACCCATACATTTGAAAATGAATTGACAGAGCCGCAAGTATGGATAGGTATTGGTCCTGCATCATATTTTGCGGCTCTGTTGTGCCAAGGGAAAAAGATTCTTTGGATTCCGTATGATAGAACAAAGTTATAGAATAAAACACTGGTCTATCAACAATAGCTTAACATTTTATTAAGAAAGGTATAAAAAGATATCAAAATGTAATCAAATCAATACTTACAACACTGCCAAGCTTCATTGATGAATTCCGATCAGGGTATCTTCAGGAAATATCACTAAGCCGTTGTGACAGGTCTCATCACGCAGCATCAGGCGTCCCCAATCACTGCTGTCAAAGGTTGCAACAACGGCTAGGAGATATTAACCATCTTATATACCCTTTGTGTGCGTCATAGGAGTGGGCGATCACAGATGTGTATGCACATCTGTAAGGCATTACTCGTCTCCAGGCTCATATATTCCTGTGAAAAGGGCCAATTTCCACTGGAATGTCTCCTGGGACATGTACGCATCTCAGAATATGTCAAACTTGATAGAGTGTGTACTAGATTTCAACCATATGGACACTACTTCATACAGAGTTGAAATTAAGGTTACATGAGCTGGCTTATGTTAGCCATCTTGTCAGGGGCAGCCATTTTGTCAAGGGCAGCCACTTTGTTTCAATTTGGCCCGAACATACAGCCTTAGATAATATGTACAGTCATGAACATGAGGCCTTATAAATACTGAGATGGACTGCAGGTCACATGACTCATTTTTATAGAAGTCTATGGGGAGAAGTGAATAGGAATTGCAATAGATTAGAAATGAAAAGACCGGTTTAGGGGTTTAGGCTGATGTTGGAGATAGAAAGTTTTTCCTCAATGTAAAAAGAAAAAAAAAGTTGCCCTAGTACCCACCTTTTGGAAAGCAGCCACCTATAGATCAATACCTGTTTGCTATGAAACCTTGTGATATTGACTAGGATTAAAGCCAAACCAGTGCATCTCATCTCAAGAGACTAATCCACAAACAACTGTTTCAGAGTTGTTTACCCTCATCAGTGTAAAGGAGAGTACAGATTTCGCTAGGTGAAAGATCACCTAGATGTGGATCAGAATGGGTAATCTCTCTCTTTAGGTCATCTAAGGGGCTTGATTCAAAAAGTAAACAAGAGTATAGACAGAGGTTTTCTAATAAAAATCAGACAAAAGAGAAAAAATTTATGTTAATTAAAGGTAACCTAGTGAAATGTGGCAAAAAAATTCTGAAATTAGAAAAAAAAAGTGTAGTCTAGTGTGAATGCAAATGTGAAACATTTATTTTTTTTTAAATTGTATTCACACTTAGTTACTATTTTTCTTTTATATTATAAGTTTTAGAATTTTTTTTTTTTTTGGCACTTGCTGTTCAGTAGGCCACCATTTTTTAATACACATTTCTAAAAAAAAAAAAAAAAATTATTTTTGTCTGACTTTTTAAGCTATTTTTAGAAAATCTCCATCTATTTCTGTTTTAAATTTGGACCCTGGGGATTATAATTCAAGTCGGCTCCATTTCTCAACTTCTTGTAACACTGCCGATTTTAGGATTTCTTTTATTTAAATTATTGGCTGGCTATTATATTTAAAGTTATCTATTTTTGTGAATTTATTTTTTGTATTATTGTGTGCATTAAATATTATATGTAATATTTTACTGACATGGATTTTTAAAATAGCTGGATATTGTATATAGTTATTCTATATGATTAATTTGGATGATTATGATCTGGATGTATTATAAATATATATTATACATTATTTGGTAATTTGAGATTAATATATCTGTACATTCAAAATAGTACCGTATTTTTCGGACCATAAGGCGCACCGGATTATAAGGCGCATTATCAATAAGGGCCTGCTAAGATGTCTAGGTTCATATATAAGACGCACCGGATTATAAGGCGCAGCGCATTAAATATAACAAAGCTCAGACCGTAAGTCAAACTTTATTTAACTCTTTCACGATAACTCTCAACTTGTTCAGTTGTAACTGCAAATCAATACATTTACTTTTTCAGTTCATTCCTCCACCACAAATCCATCAAACTCTTCATCTTCAGTATCAGAGTTTAATAGTTGTGCGATTTCGGCATCAAACATGCTCGGGTCCCCCTCATCATTATCCGAGTCGGTCTCGTTGCTGATGTTTAACTCTTCAGTGATGATTCCAGACTTCCTGAAAGCTCGGATGACACTGGAGACTGATACCTTCTCCCAGGCGTCCACGATTCACTTGCACATAGTGGCATAACTCGCCCGGCGTTGCCTCCCGCTGTTGGTGAATGTGTGGTCACCTTCTGTCATCCAATTCTCCCATGCAGCTCGCAATTTAACTTTAAAAGACCTGTTGATGCCAATATCTAGCGGCTGGAGCTCCTTGGTTAATCCACCCGGAATGACGGCAAGCTCCGAATTAGTTTTCTTCACTTGGGCTTTGACAGCATCGGTCACATGGGCGCGCATAGAGTCACAGATCAATAGGGATGGGGATCTGTGAAAAAAACCATCCGGTCTCCTGACGTAGACCTCCCTCAGCCACTCACTCATCTTCTCCTCGTCCATCCAGCCCTTTGGGTTAGCCTTGATGATCACACCAGCAGGAAACTGTTCCTTTGGCAAAGTCTTCCTCTTGAAAATGACCATGGGTGGTAGTTTCTGGCCATTAGCCTGACAGGCGAGAACTACAGTGAAAGATGACTTCTCGTTTCCTGTGGTATGTATAGATACCGTACTGGTCCCTGTTTTCTCAACAGTACGGTTTACGGGGATGTCGAAAGTGAGGGGGACCTCATCCATGTTAGTGATGTGTTCTGGTTGGATATTCTTTTCATTTATTTTGGTTATGCAGTAGGTGCGGAAAATGGCCAGCTTCTCTTCATAATCCTTTGGCAGTTGCTGGCAGACAGTAGTTCTGGTGCGGATGGAGAGATTATGCCTTTTCATAAAACGAAAGCACCATGAAGGACCTCCTCGAAAGTCCTTGATCTCCATGTCGCGTGCTATCGCTGTGGCTTTGAGCCGAATAGAGACAGTGGAGACGCTTCTACCTGCGGTTCTCTGTTCGATAACCCACTGTTCTATTTTGTCCTCCAAATGTGGCCATCTTGCTTTGTTTCCTCGGAAACTCAGTTTGGTCTTCTTTACCTGGCGTAGGGCATCTTCTTGTTTCCTCCACTTACGCACCATAGATTCATTTATGTTGAATTCTCTTGCAGCTGCTCTATTTCCATGCTCTACTGCATAACTTATAGCTTTAAGCTTAAAATCTGCATCATAAGCATGTCTCTTAACAGGAGGCATTTTTGGGGTAGTCGGTATAAAAAAAATGAAACACACGGGGCTCCTGCGCACAGAGCTGTATGTATCACCGCGCTCAGTGAGGATCCTGACTACTGTGGCCGTAATGCTTAAGTCATTTGTGGGTTCACATATAAGGCGCATCGGACTATAAGGCGCACTTTTGATTTCTGAGAAAATCATAAGATTATATGTGCGCCTTATAGTCCGAAAAATACGGTATTCAATTTTTGCAGCAAAATTATGCTTATTTGATATTTATTGTATGGACACAAATCTATGCGGGGCTATGCAGCATCCCTTCTTCTTTTTCGAATAGTCTGCATCCTGGGAAGTGAGACCAAGTGCTGGAGTTTTAGGAGAGCAATGTTGTCCCATTCTTGTCTGATGTTGGATTCTAGCTGCTCAACACTCCTGGGTCATCTCTTCTGGTTTTTGGATAATGTGCCAAATGTATTCTATTGGTGAATGGTATGGACTGCATACAGGCCAGTTTAGCACTCAGATTCTTCTTCTATGAAGCCATGCTGTTGTGATGGATGCAGTATGTGGTTTAGCCTAGTCTTGCTGAAATATTTAAGGACTTCCTTGAAAGAGATGTGGTCTGGATGGGAGCAGGGCCGCTTTAACCATAGGGTCAAAGATGCACTTGCATCGGGCCCTATGCTAGCGGGGAACTCTTTTGGACAGCGGGACAGTCCTGCATCTGCTGTCCTGCTGTCCAGGGCAGTGGGTCCTTGCTGCACCAACTCATCGGCGTCCGGATGAAGCCGGTGATGAAGTAGGGAGCCGTCTGCTCCCTGCTTCACCACCCGGCGCTCCAGGTGTCCTGGGAGCACGAGGCGAGATGTAATGACGTCACTTACATTGCGCCTGTTACTCCTTAAAAGCTCTGGGACCAGAGAGGAGTGAATGGGGGAACGGGGAAAGGTGACTATTAAGGTTTGTTTTTTTTTTCTTTGATCTATACAGTTGGGGACATGAAACTGTGGGGGCAACCTGTGGGGTGGGGGGGACATGATACTGTGGGAGAAACTTGGGGGGACACATGACACTGTGGGGGCAAACAGGGGGTGGGGGGGACACGAATCTGGGGGGGTAACCTGGAGGGGAACATGACAATGTGGGGGAACCTGGAAGTGGACATTATGAGGGACATTATATTGTATGGGGCCACTAGAGAGGTGTACTGTGTGAGAACCACTAAGGGGCATTATACTATGTGGGGGGCATTATAATTTGTGCAGGTCAAGTATTTCTAAGTGGTGGTGATGGGAGGGGGGGCACTTATGAAACCTTTGCACAGGGCCCACCAATGTGTTAAAACGGCCCTGGATGGGAGCATACATTGTTCTATATACTGCTCAGCATTGATAATGCCAGTGTAAGCTGCCCATGCTATAGACCCGTGGTGGCGAACCTATGGCACGCGTTCCAGAGTGGGCACTCAAAGCCCTCTCTGTGGGCACGTGCGCCATCGCCCCAGCCAGGCTCCTCGATTGCTCGCTAACGGGGAATCTAGGACAGCTGTCCCAGATCCCCTGGCGAGCGATCCAGCACTTCTATGTGCAAATGCACTTACACCTGAAAACTCAGTGTAAGCCTTGGGTCCGCTTACACTGACAGAAGATTATGATCTCTGTGCCGAGGCAAGCACGATTACATCATTCATCAGCGCCTGCTTTGCGGTGGAAGAAAGGTCGCCTGGCTGCTCTTCGTAGGAGTGCAGGTGATAAGGTCAAGACCCTTTGTGGGCCAATTGACCAGGTCCCCCAGGTAACTGTCGTTGTCCTAATTGATATGAGCTAAGTGCTAGTGGCGATAGATAGACACCAGACACAGATCTGGTATGAACCCTCTTTCTTAGCCGAATACAGGGGTGCACTGACATACTTTATTAAGGCGACATAAGTTCATATAGCAGCAAGTATAGAAAAGGGTTAACATAGCAACGTAAGTCCTCATGTTCAATCCTAATTGGTGTAGTATATCTTGAATGCATAGATAACAGATATAAGCAGTTCCGTATATGGTCAGCCATCTCCTGTCTTGCGCTGTGATTCAGGGAGGTGTTTTCTGGCAGCAAACCAAGCACATGTCTTCTTGGACACAAAGGATTCTCACTTTGGTATGCAGATACTATCTGGTAGTGTAACATTACATTACACTCAGTTTCAAGCATAAACAACCACATCTAATTAACTTTTAAGGATAACCATGTTTTTTACACACCGTACACCTTAAGCAGATATGAAAATATAAAACGGATATAAAAGTATAAAATTATAAAAAGTTCATTTTGATCCTTCACACAGGTAAGTACAGGAGCATATTATACTCTGTTGGGGCCACTGTGGTGTATATTGTACGGTGTGGGGGCCACTGTAGTGCATGTTGTATTGTGTGGGGGCCAATGTGGAGAATATTGTGCTGTCTGGGGGCCCTTCACTATTTATATCACACAGTATCTGTTTTATAGCAGACATGTGATATTATTTCAGGCTGCATGGCCACTATAAAACAGATCTTGTGCGATTATAGTGAACATTAATTGTTCATAAGTATACCAAATGCAAACTTCTAATGGCGCTATATAAATAAACAATAATAATAATAACTTCTACCTTTCTGTACAAAGTTGTTTGTATCGTTGAAAGCTCTGTAAAGCCCCATTCACATAACTGTACTTTGCGGATCCGTAACTGTCCGCAATTGGGGAGCTGCACAGTATTACGGTTAAATTGCCATGTTGTCACTTTGCAATAAATTAATGGGTTTTGGATTGCAGTTTGGGCATGCGGTCTCTAAAAGGTTCGCCATCACTGCCATAGACACTAATGCAGCTGCATACACTAATGCAACTGTGTGCTAACTGAATGGTCTCTTTCCTCTTGAGTCTGCAGGACATGGGTATCCATGATTTCCATAAAGAATTTCAAATTTAGTTTCATCTGACCACAGAACAGAATCTTAAATGAGATTTGGCCCAAAGAATACAGTGGGGTTTCTGGATGTGTGAAGGGGTGGGTCTCGGGTTCGTACATGCACCCTGCGCCAATTGGAAAGAGGTGTCATGCCATTCCCATAATGATGGCGTGGGGGTGTGTGCAGTTCGGGCTGTGCTCCAGGTCCGGACCAGCGCCCGACTCATTGGACTGATGACCCGGGGGAAGCATATTTATACTATGTAAGTAGTTCAATAGGTATGTATAATTTGGGCAAGAGGAAGCACTGTTTAGTGCGAAACGGCCATCGACCTTGCTTGCTCCCCTCTCCCCATGCTGCTGCTCTTATATCTGGAACTGGAATAAAGATGTTTTTACGATATGAAGAGTAAGTGCTCCCCTTTTTGTTTTTATGATCTAAATGAGAAAATTTTTCAAATGAAATGGAAACCTAACTAACTTCCTACTTCTGAAAGTTCACTCTAATTGCAGGCATTGCTGCTCAGGATTCCTCAGGAGCCTAATGAAGGCTCCCAGGCTTGTCATTGTATTATAGCTATTGAGGCCGTTCTATGACCTGCCTCAATAGCTATATAGCGAATCTCCCATAGACTGTAATACAGTTGTATTGCAATGTATGGGACTTGCAATCAAAGGATTGCAGGTTCAAGTGCCCTAGGTGAGCTAATAAAATAGTACATCCCCACATCCTAAAATGCCGCATCTACAAACATATAAAAATATTTTTCCCATACAGAGAATGCCATAGCTGGAAAAAGATATCTAATTTGTAGTGCTATATTGATTCAAGAAAACAGTCTAGAATCATGCAATTTTGGCAGTTTTTGAAGTCATTTATCTGGTTAGATTTTTATATATATATATATATATATATATATATATATATATTTCTAGTATAATGAAGATGTGTTGTACATATTTTTGTTGGCTTTTTATGTGTATTAAAACATTTAAGTTTAATCCATTAAGGACGCAGGGTAGTTTGTACGTTAATGCTCGGCAACTTTTTTTCATATTTTCCTTCCCCTGCCTTCCAAATCCATAACTTTTTTTTTTTTTTTTTTTTTGTCAAAGTATGTGAGGGCTTATTCCTTGTGAGGCTTTCATTGTACTTTCAAGATCGCATAACATATACAACAGTTGTTATTGGGGGGAGAGTAGTAGAGGGTTTTTAAAAATAAAAAGATCATGGTGTGAAGGATTTACTTTGTTAATGAAGTCGGTAGTGCGGTGATCAACCAATGGAGTTCAGCCAGTCATCAGCCTCCTGAGCTGAGGTAAAGAATATGGTGTTATCTTCGTTTAGAACCCATAGGTGTGCAGGCAGAGCATGCCATTGAATATGGAAGCTGTAAGTCCTGGAGTCTCTGGCATAGGGGTAGGCAACCTTTTTGTGTCCGGCGTGCCGATTTTAAATAAAAAAAAAAAAAAATCAAACATGATGTGCTTGGAGTGCCGTACAATAATTTTAATCCTGGAGGCCCCTATACTAAAGTCATATACCACAGACCATAACACAGAAGTCCTGCCACAAGATGCTTCAGGACGCATGTGTTTACTGCTATTTCCTGGGACGCACCTGTACTTTCTCATTAGAAAGTCCCAATGAAAGTACATGTGCAGCCCCCAATTAGATGTAGTAAATGTGTGTGTCCAGGAGCACCATATGACAGCATCCTTATGGTGGTAACACACTATGTATCCAGATGCAGCTATTATTCTTATGCCACTGGAACTTTTACTTGGATGTAAAGCTGTGTTAACATGGTACGTTTTTGCACAAAAAAAACCTGCCTGAGTTAAGCCTTAAGCCTTACATGCCAAGTGTTGGGGTTTGCCGAAACTTGCTCTAGCCTTTTGGAGAGCACCCTAAAAATCCAAAAAGATCGAAATCACAGCATTCTGGTAACAGAACTCCCCTTTCTGACTGGCTGCTTTCAAGATAGCATTGTGGTTTCTGCTACTAAAAAGTTTGGCAAGCATAGGATGAGGATGGGTGCCTGAAGGTGGTGATTTAATGGGAACTCCAAGTGCCCATTCAGTGGTGTAAGTGGCAGACAGGTGAGCATCATGGAGCAGTTCTATTAACTAACTGTCCAATATCAGCTTTGACTGATATTTCAGGTAGGCCTAAAATTGTAACATTTTCCGACGGAATCTGTTATTTATATCATCTGCTTGCTGGGCCCACAGATCAGCTTCTTTTTCCAGGGTTTCAATCCTGCTAGGAATAGGTGCTGTGGTGCGCTCTAAAAATGAAAGTTGTGGTTCTCTGTTTCCCGGACCTGGTCATGGAGATTGAGGTCCACCATCTAACTTTCTTTGAATAGAAAACGGCTTCTAAAAGTTCTACCTAGCAACCCACTAACTGAGCTGTTGCCAAGGAAAAGCCAAAAACATTTGTGTTGCCAGTATATACGGATGTAGCAGTTGCCAAAGATGGGTGGGTTACTTTTAAAAGGTTGTATGTCTGTTTTAGTTTTATACCACCTACAACAGTGGTTCTTACTAAAATATCTATGGATGCTATATCATTAACATTATCCTAGAGACAGTTTTCACTACTTGGAGTCTAGCGCTGGTATGCTTTACACTACTCCAACTGAACCTTGGCATTGAACATGGTGATCAAAGGAACACATTTCATAAAGCTCTTGATGCTAAGATGTCTTCTCCAGAGTCAGTTTGGAATTCTGTAGTGAGGAGTGCAGCAGAACAGTTCATTGAAGTCTATGGGACAGCACTCCAGTAACTACTCTACCGCACTGCTTCTGTACTGGTGATCTGCGGGGGTCCTGGGTGTCAGATCATCACAGATCTAATATTGATGGCCTATTCTAAGGATAGACCATCTATCTTAGAAACTGGATAACCCCTTTTATTGCTCTCCAGTGGCCCCCAGACAACGAATAATGCTCATTGGAGGCCCCACAACTAGTTACCATATAAATAAATAAACAAACAAGCAACACTTGGCCATCCTCATTCCCATGGATCTACTTGCTGTTGCTCTCCTCTTGTCTACAGACCGATGCAGCAGGTCTGCATAAAGCCGGAGACATTACTAGTAAATGCCTGAATGGTGAAGCAGGAAGCTGAACATTTCCTTCTTCACCGTTCTATTCTACTATACCTACATGCTAAGGAAGTAAAATATTTGATGACATGCGGTCGTTTTCCCCTCTAGATTGCCGTTCTGTTTGAGAATGGCTGTTGATGTTATGCACCTGTCTGTAGTTATTGTCCAAATACTTTTTGGTCATATTGTTTTGTCTTTTTAATGCGTGTTGTGTTTTGTGTTTTTTTGTTTTTGTTTTTTGTTTTTTGTTTTTTTTTAATAAAAAAGATGCAAATGTTTTGTTAGTATATAGTGCATAGATCACAGGTGTCAAACACAAGGCCCATGTCTATGTACATTATGTAATGTAAACCAGCCCAGGACAGGCAGCTAAAAAAAAAAAAAACAAAGCTACGCGATACCTGTCCTGGGCTGGTTTACAAGACCTCTGCATGTCAGCGCAGGCGGCGATACAATGACGTCATCACGTCATCCTCTTCTTGTCTGCGTGTCAGCGTAGGCGGCGGCTGCATGAAGGCATCGCAGGTAGGTGAAGATAAGTTTTTTTATATATATAAATAAGCCGTTGCCTGCTGGAGTATCCCTGGCACGTAACGGCCTATTTACTTATCGATCCCCGCTGCTGGTCGTGGCCGCCCCCGCTTCCCCTTCTGCTATGGGACGCAGAAGCGGCTGTGTGCAGGAGCGGGGATGGTAAGTGAGGCCGCGGCCGGCGAACCCCATCAAATACTACTATTATTATACTCCGGGGTCTAATAATCGGAGACCCCGGGGAGGTGATAAACATAAAAACCAGAGTTACTCACCTCTCCGGCGATCCGATGCTGCTACCAGCCGGCTTCGGCCTTCTTTGGTGACGTCCCAGGCGTCACGTGAGCCAGGCCGACGTCATTATGTCGCGACGCCGGTCTGTGCGACATTGAAGAAGGCCGAACGCAGGGAGCGCGCCGGGGCCCAGGTAAGTAACACTGATTTTTATGTTTGTCACCACCTGGGTCTCCGATCATTATACTCTGGGGTCTGAAGAGACCCCAGAGTATAATAATAGTTCATGGGTGGGGGGGTCACTATGGGGCATAATACCATGTGCAGGGGCCACTATGGACTGTAATACCGTTTGCAGGGGCCACTATGGGGCATAATACCAATGCAGGGGCCACTAAGGAGCATAATACCGATTGCAGGGGCCACTATGGAGCATAATAACGTGTGCAGGGGCCACTATTGAGCATAATACCGTGTGCAGGGGCAACTATGGAGCATAATACCGTGTGCAGGGGCCGCTGTGGGGCGTAATACCGTGTGCAGAGGCAACTATAGAGCATAATACCGTTTGCAGGGGTAAACAGTATTTGTATAGTGCTTAATTTTTATATATTCAGGAAAGGATGAGGATAATATGTAACATGCCAATGTCTTAGGTTTTAACAATACATTATGTTCTTCCTGGTTGACCTCAAAGGGCTGATTGTAACAGTAGTAATGTACAAATGTAACTACTCCTTAATAGCTCGCTTATCTGTTAAGGAGAAGTTACTTTTATACATGTGTAAAATAATCTTGGCCCTTCAAGGTACCCCGTGAGGCTGAAGTGGCCCCCAGAGAAAATGAGTTTGACACCCCTGGCATAGATGATGATGTCTGAATTAGATATTAAATTTAGTGCCCTGTAATACATTGTACATTTGTTTCATTTTCCATAGATTTGTTTTTCTTACCTATTTACTCTCTTCCTTTCTGTAGGAGTCATTATAAAAAGAAAAAGTGGCGAGATCCCATGTCCTCTCGCAGTTGAAGCTTTTGCAGCTCACCTCAGCTACATCTGTAAATATGATGACAAGTATAGCAAGTAAGTAACATTTTTATTCAAGATTTTTCTTACATTAAAAAAAATAAAATGTATAATGCATTACAATAAATTCATTTAGAAAATGCCAAATGTCACAAAAGATTAAGACCAGATGAATAAGATGATTGTAACCATAATAGTGCAATAAGTTTTTTTTTTTTTTTTCTGTTTCCACTCTATGAAAAGGGTAGAGCTTTTTACGGTGCAGGTGACTTTAAAAAGAGGAGGGGAGAAAAGAAAGAGGGTGGGTAAATATTTTAGTTAGGTGATTTAATGACAACCATTCAAAGAAACTGGTCAAGGTGTGAGGGTATAGAATGAATAATATAGGTAGTAGTGTGTTTAGAAAAGAGGAATCTGGAGACTTCATCTGGTATTGGGTGAAGTGGCAAAAGTGAACAAAGAGGAAATGCAAGAGGGAAATTTGTTTAATTTAAGATTTAAGAGGGAGATTTGTTTAATGAGAAATTGTGTCAGCTTAAACTTTATAATATGTAGCCAGGTCTTAGTTTCATACGTTCAAATGACAAAGAACTTTTGATGATTTTTAAGTGATCTAGGTATCTCATCAATGACATTTCAGACCGTATCACGACACTAGCTTATATAAACATGCAGGGGGCACCAGCTCAGATTCCCTGATGGATCTTGCAGAAAAAATATAAACACTTTTCTCTCCAGTGGCGTAACTAGGAATGGCTGGGCCCCAAGGCGAACATTTGACATGCGCCCCCCCCCCCCCCACACACAAACTGCATTCCTGCGCGCACTATGCGCATAGTGGCCCCTGCCCACAGTATTCTGCCCCATAGTGGCCCCTGCCCACAGTATTCTGCCCCATAGTGGCCCCTGCCCACAGTATTCTGCCCCATAGTGGCCCCTGCACACAGTATTCTGCCCCATAGTGGACCACCCATGAACAATTATTATACTCTGGGGTCTTTTCAGACCCCAGAGTATAATGATCGGAGACCCAGGGGAGCATAACAAAAAAAACAAAAAACAAAAAAAACAATGTTACTTACCTCTTCCTGGCTCTGATGCACTACTTCACCCATCTTGAATGTTGGACCAGATCTCGCGTGCGCCAGGCTTAGCATCGCGATGCATATTGACGTCGGCTGACGTCTGGGACGTCACCAAACAGGCCCGAAGCCTGCGGAGCGCAGGAGAGGTAAGTAACATTTTTTATGTTCCCTCACCTCCCCTGGGCCAACGATAGTTATACTCTGGGGTCTGAAAAGACCCCAGAGTATAATGATAGCAGTGTTTGTGGGGTTCGCGGTAGCGGCTGCCACAGAGATTCGGGCCCCCTAATGTCCCGGGCCCTGTGGCAGCCACTACTGCTGCTACCCCAGTGTTTATGCCCCTGCTTCTCTCTCAATCCAGTAGCAATTGACACTCCTCGCTGTTGTTGGAGCCAAGAGAGAAACTATGATTTTTTGCTACTATCATTGGAGTTGAACATAGTCGGTGTAAATGCACCATAGACAGACATAGATGCAACGTATCTGCGACTTTTTGTCATGCAACGCATTGCAAATTTTATTATGTTAGGGCTACATGGCAATCACAGATATGTCGTATTCAGGTTTAAGTTGTGTGGAACTTTCTTTTGAAGTCTGCTCATTGCTCAGTTCAGATGTTGACAAGGTTTAGGGAGGATAACAAGCTGATGTCAGCCAGGGATATGTCAATCACCCCACACAGAGTGAAGATGGAGTGACTAGCTGAAGCTGGTCCCCACTCAGTTTGACTAGTTAGGTCAATTTGGATACACAGATCTAGGGTTTTAAAAACTTAACTTTTCTGTAAAAAGATTTATTGTGGGGCACGTAAGGCTGGGTTCACATCTGCGCTAGGGGATTCCATTTCCCATTCCGCTTGAAAAATGCAGAGAGAAAAGTCCTGCAATTTAGGAATTTTCTCTCCGCATTTTTCGGGCAGAAAACCAGTGGACCCCATTATAGTCTATAGTTTCCGCAGGTAACCGCTTTTTAAGCGGATTGGGTTTCCGTTTTTCAGGTCCCCAAGCAGACCGGAAGAACGGAAACCTGAATGCAGGTGTGAACCTAGCGGAAGGAAGATGCTTAAGCTTGTTTAGAGTGTCAAAAACACCTGATATGTTTCCTTTAAACTTTTACTGTTTATATGTTTAGGCCTTACTAGTAGATGACCTAACAAGCAGCTCAAACACCTGGATCTGGACCTAGATCACCAGGTCCACATTGTACATATTTTTGACTGGGCTATTATATACGACAATTTGAATAGCAAGCAGTACAGGTACCAAATCTACAGTGATTGCTTTTTTGGTGCTGTATGAGAGGTTAGTGAGTGCTTCAGTGAGTACTTTTGTTCTAAGGACAAGCTGTAGCTAACACCTCTTATTAGATTCTTATAAGATTCTTAAGGCTAAGTCCCCACGCAGTGAATCTCTGCAGAAAAAAACGTGGCTGAAATGCATCATGCTTTTTGCCACTGTGTGTTTTTTCACAGAAAGTTTGCAGACTTTTCCTCTACAGACTTTCTGCCCCAATTATACCTATATGGAAAACATCAGTGTTTCCATAGGTATAATTGACATGCTGCAATTTAAAAAAAAAAAAAAAAAAACATTTTTTTTTTTTTTTTCTGCAATGTGTGGATGGGATTAGCCAGAATCCTATCCACTGTGCAGGTAATGTAAAACAAAGTGTGAGGCCCCAGCCTAAAGCAGCTTCCTGCTCTACAAAAGGGATCAGAAACAAACTTTGAATCCCAGCTGTTAATTTATTTGCAGGGGTCTGTGACTGGAGCATTATCAAAATGACTTTGCCTTTCAATTAAATTCAGTTCCAAATGGAGTCTCTGGAAGCCCTATGCATACAGCCCTTGGGAACTACAAAAATCTCCAGTGCTGTCTGTTCATTACCAGTATAAAATAGTTGTATTTAATAATCACTGAAATTAAATATCTTATTTATCAAATTCAAAATATTAACAGTCTGCAAAAAAAAGTGATTATGTAGCATGAAACACATTGAATTTTATTTTTTTTCCGTATGTACACTGCAAAAAGAAATTATGTATTATGTAAATAAATGTATATGTACATTTAAAAAAAAAAAAAAAAACTTGCAGAAAAAAGACCTCTTACAGCCATGTAAAAAAATGTTATGGCTGCCGAAATTTGGAGACTCTAAAACAAAAGATAACATGTCATTAACAGATTAAAAGTGATTGTTCTCATTTTATTGGTGCTATCCTCTTATAAGCAATCCCAATGTTTTATGTTGCCAGTAATACATTTTTATGAATCTGGTCTGCTTTGGGAATTGGGGGAAAAATGTCAAAAAATAAAAAAAACGGTGTCAGGTGTTCTTTCCCTGATTACCTATAATAAAATGCAAGAACATGTTTTACCTATAGGGTTAGAATTGTAGGAAACAAAATGGCAACCAGTGCTGTTCTCTGTGTGAAACAAGTCCTAGAGTGTGACTGAGGTTGAAGCCCCACATTGCGGAAACGCAGCTTTTTTTGTTGCAGATTTTGCTCCAATGTCAGGAGTGGATTGAGCAGAAGGGAGAAGTATAAGACCTTCATATATATTTCCCATTCCTTTTGTAGCCATTTTTGGCTTTTTCTCAAAACGCAGCAAAACCTGCAACAAAAAAGCTGCGTTTCCCTGCTGCGGGAGACCTGTGGAGTGGGAGTCCAGGATGGGGCTTGATATTGTGAATTTCTCAACCACTGACTACGACTGCAGTATCTATAGATGCTGGCAGGCAGCTACAGAGCTTGAGCAGAAAGAAACAATGTTAAACCCCAAACTCTGCCCCACAGATCTCCAGCAGCAGTGAACCAACCCTCTTTTCATTCTAGGATGGGCTTCACACAGAAGACAGCACATGTGGTTATTCTGTTTGACAGTCATACTCCTATAGGCAAAAAAAATAAATGTTACTTAGGGAAGGGCTTATTCACAAGACCACTGACGTGTGACGGCAGTTTTGGCAACGTCTGTCACACATTTATTTTGAGAACACATTGAATTCATTGTCTATTCCCAAAAAACTGACATGCACTATCGTTAAATAGACATAGATAGTGACATGTGAATAGACCCACTAACAATTATGGGTTCTGTAATATGATGCCCATTTCAAAAACAGCCGTAGCATGGCAATTATTCCCTGCCATGTGAATGGCACATACAATAGTTTTTTCACGGACATCAGGTCTGTGAAAAATGACACGGCCGTGTGCATAAGGCCTAGCAGAGCAAGTACCCTTACGTGTTTGTTTTTTATAATGTTTTTGTTTTTTGTTTTTTTCCCATTCCTGGAGAACCTATTTAAATGTCCAGCATGTTATGAGTTATTTATAATTTTGGAATGCTGTGGAACCTTTGTAAAGTGACACTTCCTTGGTTTGATATTAAAGGAGTATTCCCACAAACATAACCATTTTTAAATTTGTAGATAATTAAAAGTTAAACATTTTTGCAAATATAAGTAATTAAACATTTTGCAGAGTTTTAAAGATTTTCTCTAAATTTCTTGTGGTCACAAGTTGTTGTCTTGATCGGTTGCCAGTGGATATGACCATGAATGCAGGACCTCTCTAAGGTCAGAAAATCTGCCATGATGTCCTTATCATGGCCGGGATATCTTCTGATACATGTAGTGTCACTGTCTGATAATCCAGCTACAATAAGAAAGTCATGGCTGGGTTCCTGACAAGTCCCAGACCATAGAAAGTTTCTGCATTCTTGGTCGTATCCATTGGCAACCGATCAAGGCAACAGATGTCACCACTAAGAGAAAATCTTTAAAACTCTGCAGAATTTTTAACTACTTATACTTGCAAAAATGTTTAACTTTTAATTATCTACCATTATAGATATGATTATGTTCATGGGAATACCCCTTTAATGGAAGTGAAAAATAACTTAAGAATTAGTAGTTGCTGCTGCCTCAAACTCAGAATTTAGTCACTAGATTAAAGATATATATTTTGGGTTAGATTTAGTTTAAAAAAAATAAATAAATAAAAAGACTTGTATAGATTAATAAAAATAATTTTCTTTCCCCTTTTAGGTACTTTATTTCACATAAACCAAACAAAACTTGGCAGCAAGTATTTTGGTATTCATTAAGCATTGCAATAAATAATGCATACATCCTCTACAAAATGTCTGATGCCTACCATGTTAAACGATATAGTCGTGCTCATTTTGGTGATAGACTCGTTCGAGAATTGCTTGGCCTGGAGGAAACTTCATCTCACGATTGACTTCAGTCTTACAAGTGTTTGACACAGAACTTGAAGCTACTGCTATCAACTGCCAAGCATAACTGTGTAATCTAGAACAATCTATAAATATTATGTTACTCCTTTTGCAGAACTGTAAACCACACCAAATGAATAAACATTCCTTTCTATATTTGTTGAAATTCAAATATAGTCTGAATTTTTAATCATACAGCCTACCATGTAAAAGGTACAGCCGAAGTGATAATTGAAAACCATACTATTTTATGTATTGTCTTTAAGTTAGATAAAAATGTGTATAATTGCAATCATTGACATTTTCCTTTAAAATTTTCTTAATCCTGTTTCACATACATTACCTTGTTTGCCTAAAAACTATGCTGTTTAATGACTGGTATTTTAATAACTTCATTAATTTATTTTTACTACAAACACAGAGAAAACAAATGTGTGTTTTGTAATTGCTATTCTACTTATGGGATATACTGTCTTAGTGATTTGCAAATTATGGCTTATGTATTTTTCATTTGATAGCTGACTGGAGTAATTTAACTGGATTGTTATGAAATAAAGAACCTGAACAAATATAATCTGTGATTGTACACTGTTAGACATCCATGCACAGATTTACCAACAATCGGAAAATAACATTTTATAAATTATTAACAAAACAAAAACAAATTTTGTATGCTTGAATTTCTTTTCTTAGGGGGCGTTCACACTACCGTTGGTGACTGTCAGTAGTGTCCGTTGCTATTGTCCGTTACAAGATTTTAGCATCAGACACTAGCTGAACCTTCAGAAATCCGTTAAAATTTCCATTCATTTCAATGGGTTTTTATATTGTGTCCGTTAGTGTAACGGACTTATAACGGACAGTAACTGAAAGCCAAAAAACGGACAGTGTTAAAAAAACGGACGCTAACTAATACTAACGGACACTAACTGATGCTAATGTGTCCGTTTTTTTAACTGAACCATTAATTGGATCAGTTAAAAAAAGGACACATTAACATCAGTTAGTGTCCGTTATGATAGGTGTCCGTGTTTTTGTTTTTTTTGTTTTTTTTTTTTTTTTGTTTAGCAGACACCTTCATAACGGACTCCAACGGTAGTGTGAACCCTGCCTTAGTTAAGGGGTTAGGAGTACAAAAAAAACTATTTGCTCAGCACAGAATGTGTTAATACTTAGTGATGTGATGATATGGTGCTGAGATGTAGGCACAAAAGCTGCATCCTCTACATCGCTACTGGGTTGACAGTATTATACAGCTGGAAACCAGCTTCTGCAGCAGAAGTCAGAGGTAAGTTTAGTTGTGGCGGTTTAACCCCTTATATTCTAGGATTATTGTACATAAGTAGCTAGAGAGAGTGACTCCTTTTATCATCCCGTCAGCTCTCCTCGCAATGGGATTGCAAGTTCAGAGTGGTTGCAATGGCAGCCTGGAGCCATAAAATGGCCTCCTGGGTTCCATGTACAGATGACTATTAAGGCCAGCCAGAGAGAGAATTTTGAAGACATCTAGTAAAATGTACAATATACAGCAATAAGTATCAAGCATACAGTGAATACCGTGGAGAAAAAATGCTAAATTTGCTGGGGGGTTTTTTGCTCACGTTGCTCCCCCCAAAAGGAATAAAGAGTGATATGAAAGTCACGTGCCCCCCACAATAAACATGAAGTATACTGTGTCATGAGAGTTCCTTGAATATGTAAAAATAACTTTATAATGCATTTACTTAAAGTGACAGACGCCAAATTTGAAAAATAGGGATTGAGCCTTACAGCCTCCAAGTGGTTGATTGAAGGAGAGAGACCCATTCCTATACTACTCCCTGCAGTATAGTCAATAATTTATCGTCTCTAGTTTCAAAATAAAATGAGGATATATTTTTCACTATGGTATAAAATTACTATTTTATAATTGATTAGATGCACAGTTTGTTGCATATTTACTTTCATAGCAATTACATTACTGGATTTTTTTTTTTTTTTTTTTTTTTACTGCTTCTGACTGACCATGGCTGCCAGCCATATATGAAAGAGTTGGCGTCAGAGTGGGAGTCAGGTTATGGAAAAATAGAGGAGCTGGAGTAGCTGGTTTGGCGTGCCGACTCCACAGCCCTGGCCATAATAGGTGGAGGTTGTACTTAATAGGCAGAGCAAGAGAACTGAAAAGTCAGTTGTTACACACTGCTGTTCAAAAGTATGGGAGTGTATTATAAAAGTGATCAAATGAAAGTTCAAAAATAGTATTTATTTATTTATGTTTTAACTTTTAAGTTCCACAAATTCCACTATAAAGTCCATTTATTACTGGAGGGGACCCCCCCAAACCTTTCTGTATTGGGCATTGCCATATCTTTAATGACCCAAAGTATAAAACCAACACATTATCTTTCCTGCGAGATTGTCATTGAAAAGAATTGAAAATAGTGACTTAATTGCTAATTTTTAGTTAAATCTCCTCCAAGATCACAATATGATGTCTATCCCAAAGCAATACCAATATAAACTCATCCCACAAATAGTAAGTAAAGTCTCTGTTGACAGATAAATCAAAAACCTATAGCTCTCAGAAAATGGCTAGCCATAATCATGAAAAAAAAAACACACTGATGTAAAAGAAGTAAAACAAAAAATAAATTTGGTATTGCCGTAACTGTACTGAACTACTCCATAAAGGAGATCATTAATAAAACAAATGGTATGACAGAAACAAAACCTAAAAAAAAAAAAACAATGCCAGCATTCCTTGCTTTTGATCATCTTGGAAAAAGTGGTAAAATAGTCTTATGTACCCCAAAATCGTACCACGTTAAAAATCTTCAACTCATCCTGCAAAAAATAAGCCCTCACACAACTCTGTTGGTGAAATAAAAAAGTGATGATCTTCAGAAAATGGCAACACACCATGATTTTTTTTGTTTCAATAATTTATTGAGTGTTTTGTCATTATATAAAATTAGTAAAATGTAAATAAAACTAAATCAATCAGTTTATTTTTATTGGACATCAATGGGGTCATTGTGAGGTCTGCTCGGTTTCCGCACGAAACATGCGGAGAGAAAAGTGCTAGTACGGCAGATGTCGGGTGTTTAAATACAGCAGACACCCGGCACTAATGCCCGCGATCAGTGCTCCGGCGGGAAGGGGTTAGCTTCAGAGCAGATTCCATCAGTACAACTGGATCTTTTAAGGCATTTTCCTGCAAATCTGTTAATTTTTAGAAATTTGCAATATTTAAGATTGCTAATGTACCAGTATAAATTATTAAATGTTGACTTTCAGAAGGGTATTATTCCTCACAGTATATCAGGAATTTTTACCCCAACATTATTTTGGTTAGAAATCACTTCTTTATTACACCAATCACCTTGCTAAATTTTTGTGCCTGGACCAATCTAGCTATTATTATTATTATTATTTATTATTATTATTTTTAGAACATCATAGATTTCATGATGCTTTACATTTTAAGAGTGGTTTACATATAAAACATAAAATACTTAAACACAAGCACAATAGCCAACTGATATAGTGGGATAGAGTGAATGGGGTTGGAGATAGGTAAGGGTAGAAGCTATTCAGATGATGATGTGTTGACAATAGTGTTTTGAAGGTGTAGGCTTTCCTGAAGAGATGTCTTCAGGGTCCTCTTGAAGGTTTTGATTGCAGGGTACAGTTTTATGGATTGTGGTAGTGAGTTCCACAGTATAGGGGATACGTGGGATAAGTCTTGGAGGTGGTTGTGTGAAAAGTGGATAAGGAGGTCTTAAGAGGATCAAAGATTACATGTGAATGGATAGAGGGAGATTAGGTCAGAGAGATATGGAAGTGACAGGTTGTGGATGATCTTGTATGTTAGCATTTTAATCTCTATTCCCTAGGGACAGGTAGCCAGTGAGGGGATTGGCCAAGGGGAGAGGTTGATGAAAAACAAGGTGAATTAAACCAGCAGCAGAGCTAAGGGTGGACTGGAAGAAAGCGAGAGCAAACAGGAAAGCCACAGAGAAGGGTGTTGCAGTAGTCTTAGGCGTGAACTAGTATTTTTGTACTTTTAGGGGTGCGGAAAGATGGGATTTGATGCTATTCAGTTGAAAGCATGCAGGAGGTGTTGAGGGTTTGGATGTGATTCTTGAAGGACAAGGCAGAATCAAAGATTACCCTGAGACAATGGGCTTGTGGGACTGGGGTAAATGTGGTGCCATGACCTTAGCTGATGTATCTCCAATAAAGTGGGATTGCACCTTCTGAAACTGATTCTGAAATTTTTATTCCTTTTGACCTCTTTCCTATTTTGTTTTTGTTTTGAGTTGGCTGAGCTATATAAATACCTTTTTAAGGTGTTGAACTTTTTGGGACAACTCACATACTTTAGCTCTTGATTCGTTTCTAAAATTACTACTCACCCTATCAAACTTCTTAAAATGCTTCTACAGCTGTTACATGCAAATCTAATATCTGTCTAGAGTTTTTATTAACACCCAAAAAGTTTCTTACATCTTGCACAAGAGGAGCATTTGTTTGTAAATGCTACAACATATACAGGTTCAATTTGAAAAATCGCAATCCATAGCATTTAAATGGTCACTAACTTCAGACAACTTAGTCTCATTTAATAGACCATGTGATTCTGGTTTTCCCTCACAGTTTCCACACCCGTCTGCAGACAGCTCTCTGTGCATTAGAGAGCATTCTGCAAAATCTCATAGCTTACAATATAAGTAAAGTTAACTTATGTATTTGATTGTTGAATCCAAGGTTGCTGGATGTCTGTTTCAATGGGCGGAGTATATGGGACTGAAGAACCCTGGCCCAAGTTACAGCTTCAAAAGAAGATGTCAGATGACCCAGGATCCTCAATGCTTGTCAAGAATGTGATGGATCAGGAATTTGACATCTGTGACCTTTCTGATGTTGAGGACTATTTCTCTGGAGAGGGTAATCTTGAATTCCCTGGAGTGGAGAACAAACCTTAGACATTGAAGAGTCTGAGTTGGCTGTAAATGCGATTTCTTGTGACAATTTACAATGAAACCGTGCTCCACTAGTCAGCCTATGATAAGGGAGAGATGCTCTGAGAGGAGTTATTGTAATAGTTCCGTCAGGAACCAATTGTCCAAATACTGGACCAGAAGAATTTCTTGTAGTATGAGGGCAGCCGCAATGATGACAATAATTTGTGACAATTCTAGGACCCATGGAGATTCCAAAAGGTAGGCATCTGAATTGAAAGTGGAGTGCTTGTGCCTCTCTTTCCCGCCAACCTGAAGAATCTACTATGTGCGGTTAGAATTGGAACATTCAAGTAAGCATCTTTAAGGTCTATGGAACCCATAAAAATGTTCTGAAGAGAGGATGTTTATTATTGTTGGATAGAGTCCTTTTTGATTTTTTTTCTGGAGCAGGAATTTATTTATGTACATTACTCTAGGTTCACACCTGTGCTTGGTTTCTGTTCTTCAGGTCTGCTTGGGACCCGAAAAACGGAAACCCAATCCAATTAAAAAGTGGTCTACCTGTGGAAACCCGCAGACTCCATAGAATATAATGGGGTGTGCCCAGTTTCCGCACGAAAAACCAATTGTCCAAATACTGGACCATTTTTCCAGTGGAATGGGGGACAGAATCCCCAAACAGAATCCGGGCGCAGGTGTGAACCTAGCCTTAAGGTCTATAATCAGGCACCACGTATTTATTCAAACATCTTTGTGGTACCAAAACCAGACAAACACCTGAAGTTCTTTCTTTCCACTTCTAAAGCACCTTTCTCGATAAACTGTTCCAGAAGTTGAAAAACAACAGGATTCTTGGGAGAGTTTATGAAATATCTGTCTGGAGGAAGGGCCTTGAGCGAGCAGCCTCTGAGTACACAGGAGCGAACCCAGGAATCTGTTGGGCAAATGTGGGCAAAGTCCAGTAGTCTTGCCCAAACCTGTGGGAGAGACCTGGTGTCATAGTTGATTTTTAGAGGAGTCATTTTCCTTCTTGAATGGAGAGTCCTTGAGCTGCGTTAGTAGCAAATCATCTTGATTTGTCTGAGGCTCTAAAACCTTTACGTTTGGGAGAAGCCTTCTTGAAGGAGCCAAAAAAAACATCTCGACATCTTTACTTGAGGAAGAGACACTCCTTTATTCTCTGTGAGGGTTTCAAGAATAGATGGAAGTTGGGTTCCAAACAAACCTTCAGGCTGGAAAGGTAGTGCACAGAAATTACTCTTAGAAGTCACGTCTCCTGACCATTGTTTGAGCCAAAGAGATCTTGCTGAATTTTATATATCCGTACTCTTAAATGCAAGCTTGAGAGTGTCTAAAGGGAAGTCACAAAGGATATCAGAGGTCATCTTGAGATCTGGAATATGCTCAGGTATCTGAAGTAGCATGGTCAAGTAATGGCTGGTAGCACTCTACACACCGCTTAGACAGGGACTTTCTCTTCCTCTTTCCTGAAGGAAATAGGCTGGACATCTAGGAGGGAAGAGGTAGAATTATACAAGAGATAACTAACAGCAACCCAGGTACAAAAAGCCAAACCTTAAGCTGCGCAAAGGTGACTGGACAGCTAGTTGTCTTGCACCCAAGTGAGCCCAGGCTTATAACACTGAGCTCCCGCCTTGCAGGGAGAAGGGGTGTGCCACTACCACAAATTGCCCTATGAGAAAGTGTGACAAGGAAAGGTAAATATGTACATGCAAGCAAGCAGCAAAACAGGGAAAGTGTTGCACATGATCAGAGGGAGTACTGGGTGGAGAAAGAGAATGTAAGGAGAGTGTACGTTTACAGGGCGTTTCCTGCCTTTAGTTACATTTTCCTAGTGCTAGAAAACCTCCTTAAGGGGAAGAACCTGTGGCCCCAGAGTGTAGTATGAACTGTATCCAGGTACATAGTATGTCACCCCACTTAGACCGATTGATTATCGGGAACGAGAATTTGTATAAAGCGTTTTCCCTAAAAACTGCTTGCAAAATTACCCAGCATTAAAATTATCAGAGCTGCAAGTATATGCATTAGAAGAGCTTATTTCATTGGATGAGTTGCAGGCCACTACTTAAGCAATGCTAAAAAAAAACATTACCTTGTATTAATGGGGTCCTCTCAAAACTTATGGATGGATCTGGGGGGTGCTCTACCTTAGTGGAGCTTCACAATCATTCATTTAGAGATGGAATCTCTTCCTTTTTAAATGCAATAAGCACTTGTAGTTTTGACTCTAAAGAAGGATGTATTTCTGTTACAGATAGGGTCATATTGCCTCATATTATTGCTCAATTTAGACTAAAGCTAAAGATTTGTCAAGAAGGTTGGTGGGGGTATGCCCCCTGTTGATCATGCTGCCAGAAGACATTACCTGTATTTTTAATTGTCTTCTTCCAAGTACTTCAAATACTGTAGTGTATAGAAAGTATTCGACAATATTAAGAATTAATTGTAAGCCAATTTTAAAAAAGATGAGTGCGTATGTCATGGTGATACCACTGATTCCAATTGGTTCAAGACCTGCATGGGTAAATAAGTACTTATTACTCCAAATTATTTGTTATGTACTATTCTCTTATCACAATCCCAGGTTCTTCTTTCAAATCTCTAAATGATTTGTTAATGCAAGTAATTATGGAGGGGGGATTACTCAACACCTTCCCGCTATGCGCCATAATATTACGTTGTGCTGAGCGCATACTTAATGCTCCGCACCGCAATAGTATGGTGCTGTAATGCCGTGGGCACAGGAGCTGTGCCTGCGGCATTACCTCCAATACTCGACTGTGTTACACAGCTGAGGGCTGGGACCACCCAACAGCGTCAGAAGATGATACAACTCCAGTGGAATAACCACCTGGATATGACATGATTAGTAGTGATCACGGCATCCAGGAGGATTGCAGTACATTGCACTGGGGATCTGAGATCCCAGGTTCAAGTCCCCTTGTGGGGCACATGTAAAATGAAAAAAGTTTTTTTATATTATAGTTCAGGTATTTTTGAGTTTTTTTTTATATTTTTCAAGTTTTTATATAATTTCATGATTTGTTCTTTACTTTTATTTTTAGACCCCCTACGGTATTTGAACCCTAGGGGCTCTGATCATCCAAACTATATACTGCAATATACTAACTGCTGCATTGCAATATAATGTAATTTAACTGCTCTTGGTAATGACAGGCTTGATAGTCTTCAATAGACTTGTGACTGTGCAATATAGTGGCACTTACCGGGTATGGGGAGGGCTCAGTTTCTCTCCCCTGCAAGTTCATGGCATATTATTATGTCTGTGACATTAAAGGGTTAAGAAGGCATCATTTTATTGTGTCAACTTGCGGGTCCCACCATTCCTTGCACCCTTTGGCCAGGGTGCCTGCACTCTGCATTACTCTATAATGTCCAGGTTACAGCCTTTTAATATGTCTCAGCGTTGAAATCATCCAATGATTATTTTGTTGTGTAAACAGGGTGTGTTCGCCTTCAGGTTTTAACTGTACAAAGTCACAAGGTTTAATGTCTCTGATGGCTCTGTCCAGTAAAGTATAAGTGGCTTCATGCACAGCAGTCACCACATCTACAAATGAATGTATGTGATCTAAAGTGACAAATCTGAAATTATCGATTTGCTCAACACCATTGAAATCATTGAGATTTCTCTGGCTATGGAAAAAATGCTGTAAAAACACAGATATGGCTGCACAGCACTCTCAACACTATTGTAATATGAACAGCTTTGTGGGTTTTATAATGTGCTGTTTTTTATACCAGAGGATGTGCGTTGAAAATGGGGATTTTGTTGCTGTTTTGGTGCTGAGTGATGCACTGTGTCTAAACTATTCAATGTGTTATGCGCTGTGTCTTCAGACTGCTACACCATTTTTATAACCCGCTCTATAGCCTTGCACCTAGTAATACCAGATGAAGCAGTTTTGTAATTATGTCTGTCTAGTCAAGAGAGGAGGTGGAGCATGAGAGGAGATATGGCGTGAACGTCCATGTGGTGCACCTTCTATGCCTTGTCCTAACGACCAGATAGGTCTTGCATATGCAGTGCTGCTCCCTCCTGAATTGCATGTTGTTTTCTAATATCAAATTTACTTTTCCAGGACTTGGTTGTTGCTGTCAAGTGGTTGGCTGATACAGGAATTTCTTGACTTTATTTTGTAATTTTTGACAGATTTTTGGGGTTGAGGTAGAGTAGGTGTACCTCATGTATAGACTAGGAACCTCATATGTAGAGCATGAAAGGGACCTCACATGTTGGGCATGTATAGTCATAGGTTGGGGAGTGGGGCACATCACATGAGGGGTGGTAGGGATTTTATTTTTTTTATTTATTTTTTAATAGTTAGAGCATGGGCGATATATAAATGTACTATCACAGAATGTCTGGGGTTTGGGAGGCACATCTGATAGATTCTTCCATCGTCAGTGTTTACAAGCCATGGTGGGACTTTACCAGTCACTCCTTTTTCACCTCACTTTCAAGAGGGGTTAGTTTTTTTTTTGTCAAAAATACAAAATACAAGTGTTGGTTAAGTCACAAAAAATTGACTGTTATGGTCGATACATTTTTTTTTTTATCCTGGTCACTCAATGGTTTTTGAATGTGTGATAACTGAGGTATATATACCTTTATCTTTTTCGGGGGAGATCTTGTCCATGCTTTATATGTTTATGTAGACAAAATCTGTTCTGTTATTTGTGTTTGCCAATTATAATTATGTAATGAATCCAGAATTGGATAAAATAAAAGCATCTCAAGTTACTTACTGTATTTGCTGTTGATGTTGAGTGGATCAATATTTGGGGGTTAGAAACTCAAATAAGCAACAGTTCGCATGTTATTCTAAAATATACTCCTTTTATTCACATATTGATTATTTCCTGTTTAATTCATTGCTTATATCAGTTATTTTAAGAATAAGATATGGCACACCTGGTATTTAAGACCAAAGTAGTTTATTTTTCTGTGTTAGGAATGGTGTTTGAAGATACATGAGATGTAGTCAATCATATTAACTTATATTTTGATACAGATTTGGATTCAGCACCATTGTTGTTGGTCTGGGACACCTTTAAAGAATATCAGATAGGTATTTTGCTTAAGGGGTTGTTGGTTTGTAAAAGGAGGAGTGCAAAGAAAGAGTCAGTATTGGCTGGCGCAGTCATGTCTAATGAAAATATATATATTGGGAAGTGTTCTTGGTATGAAGAAACCACAAATCAATCATAATCGAGAAATTGAAACATTGTTATGAAGATCTCTATACCTATATCTGTGTTTGTAGTGGAGAGGAAATGGATATATTTTTTGGAGGGTTGCACTTGTCCAAACATCCATTGGGGGTCAAATTTAGGGATGTATTTTTACCGCAGCTCCACTCTGTTCTAAAGAGGGTGTTTATACAAGGGAATTCCCTTGTTAATTGTCAATATTCTAAAACCAGGAAAGGATCAACTGAATTTAGATACTTATTGCCCGAATTTTCTCTCTAGCCCCCACTGTTCCTAAGCAATCAATGTAGTTCGTTTTGATGCCTGATATGCTACTTAGGCTCTGCACTATCAAGTGGGCAGTGTCAGGCAGGAGAAGGCATGGAAGTGTGATTCAGAGCTTCAATCAGAGGTGGACAGTGTCAGAACTTAGAATCACATGCCTCCTGCATAACACCACCCATCTGACAGTTCAGGTTCTGGTCCCCTAGTGGGATATAAAAAAAAATGTAATAAATAAATAATTAATCAAATGTGTTTAAAAAAATAAAATAAAAATAAAATAATAAATGTATAAAGCCCCCAAAATGTCTCTTTCCTATATAAAAGTCATTGTATAAAAAACTTAATTAATAAAAACAATACATATTTGGAATCGCTGTATCTAACAACCTGTACAATAAAACTGGAACATTATTTAACCTGCATGATGAAAATGGAAGTAATGATGTTTCGCCATCTTGCCTCACAAAATATGTTATAAAAAGTGATCAAAAAGTCATATGTACCCCAAAGTACCAATAAAAAGCACAGGTCGCCCGCAAAAAATAAGTACCAACTCTGTCAACCAGAAAATAAAAATGTTAAGCCTCTTAGAAGATGATGCAATGTCCCCAATGGGTTTTTGTTCTGCAAAACTAGTAATGCATAAAAAAACAACATAAATTAGGTAGCACTGTAACAGTACCAACCCGTACAATAAAAGCAACATGCTACTTATGCTGTACGCTGCACGGTAAAAAATTAAAAAGGTACAAAGCAATACCAGAATTGAATTTTTTTTTAATCCACCAAGAAAAAATTTAAAATTTAGTCAATGAGTTATAGGCACCCAAAAATGGTGTCATTACAAAAGGCATCTCATCTCACAAAATACAAGCCCTCATATGGCTACAATACCAGAAAAATAAAAAAAATATACTGCAGCTTGCACAATGTGAAGACAAAAAAAACCCAAATAGCAAAATAATGAGAACAAAACTGGCGGTGGCAGGAAGGGAAAAAGCTGTGTGTGTGCATATCAGGGTACACCCCAAATTTAGAGCTTACGAAGGAAAAGTCACCAGGAGTGACTCCCCAGAATGACCCCTCCCAATCATAGGAGCTACTGGGAAAAAACATAGGGAATTTGATGTTTCCAATGTATTCCGCACAGCTTACATATACACTTTTCATCATTCATGTCTGGGAAACTAATGCTCACCACACCCCATGATATATTCTTTAAGGGGTGCAGTTTTCAAAATAAGGTTACTCCATAGGGGATTCCACTTTATTGGCACCTCAGCCACATAGTGCCCCTTCTTAATGTCATATCTGCGTATAAACTGCTGTTTGGGCACACAGCCGGGCACAAAAGAGAAGTAGCGGTATTTGGTTTTTGGAGCACAGGTTGAGATTGTTTGTTTGGTTTTTGGACGTCACACCACAGAGCTCCTGAAATACCAGTAACGTGGAATACCCTGATACATGAACCCATTTTGGAAACTACAGAAGAATTTTGTTAGGGGTACAGTGATCAGTGTATTACTTTATTGTCCAGGCAGTAGTGTTCAGCTGATGGTGAAAATGTCAATTTTTCAAGGAATATGTAATTTCACTGTGTAATATATTGTCCCTGGCTGTGTCCAAAGTTTGTACCCACATATGTCATTGTTAAGTACATTATCCTGGGTACTCCAGTGTCATACATGTGGGCATAAACTGCTGTTTGGGCACACAGCAGGGCGCAGATGTGAAGGAGAGATGTGTACTTTTGAAGCGCAGATTTAGATTGTTGGTTTTTGGATGGCATGTCACATTTGCAGAGACCCCCAAAGTTGCCCCTACAAAATGAGGTCACTTCTTGGGGATTTCCAATTCACTGGTACTTCCAGGGCCCTGAGAAAACAAAATGGCATCCAGAAAGTCCCTCTAAATCTATACTCCAAAAGCTAAAAGCGCGGTGCTCCTTCCCTTCTGAGCCCTAGTGTGTGCCCAGGCAGCAGTTTATATCTATATATATATATATCTATATATATATAGATATATATCTATATATATATATATAGATATATATCTATATATATATATATATATAGATATATATATAGATATAAACTTTTTTTGAACCCGGGATAGCCCACTTATTGGGCACTGAAATTGCATATTTCTTTAAAAATTTCAATATTCAAACTGTGGGGTGTTTTTGGTCCTTTAACCCCTTGTAAAAATTAAAACCTTGTTATGGTAGATAATATTTATAAATGTACTTCGGTGGTATGTGGTTTCTGTTTGAAAAGCAGAGAATTTAACATTTTGAAAATTGCTAATTTTTCCAAGTTTCCATAATATTTCCTATTTTTTTTTAAATAAATATATACAAAAATGTTGATAAATGTGTGCCACTAACATGTTTTACAATGCATCACGAAAAAACAAATCTCAAAATCACTTGGGTAAATTAAAATGTCTAAAAGTTATTGCCATATAAAATGACACATGTCAATTTTGAAAAATGAGGCCTGGTCCGTAAGGTAGTTTTTGGCGGTTTCCTTAAGGGGTTAATAAACTTATTAAAAAAGGAGAGGACCCAATACTGACCCTTGTGGAACCACAATGGTGGCTGTGACCCAGTCTAAGTATTTCCGATTAAAAAGCACCCTCTATTTCCTAACACTGAGCCAGTTGTGAACCAAAATACATGTTTTCCCCCAATCCCAACATTCTCGTTTTCTATACCATCCTTTTATGTGGTACAGTATCAAAAGTCTTTGAAAAGTCCAGATACACCACGTCCACCGCATTACCTATGTCCTGTCTAGAACTGACCTCTTCAAAGAAGCTGATCTGACAGGACCAATTCTTCATAAACCCATGTGGGTTGGGTGTTATAAGGTTATTTTCATTGAGATACTCCAGGATAGCATCTCTTAGAAAACCCTCAAATATTTTACCGGCCACTCAGGTTAAGACTTACCATCACTATTTGACCCCTTTTTGTATATTGGCACAAATATTTGCTATGTGCCATTCTTGTGGCATATAGTGGTCTGTCTATCACCATGTTTAACTTCTTCAGAACCCAGGGGTGAATACCATCAGGACCAGGTAATTTGTCTATTCTAGTGTTTTTAAGACACCTCTGCAGTTCCTCCTGGGATAAACTGGTAACATTTAATGGAGATTGTATGATAAATTTTAGAGTTTGAAATGGGTAAAGGGTAACATGACTCAAACAATGGAAATTAGTGTTGGATGCTATTGAAAAAGAAATAAAAAAAAAAAAAAAAAATTATATTTGTTTTTAAGCATGACTATTTGTGCTGCCAGAATGTTATTAGTTTCAATTACACCATTTGAACAGCCTCTACCCTCACCTACTGTCTCTATCCCTCTTCCCTCATAGATTGTAAGCCCTTGTGGGCAGGGCCCTCAATCCCAATGTATCAGTTGGTCACTGTTAGGGGGCGTTCACGCTACCGTTGGTGACCATCAGTAGTGTCCGTAGCTATTGTCTGTTACAAGATTTTAGCATTGGACACTAGCTGAACCGTCAGAAATCCGTTAAAATTTCCATTCATTTCAATGGGTTTTTATATTGTGTCAGTTAGTGTCCGTTTACACCGAATCCGTCAGAAGTCCGTTTTTTTCTGCGGACAAAAAATCCTAAATGCAGGACTTTTTTGTCCGTTTGGAAAAACGGATTCTTGACGGACAGCAAGCATCCATTATTTTTTTTAACATTGAACATCCATTTTGTTTCTGCGCATGCTCTGAAAGCAGAAACAAACAAAAGAAAAAAAAAACGGACAGTGTTAAAAAACGGACACTAACTGAGGCTAATGTATCCGTTTTTTTTTAACTGATCCCTTGCAGCTTGTAGGGCTTGAGTCATGGTTTGACAGGAACAGCAATGGCCTATGGTGGCCAGTCAGATATCAGCATATAATAGTACCTGGGAGGCCTGGTAATGCTAGAGAGTCCCTCGCTGCCTGTAGAAGGAGATCCCTGGACAACTTTTGGTGTGAATTTGGTGCAAATCTGCAAATCCTGGTAATCTGAAGTGTAGATGGATCTACTTATGGTATCAGGACTGTGAATAAATCAAGAGCTGCCTCCTTCACAGCCTAATAGATTCCAGAAGCCCCCAATGCAGATATTTCCCCTGTGAGATCTATTTTCAATATCCTCAGTTCAGAGTTCCAGCTGAGCATCAAGGTCTGTCAGGTAACCCCTGTCCTCTTCTAATGCATCTGCTGTATCGTCCATAGTAGTTCCAGGTCTGAGGTGCATTGAGCTATTTCCTGATAGCTAGTACTGCCGCTGACAGCTCTTTTTTTTTTCAATTGTATTTTTATTAAAAAGAGTTTTCAAAATATACAAAGATACACAAACAAAGAAAATAAAACCAATGCAAATGTAACAGTGAAAAGGCGCCACTCAGGGCACTCATAGAAAATCAAAGGAAATATAACCAGTCAGACAATTAAATGCAGCAGTAAAAGAATCAAAGGGAGCACAAGACACGGAACAGAAGGATGGGGTTGGGGGGGTTGATCCACAAGGGAAAGTACAACTCCTAGAAATTATAAGTCATGGTGAGCCCAGAATGTGTCCCAGGGTTCCAAAATCACCTGGAACTTCTCCTCCTCATTATTCAGGAGCACTGTCTCGAGGAGTACAGCTCCTAGAGAGTCGGGGGAACCACCTTCTCCAGTGCTTGGCCACCAGATATCTGGCCGAAGTGAGTAAATGAATCAGGAGCTGAAATGTATGTTTACATAGTCTTTCAGAGGGCAGGTTAAGCAGATACGTTTAAGGAACCAAAGGGAAGAGTATACCCAGCACCCATTCAACCAGTCTAAATTTGGTGCTAGAAGGGGTGAAAGAGGGGAAAAGACCAAAACAAGTGGTATATATGACCTGGACGGGCACCTCCAGCAGTAATCCAATACAGTTGCATTGAAGGAATGCAGCAAGGCTGGGGTGTGGTACCAATGCATCAGCATTTAATAAAAGTTTTTCTTGTATGTAACACATCTGGAGGTCTTAGACGCCCTCCTCCATATCAGCATCCAGGTGATATCAGACAGAGACTCCCCCAAGTAACCCTCCCACCGTCTCATATAGGGGTGCTTAGCAAAAACATCTGGGTTGGGGTCTGTGAGAATCCTGTAAATATCAGAGATAAGGCCAGCTGTAGACAGTTCGGTTTTAAATGTTTCACACTCTGCAAGAGGTCCGAGGTAGCAATGACTAAGGTGGCTGAGGCTGAGAGGAAGCCCAGATAGTGTACTGGGCTTGAGTAAGGGTTGCCAGCTAGTGAGGCTCTAGGACAAGGGTTGGCAACCCCTTCCACACATGCCAAGAGTGGCACGCAAGACTTATTTCTCCGGCACGGTGACCTGAGTCCTCGCCCAGCTGTTTCGGTCGGACCAAACACGGACGAAACTAAACTGCTATTATTATACCGTGGGGTCTTTTCAGACCCCAGGGTATAATAAGCGGAGCCCCAGGGGAGGTGATCAAACATAAAAAACAATGTTACTCACCTTCCCTGCGCTCCGCAACGGCTCTGTGCTCTGTATGCGCTTCTACCTGAACTAGGAGAAGGCTGATAGGGCCTCAGGGGTCACGTCGGCGTCATTATGCATTGTTTTTTTATGTTTGTCATCATATGCAGGAGCCACTATGGAACATAATACTGTGCGCAGGGGCCGCTATGGGACATTATTCTGTATAACGGTGTATTTTTGCACAGAAAACACAGGCATTTTTTATTTTTTTTGTGCAAAAATGCACCATGTGAACGCAGTTTTACATCAAAGTAATAGTTCCAGTGGCTTAAGAATATAGCTGCATCCAGATAAATAGTGTGTTTTACGGTGCTATACGGTGCTCCTGGACACATACATTTACCACTAATTGCGCATGCACTAATTGCGCATGCAGATGCACATGTACTTTTATTGCTTCTAATCGGAAAGTACAGGTGTGTCCCAGGAAATAGCAGTAAACGCAAGCGTCCTGAAGCATCTGTGTTATGATTTGTGGTATATACACTGTACAGTGCTGGCCAAAAGTATTGGCACCCCTGCAATTCTGTCAGATAATACTCAATTTCTTCCATAAAATGATTGCAATCACAAATGCTTTGGTAATAATATCTTCATTTATTTTGCTTGCAATGAAAAAACACAAAAGAGAATGAAAAAAAAAAGTCAAATCATTGATCATTTTACACAAAACTCCAAAAATGGGCCGGACAAAAGTATTGGCACCCTCAGCCTAATACTTGGTAGCACAACCTTTAGACAAAATAACTGCGAACAACCGCTTCCGCTAACCATCAATGAGTTTCTTACAATGCTCTGCTGGAATTTTAGACCATTCTTCTTTGGCAAATTTCTCCAGGTCCCTGAGATTTGAAGGGTGCCTTCTCCAAACTGCCATTTTGAGATCTCTCCACAGGTGTTCTATGGGATTCAGGTCTGGACTCATTGCTGGCCACTTTAGAAGTCTCCAGTGCTTTCTCTCAAACCATTTTCTAGTGCTTTTTGAAGTGTGTTTTGGGTCATTGTCCTGCTGGAAGATCCGTGACCTCTGAGGGAGACCCAGCTTTCTCACACTGGGCCCTACATTATGCTGCAAAATTTGTTGGCAGTCTTCAGACTTCATAATGCCATGCACACGGTCAAGCAGTCCAGTGCCAGAGGCAGCAAAGCAACCCCAAAACATCAGGGAACCTCTGCCATGTTTGACTGTAGGGACCGTGTTCTTTTCGTTAAAGGCCTCTTTTTTTTTCCTGTAAACTCTATGTTGATGCCTTTTCCCAAAAAGCTCTACTTTTGTCTCATCTGACCAGAGAACATTCTTCCAAAAAGTTTTTGGCTTTCTCAGGTAATTTTTGGCAAACTCCAGCCTGGCTTTTTTATGTCTCTGGGTCAGAAGTGGGGTCTTCCTGGGTATCCTACCATAGAGTCCCTTTTCAATCAGACGCCGACGGATAGTACGGGTTGACACTGTTGTACCCTCGGACTGCAGGGCAGCTAGAACTTGTTTGGATGTTAGTCGAGGTTCTTTAGCCACCATCCGCACAATCTTTCGTTGAAATCTCTCGTCAATTTTTCTTTTCCGTCCACATCTAGGGAGGTTAGCCACAGTGCCATGGGCTTTAAACTTCTTGATGACACTGCGCACGGTAGACACAGGAACATTCAGGTCTTTGGACTTGTAGCCTTGAGATTGCTCATGCTTCCTCACAGTTTTGCTTCTCAAGTCCTCAGACAGTTCTTTGGTCTTCTTTCTTTTCTCCATGCTCAATGTGGTACACACAAGGACACAGGACAGAGGTTGAGTCAACTTTAATCCATTTCAACTGGCTGCAAGTGTGATTTAGTTATTGCCACCACCTGTTATGTGCCATAGGTAAGTAACAGGTGCTGTTAATTACACAAATTAGAGAAGCATCACATGATTTTTCAAAGGGTGCCAATACTTTTGTCCACCCCCTTTTTTATGTTTGGTGTGGAATTATATCCAATTTGGCTTTTTGACAATTCTTTTTGTGGTTTTCCATTGAAGACAAATTAAATGAAGATATTATTACCAAAGCATTTGTGATTGCAATCATTTTCTGGAAGAAACTGAGTATTATCTGACAGAATTGCAGGGGTGCCAATACTTTTGGCCATCACTGTAGGTAGGTAGATCCAAAGAGAACTAACATCCTCTGAGCATGCCTCCTTATTTACCCCCCCCCCCACACACAGCATATGATCCCCCTATTTATGGCCCCCACACAGTTTATGGCACATTTTATACCCCCCCACTCAGTATATGACCCCTTTTTTAAAGCCAACCCACAGTATATGACCCCCTGTTATCTCCCCACCCCCACACAGAGTAGTGGCCGATAATTTTTACTCACCTGTCCACGCTCCAGACCTGGACGCCCTCCGCTGCCACCTCCATGGTGTACTGTTGCCGATGCTGAAGAAGGCCGGAACGCTGTACGTAGCATTCTAGAGGAGGCAGCGGAGGGCGGCCAGGACAGGAGCATGGACAGGTGAGTAAAAGTATCGACAGCGGGACAGTCATAGATAGTTAGAGGGCCGGATGTGGCCCGCGGGCCGTACAATACCCAGGTCTGCCATAGACTATAATGCGGTCCGTGTGGTTTCCGCTCGGTTTCGGCCCGAAAAGGATGGAAAAATGCGGAGAGAAAAGTCCTGCTTGCAGCACTTTTCTATCTGTATTTTTCATGCGGAGAGGGGAACGGAATCCCCAAACGTAATGAAAGCGCAGATGTAACCCTTAGGGGGCGTTCACACTACCATTGGTGACTGTCAGTAGTGTCCGTTGCTATTGTCTGTTACAATATTTTAGCATCGGACACTAGCTGAACTGTCAGAAATCCATCAAAATTTCCATTCATTTCAATGGGTTTTTATATTGTGTCCGTTAGTGTCCGTTTGTGTCCGTTTACACCAAATCCATCAGAAGTCCGTTTTTTTTCGCAGACAAAAAATCCTACATGCAGGACTTTTGTCCGTTTGAAAAAAACGGATTCTTGACGGACAGCAAGTGTCCGTTATTTTTTTAACATTGAAGTCTATGGGTAACGGACTTATAACGGACAGTAACTGATAGCCATCAGTAATGGGGCGTTCACACTACCGTTGGTGACCGTCAGTAGTGTCCGTTGCTATTGTCCGTTACAAGATTTTAGCATCGGACACTAGCTGAACCATCAGGAATCTGTTAAAATTTCCATTCATTTCAATGGGTTTTTATATTGTGTCCGTTAGTGTCCGTTTGTGTGCATTTACACCAAATCCATCAGAAGTTGGGTTTTTTTTCGCGGACAAAAAAATCCTACATGCAGGACTTTTTGTCCGTTTGAAAAAAATGGATTCTTGACGGACAGCAAATGTCAGTTATTTTTTTAACATTAAAGTCTATGGGTAACGGACTTATAACAGACAGTAACTGATAGCCATCAGTTACTGTCCGTTATTTTATGTCCGTTTTTTTCCTGCGCATGCTCAGAAAGGAGAAACAAACCAAAAAAAAAAAAAGGAAAACGGACAGTGTTAAAAAACGGACACTGATGCTAATGTGTCCGTTTTTTTAACTGAACCATTAATTGAATCAATTAAAAAAACGGACACGTTAACATCAGTTAGTGTCCATTATGATAGGTGTCCGTTTTTTTGGGGGTTTTTTTAACGGACACCTTCATAACGTACTCCAACGGTAGCCCACACAGACACTTAATAAGGTATACCACAAAAGAAGATTTGCATGTAAAGAACTGTCTGATGGGATATCTCCGTCCCTTTCTAGTATGAGTAAAATGGTTTGGGTGGAGAGAAATGTCTGTCTGGATATACGACTTAGGCTGCCGTTGTCGGCTCTAGTTTGTCCCTTAGATTAGTTTCTCTCTTATAGCAGATATGTGGAGGATTCTGAAATTCCTTGGTTTCAGCGAAGGTGCATTGTAGTGTCGGCCAATGTTTACAAGTGATATGTATTAATTTAGGAGAGAATGGATGGTATTTTCTGGTCATACCAGAGTTATTGGGTGTTGATTAGTAATGAATTCAGCTGTTTTAGTATCAATAATGCCTTTGTCAAGGTATTGGTGTAATGTGGCTTGTATGGTAGAACCAATGGCAGAGGTCAGATTTCTTTGTAGGGGTAGATATGTGTTCCTATCAGCTGGTTGTGATTGTATTTCTTATATATAATCTTGTTTGTTCATCACTATGATAAGGTTAGGTTCAGCCTGTACCATACTTAAGTCCTGTTTCTCTTCCTGGGACATATCTGAATGGTAATATAAAGTCTGTAATGCCTTGAAACACATTCGATAGAAGTGCGTCAATGTCTCTTTCTGCTAGAGAAATGTAAGTCTCTATCGGGTGATAAGATTGAAGGGGGATTGAAATGGCTGTGTGTCCTTAGTCCCTGGTTAATTACAGAAAAAATCAGTATGATAGATGTTGTGAGGGGGCTGGGATTTGTGCTAGTGAAGTGTGCCTTCAGTCTTAGTTGTTGAAAGAATTGGTGAGAATCCCTTTCAAGGTTAAGGGTATCCATGTTAGCTGAAGGGCTAAAGGATAAATCCTTGCTTAAAACAGTTAATTGAGTGGGTTAAGTATTGAGAAGAAATGTTGACAACGAGGTGGGGCTTACCTGTGATCGTGTCTGGATTTGAGTTTCCGGTTCTCTTTCCCTTTCTGATTGGGCTTTTCCTAGTAGCTGTGGTTGCAGTCTGTGGTGACGTCTCTCTAAAAAACAGCCCCGGTAGGCTCCTGTTGATGTATAACTATTGGAACTTGATGTGTGACTTCTTTATGTGAACTGTGGGAATCGATCCAATTTTTTTTGTCCCTCCACCTGTTATGTAGATAGTCTTCTGTATCACGCAGAAACTTACTTTGTTTCCTTTTTTCATTGGTTGTGTGGAAGTTGTTCAGAGTCTGAACAGTGTTGTTCTTTAATGTAGACCATTCCTTACTAGATAGAGTATGGCTCATTTGTGATTCAGTTGCTTCCAGGTCTTTCTTTGATTCCTCAATCTTAATTTGAAGCATTTTGATGGTTAGAAAAATAAGGTCAAATGAACATTTGTTCAATATATTTTCAAACTTTTTACAGTACTCAGGATCTTCGCTAAAGAGAATTGGGTGTAATCTGCTTCGTAGTCCTCTAGGGATTCTTTGCACTTCATAATATTCCATGTGGGTAGTGCAATGTAGCTGAAATGATGTCAGTTTCTTCCAAGAGTGTTCCAGGTCAGGATGGAGGTCTGACCTCACTTTTTGAATAATGCGCCATTTTTTGATACATTGAGGAGTGAACTTTATGGATACTCTAGTTTTCAAAAACACTACAGGTCACATAGAGTTTGATAAATACACTAAACCAATGGATCACAATAGTCTCTCCACTTTACAAGAAATCATCCCCACAATACCAAAAAATTGCTTCTCTTGTCATAGTTCACAAGGGTAAGCATAATAGAATCTGACAAAAACACCCAAGAGCAATGTATCTAGATTTCAGGAAAGAGGCCACCCTCCACAACTTCTCTCACAGGAAGCCAATACATCCATTTTCACCTCAGACCAATCTTCAGAAACAAAAAGAATCCCATTGATACACAAATACCATCCATTCTCTCCTAAATTAATACATATTATACGTAAACATTGGACGACACTACAACGGGCCTTCCCTGAAATCGAGGAATTTCATAATCCTCCTATATTGATAACTCTAAATATACTATGTAAACTGAGGCCACACTATACCGAGATGTGACGGGGTCAAAGTATATATCATCTTCTCCGAAAAAGGAGAGAATATACTGTATATGGTAAACAATTTTCCACAAAAACAGGGATACAAAATGCAAATTAAAATTGCAGGGTAACATATATGTAATCAGTCACCAAATACAAACAATATTCATATGTTTATGGCATAAATGTACAATCATTTAAATTTTGGTTTATAGATTTAATGGTTCTCAACGTGTATATCCAGTAGGCCTACCTTTGTTTAAGCAATGCAATACGATGACCTCCTTTCCTAGGTGGAGATACATGCTCAATTACTTGAAAGCAAAGTTGTGAAACATTATGTTTTATGCCATTGAAGTGGGAAGGAACCATTGATTTCTTTTCTCATAGTTGACTTGTGCTTAGATATGCAGTCTTGTATATGCTGGGTAGTCTCCTTAACCTATACGAGACCGCACAGACATCTTATAAGGTATACCACAAAAGAAGATTTGCATGTAAAGAACTCTCTAATGATGCTTATAGATACTTATAGTCGTATGCATACCTATATACTAATTTACTATATTTTGGTTCATTTCTGCCGGATTATACACAATACTAACCATTTTTTTTCCATCTATCAGTTGTTTCATACGTACTTCCTGTTAACATAGTTTTTTTTCTTACCAATACTCATTTCTTTATGTGACTCCTCCTAGCAGTGGAATTGATATCACATGCCCACGCCCCTGTATTCCTATGGTATGCTTAGAGTGTTCTATGTCCAGGAGGCAGCAGTCACATGACTATTACGTTACTGCTGCTGCGCCATGTTCAGGCTGGTCCTCATGAGGAGCGGGCTCTTCTGCTTATAAGCAGACGCACCCGCTCATACAGTGGGGAAAAAAGTATTTGTGCAAGTTCTCCCACTTAAAAAGATGAGAGATGCCTGTAATTGACATAATAGGTAGAGTCGTGTTTGGAGGAGAGTGAATTCCGAGTTGCATCCAAAGAACACCATACCTACTGTGAAGCATGGGGGTGGCAACATCATGCTTTGGGGCTGTTTCTCTGCAAAATGACCAGGACGACTGATCCGTGTACATGAAAGAATGAATGGGTCCATGTATTGTGAGATTTTGAGTGCAAACTTCCTTCCATCAGCAAGGGCATTGAAGATGAAACGTGGCTGAATTTTTCAGCATGACAATGATCCCAAGCACACCGCCAGGGCAACGAAGGAGTGGCTTCGTAAGAAGCATTTCAAGGTCCTGGAGTGGCCTAGCCAGTCTCCAGATGTCAACCCCATAGAAAACCTTAGGAGGGGATCAGAGGCATAGCTAGAGGTTCAGCACGGGGGGGAGAACATGTCCAAGTGGGCCCCCAACTTGGACATGTTCGTATACCGATACTATGAGTATACGGTGAGCGTATAGTGATATATAGCGGCTCTACACAGGGCAACGAAGGAGTGGCTTTGTAAGATGCATTTCAAGGTCCTGGAGTGGCCTAGCCAGTCTCCAGATCTCAACCCCATAGAAAACTTTTGGAGGGAGTTGAAAGTCCGTGTTGCCCAGCGACAGCCCCAAAACATCACTGCTCTAGAGGAGATCTGCATGGAGGAATGGGCCAACATACCAGCAACAGTGTGTGCCAACCTTGTGAAGACTTACAGAAAACGTTTGACCTCTGTCATTGCCAACAAAGAATATATAACAAAGTATTGAGATGAACTTTTGTTATTGACCAAATGCTTATTTTCCACCATAATTTGCAAATAAATTCTTAAAAAATCAGACAATGTGATTTTCTAGATATGTTTTCTCATTTTGTCTCTCATAGTTGAGGTCTACCTATGATGTCAATTACAGGCCTCTCTCATCTTTTTAAGTGGGAGAACTTGCACAATTGGTGGCTGACTAAATACTTTTTTTCCCCACTGTATGTACCTTGTGATCCACTGACAGCAATATCTAGGGATTCTATCCCTTCTCCACCTTGACCAAATGCCTATTATCATGTAACCTCCATAATTATCTCCATTTATGTGCACTATACTTACATCTGATGTGGTAATGCTAATGATAATTATACACTCACTGTTGTGACCCTTTTTCTATACTTTTCTCGCCATGTACCTTATTTTTCGGACTAAGGGACACACTTTTTTCCCCCCCCAAATTTGGGAGGAAAATGGGCTAAGTCTTATAGCTTGAATATAGTGAAGGGGAAGGGGGGGTGGTCGACCACGGAGAAGGGTCGCCCGGAGTGGTACAGGGCCCGCAGCCAGCTGGAGATGGCCAGGGCCTTGCAGTACCATGATATGACACCTTGCAGTACTTATACCCACCTCTCCTGGGCTTCCGATGATCCCCTGGATCCTGTTCAGGGCTCTTCCAGGCCTGTGATTAAGGTACAATATGCTTCCCATAGTGGTCCCCACACAGTATAATATGCTCCACAGTGGCCCCCACACAGTATAATATGCTCCATGTGCTATTATTATACACTGGGGTCTTTTCAGACCCCAGTGTATAATAATCGGAAGCCCAGGAAAAATGATTAAAAATAACTTAATAAACACTTATACTCAACTTTCCTGGGTATCTTCGCTCCATCCGGTTCTCTTCTGTATCTTCCTTGGGCCTCTTCTGCCTGTGACGTGTCCTAGACTTCACTGCTGAGGTCTGTGACTGGGTCCCAGCAGTCATGTGGGGCACACCGGCATAAGGACACCATCGCGCCCTTCGTGACTGCTGAGGCCCAATAACAGGCCCCAGCAGTGAAGTCTAACATAGGCAAATTTCACTGCAGGGCCACCTGTCAAAGTGGCCCTGCACCTGTTTCAAAACTAAAACTCCCATCATGCTTTGACATGTTGGGATGATGGGAGCTGTAGTTTGGCAACCGCTGCAGAGCCACACAGGTTGTCCAACACTGCTGTCCGAATACAAGAATGTTGCACAACCTGTGGCCCTCCAGCAGCAGATCCCCCAATAATTTTTTTTCTTCCTATTTTCCTCCTCTAAAAGCTAGGTGCGTCTTATGGACCAGTGCATCTTATAGTCTGAAAAATATGGTATGGAAGGGAGCTAGTACTCCTGAAAGCTTACTTATAAATATACTCAGTTAGCCTCTAAAATGTATCGCCTGATTTCTTCACTCTTCCCTTATAAACTATGTCAGCTTTATAATCACTTTAACCTAGTTTCTTTATATGGGGATAACCTTTTACATATACTTAATAGTTTCCATTAAATCATTTGACCCTGGCACTGTTATCATGCTAATATATTGGACCAATAAGCGATTTTTCATATATTTACTTCTAAGTTATTTTGCATCCACTTTTTGGATCTTGTCCTCTTTGTCTCTACAATTTTGCATCCCCCATGTAAATTAGTTGTTTATCCATATAATGGTATCTTCATGCTATATATTGTATTGTTCAGTGTTGTATATTGTATTTTTCTACGTATTATAATTGTATAACGTCCATTTTATTAACCTTTTACTATACAGATTTAGCTTGAAAAAGATCTATCATCGACCGAAACATTGCCTATTTGATCTGATTGCTATCAGTATAAGCGATTACTTCACTGTTGGATGTTCCTCAAATGTTTAAGCTCTGTTGAGCCAATAAACTGTATCTCATAATTGTGCCTAATATATTGTATGTGTGTGCTGAGATTTTCTTTTGAAGTATGCTCTGTGTAATGTGTAAATTTTAGGTCTAAATGAACATATTGTTGAAAAAAAGTGAAATGTCTAAGTTTCACCTCTATATTGTTTTAATTCCCAAGAAATGGTTAAAGGGTTAACAAACTTCCCAAATGCTGTTTTGAATTATTTGAAGGGTGTTGTTTTGAAAATGGGGTAATTTATGGAGGTTTCTAATATATAGGTCAGGGGTCACTCTTGGCACGTGAGGCTTATTCCCCTGACACGGCAGCGGACTCCTCACCCAGGAGTTTCGATCGGACCAAACACGTCCGAAATGAAACTGCTATTATTATACTGTGGGGTCTCTTCAGACCCCAGAGTATAATAAGCGGAGCCCCTGAGGAGGTGATCAAACATAAAAAACAATGTTACTCACTATTCCACACTCCGCAGCCGCTGTGTACTCTTCGGGCGCTTCTGCCTGAAGTCAGCTGACAGGGCCTCAGGTGTCACATCTGCGTCTGACATCATTACGCATAATGACACAACGTGACCCCTGAGACTCAATGAGCGGTCGCTGACTACAGGCAGAAGCGCCCGAAGATACAGAGCGGCTGCGGAGCATGGAATAGTGAGTAACATTGTTTTTTATGTTTCATCACCTCTCTTTGCCCTCCACTTATTATACTCTGTGGTCTGAAGAGACCCCACAGTATAATAATAGCTATTGAGTGGCACAAATTGGAATATTATAAAAGTTGGAATATTATACCGTGTGCAGGGGCTACTATGGAGGATAACACAGTGTGCTGGGGCCACTATGGGACATAATACCGTGTGCAGGGGCCGCTATGAGACATATACCGTGTGTAGGCGCCGCTATGGGACAAATACCGTGTGCAGGGGCCGCTATGGGACATATACCATGTGTAGGCGCCGCTATAGGACATATACCGTGTGTAGACGCCGCTATGGGACATATACCGTGTGTAGGCGCCGCTATGGGACATATACCGTGTGCAGGGGCCGCTATGGGACATATACCGTGTGCAAGGGCCGCTATGGGACATATACCGTGTGTAGGGGCCGCTATGGGACATATACCGTGTGTAGGGGGCGCTATGGGACATATTGCTGTGTGCAGGAGCCGCTATGGGACAAATACCGTGTGCAGGGGCCGCTATGGGACATAGTACCGTGTGCAGGGACCACTATGGGACAAATACCATGTGCAGGGGCCGCTATGGGACCTAATACCGTGTTCAGGGACCGCTATGGGACATATACCGTGTGTAGGGGCCGCTATGGGACATATAACCGTGTGTAGGGGCCGCTATGGGACATATTACTGTGTGCAGGGGCTGCTATGGGACAAATACCGTGTGCAGGGGCCGCTATGGGACATAATACTGTGTGCAGGGACCGCTATGGAACAAATACCATGTGCAGGAGCTGCTATGGGACAAATACTGTGTGCAGAGGCAGCTATGGGACATAATACCGTATGCAGGGACCGCTATGGGACAAATACCATGTACAGAGGCCACTATGGGACATAATACCGTGTGCAGAGGCCGCTATGGGACATAATACCGTGTGCAGGCGCCGCTATGGGACATAATACCGGGTGCAGGGACTGCTATGGCTGTGGGACATAATACCAGTGCAGGGACCACTATGGAACATTATTCTGTATAACGGTGTGTTTTCTATATTAAGGATGTGTTTTTGCACAAAAAACTCAGGCTTTGTTTTTTTTTGTGCAAAAATACACCAGTTTTACATCGAATTAAAAAGTTCCAGTGGCCTAAGAATATAGCTGCCTCCAGATACATAATGTGTTTTGACCATAAGGATGCCGCCATACGGTGCTCCTGGACACATTTACCACTAATTGGCGGCTGTACATGTACTTTCATTGCTTCTAATCAGAAAGTACAGGAGCGTCCCAGGAAATAGCAGTAAACGCATGTGTCCTAAAGCATCTGATGGCAGCACTTCTGTGTTATGGTTTGTGGGATATGACTTTAGTTTAGGGGTCGTCAGACTTACAATTATTGACCGACACTCCTAGTACCTCATCTTTGATTTTTTTATTAAAATCGGCACACCGAACACAAAAGGTTGCCTACCCCTGATATAGGTCTTTGAAATCCCCTTCAGAACTGAAGTGATCCCTAACAATTGGGTTTAGGAAATTTTCTTCGAAAATGAAGGGCGATTAAAAGGTGATTCCATCATAAAGCAGGGATAAGGTAGATATTATTTATTGTTGATTTTGGGTGGTGTGACTGTCTGAAAAACAGAACATTTCACATTTTGAAAATTTTAAGTTTACAGCTAACTTGAATTATAATATAGGCAAATAAGTTCAAAAGACATGCTTGTGTACATTCCTTTGCACTTGAAAAAGGGGGTATGTAACCCTGAAATGCGTTGTGATATTCCATGTGTATGTTTAAATAAACGCTTTTGGTGACCTTAGATTATATAGTCTATGTTTTCCTATGAATTCTAATGTGTCTTGAAAAAACTGTTTCAAAACCACTAGGGTAAGTTAAAGCGTCTCAAAGTTATTGCCACATAAAGTGACACATGTCTGTTTTGAAACATTGGGCAGTGTCCTTAAGGGACTAAGGGGGTTGTCCAGGGATTATAGATCTCTGCCAAGAGCCCGGGGAAGGTAAAAAAAACAAAACAAAACATACTCACCTCTCCCGTGCTCCAGTGTCCTCTCTGCTGTCCAGTCCAGCGGCACCTGAAGGCTTGTACCGGCCTCACTGCATGTGACTGCTGAGGCCAATCAGTGGCCTCAGTGGTCACAGAAAAGGACAAAACATGTCACCAGTGATGTATGTCAGTAAAACTGTGAGTAGAAAGAAATAAAAAGAAAAAACAGCGCAGAGCGCTAATAGTGTAAAACCAAAGGATGATAGATATCAGAACACTGATACAAATTGCTCAAATTGGTGGGTTGTGATCAGCTCACAACAACTTAGTAGGCATGTAGAATCAGATTATCTTCATTGGGACCTTGTGAAGCAGCTGCTAGCCTCGGAACCGTGGTATGAAGCACGTGTGGAAGAAGCCAGATGCAGGTAGAAAACAGGAGGCAGATGAGCGCTGGTCCAGAATAAATGTAGTCTTTAATCCAATTGAATAAAACACACACGACGCGTTTCGGGACAAGCCCTTTTTCAAGTGTGCATAAAAAACTGTGAGTTTCCTGTGACTGCTGAGGCCACTGATCGGCCTCAGCAGTCAGGTGTGGTGAGTACTTCAGCCGGAACAAGCCTCCAAGCATTGCTGGACTAGACAGTGGCGAGCGACACCAGAGACAGGTATGTTTTTTTTGTTTTCACCTTCCCTGGCCTCCTGGCGGAGATCCATAATTCCCAAGCCTCAGAATGGACAGGTCTTTTTCTGAGTTTTGCCCAGTGCTCATGGCTCCATACACAGACCCATGATATTGGGCATGTGTATGGGGCCATAGAAAATAATGGTTAGGTGTGCTAGCTGAGAAACACCGGTGGTACTTTGCTAGGGCCCCCACTTGCCTAATTTATACTCCCCCCAACACCAGTGCTGGATACATTCTACTGTGTGTGTGTGAGGAGTGGAGCATTAACCTATCTGGAGCCACATGGTGATTATTATATTGTGTGGGGACCACAAAAAGGATAGTGTATTGTGAGTGGGCCATAAGGAGGCAGTAGCAAAATGTAAAACAAAGATTGCATAGATGGGTGCAGTGGGCAAGACACACGTGTTATTGAGGGTGGTTACCACAGATGGTTTGTAAGGGGCGAGGCGTAGGGGAACGTAGCTGGAAATAAATGGAAGTAGAATCCCTACACTGCCGAAAATGAAAGACTCCAAAGCAGAAAAAAATGTAGTATAGTGCACGAGAAAGCTACTGGCGGATCTATTAAGTCATATTTAGGGTCACACAGCAGCTTCATTGTAGACATTTTCAAGCTATCTACACTGGAATTGCTGTAGAGGAACTCCATCAGAACTTCCGCAGAGCGCTGTCATGTGATCCGTGACGTCAGCTCTTTCTACAGGGGAAGGAATAGCTGCTACCATCTTCTCAAGGCTGGGTCTCTGCTTGTCTGCATATATCCTTCCTGCTGTCACTATGGCGGAGGTGAGCAGATCGCTCGTCAGGTTGAAAAAGCAGTTAGAATATAATAATTTTCAGGCTGAGCAGTACGTGAAGCTTCTCTCTCAGCAGTCCGATGGTGATCGGGATCTGCAGGAGCACAGACAACGCATACAGGGTCTAGCAGATGAGACAGCTCAGAGCCTGAAGCGCAATGTCTACCAGAACTATCGACAATTTATCGAGACGGCCAAAGAGATCAGCTACTTAGAGGGGGAGATGTACCAGCTGAGCCATATTCTCACTGAGCAGAAAGGGATAATGGAGAGCGTGGCGCAGACTTTACTTCACTCCGACCGCTCTGAAGCCGCCCGTGAGCTTAAGGCAGCTTTCCACGAAGAGGCCGAGGAAGGCAAATCCAGGAACCTGACTACTTTGTTAGAGAAGGTGGAAGGCTGCAAAAATTTGCTTGAGACCCCTGGCAGGTACTCTTCATCTTTCTTATATTATGTCTGTATTTACTAGAAGTGTGTAGTCAGATTTTGCTATCTGCCCCCTTGGAAGCCTTGATAAATGTGGACCATTGTGTACCTGGATGCAGTTCTGGGGTCTGCCACAGGTGCTTTCCCTTGTAAGCAATTCCAACTTTTTTCTCATTAGGGTAGGTTCACAGTGTGGTTTTGTGCAAAAGAAATACACTGTGTACACAGTCTTGTGCTAGGTTCACACTAGCGTTCGGGTTTCCGTTGTTCGGGTCCATTTGGGAACTTGAAAAAGGAAAACCCAATCCGTTTAAAAATCGGTTACCAGGAACCATGGGGTCTGCCGGGTTTCTGCCCGAAAAATGCGGACAGAAGTCCTGCTTGCAGAACTTTTCTCTCCACGTTTTTCAAACAGAATGGGGGACAGAATCCCTGAACAGAAACCAAGCGCTAGTGTGAAACTAGCCTTTGTGACTCTGAAGTTTTGCTATTAATTAAGCCATTACTAAGAATTAGGCTCATAGTAATGTGTTTCACTTACGCTAGGTTCACACTTGCGCCTGATAACCGCTGCCAAACCGTTTTTTTGTTGTTTTTTTTTTAAAGGGATTGGTCCAAAAAAAAAAGGATTCCGAATGGTTACGTTGCGGATACCAAATACCTCATTTTTAGACAAGTTAGTCAATGGATGTCCGTCAAAAAATCTGTCCGTTTTTGACAAATTAGTCTTAAAGTCTTCTCATTTTGCATACCAATCTTATATGTGGTCCAGTATCAAAAGCCTTTGAAAAGTCCAGATATACTTTATCTACCGCATTACCCATGTCCAGACTAGAACTGACCTCTTCATAGAAGCTGATCAGATTAGTCTGACAGGACCATTTCCTCATAAACCCATGCTGATTGGGTGTTATAAGATTATTTACATTGAGGTACTCCAGGATAGCATCTCTTAGAAAGTTCTCAAATATCTTACCCACCACAGAGGTCAAACTTACCAGCCTATAATTTCCAGGCTCAGTTTTAGGCTAGTTGCAGACGACCGTGTGTATTTTGCGGTCCGCAAACTAGTAATTAGTCTTCAGTTTTTGCGGACAGAGTTGTCTTCAGTGTTTCTTCAGCGTCAGTGAAGTATGTCTGCAAAAACTGACATTATCTTCACTGTGCCATCATTGTGTGATCCTAGTTTGCGGATCCACCTGGATGCGGGCCGAGGTTTTTCTTCTCCCTCCTTCCTTAATCCTGGAGCCAAGGCTAGCACCCCACAGGGTAGGAGTCCCCTAGCCTGAAGTTCTGAGGGCGGTTGTCCTGTTCATTGTTTTCCATATGGGGCCTCTGGATTTTCAAAATTGGCGGCAGCCACTCCCCCCCTCACTGGGGTTCTCTGCTTTCCGCCAGCGTCTCCTCTGGTCCTCGTGCGCGCACTTCCGGTGCATGTGACATCACAGCACCGCCACCGGAAGTTCCACAGCGGACATCTTGTAGGTGGCATATGCATTCTTAACCATAGGAAGATGCTGAAGAAGCATGTCTGGAGGGCTGGAGCATGGAGGATGGGGCAGCTCATCAGCGGTGCCCCCTGCTGCCCACCTTTAGGTGAAGACTTCAAAAGGGTGCTTAAGATCCACAGCAATGTGGCTTCCAGAACTGTCTTGGTGTATGCTACCTAGGTTTGATGTGGTCATGGAGCAGAGAGGAAAGAGAGACCCCAAAAACCTCGCCCTGAGGCTGATTTAGCCCAAGGGCATGTAAGAAAACGATGATGGAAGTTTTTTGTGTACTTAGTATAGAATTCTGCTAGGATAAGGACTTACTTTTAAAGCCTGAACCTAAAAAGCGCAGGAAATGTGTAAACTGTACCAAACCCTTACAAGAAGCTTATAAAAAGCAGATGTCAGAATTGCTTGGCTAAATTAATTAACCACTTCCATACCAGATGCTTTACCCCCCCTCCCCCCTTCCAGAATTGTACATAACAGTGAAAGCAGTAAGTGCCATCACTTGTCCTATCACACAGGTCCGTGGTTATGGAAACGCTGTGTAAACAATGGGAGATGTAATTTCACATAGCAGGAAAACAAAGCAGCATTTCTAAAGCAATATATTTAGGAAAAGTCTTCAATTTGCATAAGTTAGTAGTATAGATAAGATCCTTGAGATGGGAATGCCCCTTTAACTCTGAATACTGAGTTATGGGATGATCTGCCTAAACTAAAGTTGATGTACCAGTAGCTAAATTAGCAAAGAAAACGGCTATCCTGTTTGAGGATTCCTCCCAGTTAAAAGATCTTATGGAGAGAAAGGCGTTTGGTTTACTGAAAAAGATCTGTGAATCTTCATCCGCTATCATTTCCACTAATATAGCAGCTACCTCTTTGGCCAGGTCCAGAAGTAGGTTCCTATAGCTGAGTCCGTTGGAGGACCATCGAAAAGAGTAGGAAACAGTCTTTTCGGAAAAAAACGCCAATATCTCTCTAGTACCTCCTCCACCTACAGGGGTAAGGGGAAGACGGGATGCTGGAGTTATCAGAAAGGAGGAAGAGGCCAGGGGTTTTTGCTTCATCCCAACAACCCTGATACTTTGGGTAAACAATGACGCCAGCTCTGTAGGGGAAAGACTTTCAACCTTTTCCACCCAGTGGCCACACATTACATCAAGCCCGTGGGTGATAAATACACTGAAATAAGGGTGCGAAATTGAATTAATCAGGCTGCCTCCAGATAGATTTGTACTCTCCTGCTTTCCATCCCAGAGCCTAGAGCAAACCCTACTTCTGGACATGCAGAAATTATTAGACCTGAACGCTATTTCTCCTGTTCCAGAAAAAGATCATTACAGGGGTCATTACTCAAGACTTTTTCTAATAAAGAAACCAAATGGTTCTTTCAGAACCATCATCAACCTAAACATCTGAACAAATGGGTCAGATACCTGAGGTTCAAGATGGAGTCAATAAAGTCCACAATACCCCTAATATGTCAAGACGCAGTTATGTGCTCAATAGATATCGAGGACGCATTTTACCATGTGCCAATCCACCCAGCCTACCAGAAATACCTGAGATTGTGATCCATCATTACCAATTCCGCTGCCTTTCCTTTGGGATATTATTAGCTCCCAGAGTCTTTACAAAGGTAGTGGTAGAAATTCTGGCCCTTCTCAGAAAATAGAATATTCTGATTCCCAACCTCGGAACCTAAACGCTCAGAAAACCTAACAGACGATTTTTCTCAGCTGCAAGAAATTTGATCCAGGGGCCTGGACCCTAAACAAAAAGGTTTTTCTCCAGCTGACTCTCAGATGGGTAAATATGGAGATAGATCTTTTTGCTTCAACAGAGAATGCCAAGGTAAACAGCTTTTTTTCCAACAACAAAGAGAATTGGGCCATAGCAATGAATGTGCTATCTCAAGATTGGGGCATGGAGCTAGTGTATGCTTTCCCTCCATTTCCATTGATGCCTTTAGTTTAAAAAAAAAAAATTTGAGAGAAAAAACTAAATTGATCCTTGTTCCATCTTGGCCCAAGTGGAGCTGGTTTCCAGTTTTGAGACAATTGGCCCTGGAAGATCCAGTCCCTCTTTCCTTAAGACCAGACCTGTTATCTCAGGGTCCCCTTCTGCATCCGGATCTAAGGTAATTGAAATTAACAGCATAGATCCTGAAAGGTCCATCCTAAAACAAAAGGGTTTATCATATGAAGTCATCACCACTCTTAATAAAAGACAAAAAAAGTAATCTCTGCCATCTACAACAAAATCTTGAAAGATTTCCCTCCTTGGAAACGCTGTGTAAACAATGGGAGATGTAATTTCACGTAGCAGGAAAACAAAGCAGCATTTCTAAAGCAATATATTTAGGAAAAGTCTTCAATTTACATAAGCTAGCAGTATAGATGGGATCCTTGAGATGGGAATACCTCTTTAACTCTGAATACCGAGTTATGGGATGATCTGCCTAAAACACTGCAGGGGGCTCTCTCGTCCTGTCCCCTCAGAGGTCAAGAGGACAACCTCCGGTGGTGCTGTCATGAAGGACTCCTGGAAATACAATTACTGGTATGACTAATTCCTACTTTCAAGCTCATGCAATATTTCCTGGTTTACACACCCTGGTTGTGGGAGTGTCAGTGCTTTTTCAGGCAGGCCTTCCCAGCATCTAACCACTGCACCTCCTATCAGGTTTCCATCCGGGCCCAGTAAAATCCTCAATGCTTAAGAGCTAATTTGAATATTAACGCAAAAATTGATCTCTCAGAAATCTATGCCTCTTTTGGGAAAGAAGAAACTACTACTACTGGTGGTAGTGGAATATACTTGAGGGAGATGATAGAATCTTTTTTAAGATGGTGCTACTGCCACATCTGTTATGCTTGTTCTGCACCTTGCTGATTCTCCTTTATCACCCAGGAGCTCTTGTCACTTCAACATCTTTCAGTTCTTTTTGGGTGGCAGTAGGGCGATTAATCAAAAAATAACCAAAATAGAACATCAACCAGGATAAGGCTAGGTTCACACCTGCGCCTGCTTCCCGTTTGGAGTTTCTGTCCCTGAATCCGCTTGGAAAATGCTGAGAGAAAAGTTCTGCAAGTCTATGGGGTCCGCAGGTAACCGTTTTTTAATCGGATTAGGTTTCCGTTCCTCGGGTCCGCTTGGGGACGCAGGTGTGAACCTAGCGTCACTGACATGATTTTGTTCACATTGGTTATTTCTGTTCTGTTATTACAATATGTGCAAAGTTCTACCTGCAGTGTTGCTTAACTCTCCTGGTCTCCAAGGCAACTCCCTTCTGTATTTGGGTCTTCTTACTGAGGTCAGGGACCGCTGAGGCCTGACCACAATGTCATCCCTCTAAGCTGGAAAACTGGCATAAAGGGTGTGATGAGTTGTGTGTCTCATACTGCTATGAGTTTTGTGTCTAGGATGCAAGTGATCAGTTAAGCAGGATGTGAATTCAGTTTAGACAGCCAGGTGAGATGTCCTAGCAGGAAGCTTGGAGTTGGGAAGCCTACATGGCCAAAATTCTGTATATTGAACAAAGAAAATTAAGACTTCAGACATGTATGTCATAATTCAGGTTTGTAGCCATCCATGCCCCATAAGATGGCAGTGGAACCCTACCCTAGTGACATCAAAATTCTGGACATTGAGCTTTAAGAAGTACCTCAAATTTTGTATGTTTGATATGCCTGAACTTGCCTGAAAGTGTTTGGCATCACTTGTGGTACTGGGCATTTTACCTGGATTACGATTACTGGTGATTTAGTCCACACCCCCTTTTAGAGTATGTGTTGGATGAACCTCACGAGATTTGCACAGCATCGCCCATACACTGCTGGGAAAATGGTGCCTCGGTCAGCTGCTAAGCGGCCACCATATTTAAATTTAAGTTGTGTGTGTGGTTTTTTTTTAGTTTTTTTGTTTTTTTTTGCTTCAGGGCTAGCCTAATGTGGTTCAGGTGGCAGACTCCCTATAAAGCTGACTTATAAAATATTTGGACAAAAAAAAATAAATAAAAAACATTTTCACTTGTGCACTAATTTTGTAGAATGTGTATACTCATTACACCCCTAGATAAATTACTTTAAGAATGTCATTTGGCAGGCATTTTTTTTTGTTTTGTTTTGTTTTTTTTTTGTTTTGTTTTTGGCTCCCTGCCTTTCAAACCCCAGAACTTTTTTTTTTTTTTTTCTCCCACTCACAGAGCCATATGAGAGCGTAATGTTTGCAGGACATATTATACTTTGCAATGGTACCATTCAATATTCTGTTCTGGACAATGTACTGGGAAGCTGTAAGAATTTCAGCATGGGCTGGAATTGGATAAAACTGCATTTGTGCAACTTTCTTACGGGCTTTTTTTTTGCGTTTTTAACCCCTTAAAAAATCCAGAACTTTTGCAAAAAAAAATAATTTCTTGGAGTTGCCATATTCTGACACCCATAACTTTTTTTTTTTTTTTTTTTATATATATATTTCTGTGTACATGGATGCAAAATGTCTTTTTTTTTTTGCAGGACCAGATGTACTTTTTAGTTATATCATTTTGGGGAAAGTCTGATTGTACTTTTATTCAAATTTTTATGGGAGGCAAAATGGCGAAAAAAAAGACTTATGGGTAAAATATATTTATATGTTTGTAGACCAGGCGTTTCCTGACCCGGAGGTATATAAATTTTTTTCATTTGTTTTTATTTCAAATCTAGGGTAAGGTGGGTGACTTAAATTTTAAGTTTTTGGGTTTTTTTTAATGTTTAAAAACTTTAAAAAACAAAACATTTATTAGCCTCCCTAGGGGACTTGAATCTGCAAGCCGTTGATTGCATGTTCCATAGGGACTTTCACTACATAGCTATTGAGGCTGGTGCTCTCGTTGAGAGAGAGCCATCATGCAACGAGAAAGGTAGTGGGCCAGTGTGGAACTCTGATAGTGGGCTTTAGCTCCAAGTCTCTGCTGTGCAATATGACTGGCAACCGCCGTACTATAATGGCGGATTTCTGGAATGGGTTAAAGTGGTCCGTTACTGGTTATATTTAATTTTCAGTACCTCTAGTGCTCATCCAAAGTGGTTAGGAGCTTTGGGGGGAGTTCTTGACAGAAATTACCTATTTTTGTAATCAAATTTTATGGTAAGCATATTTTTAAAGAACTGTTCATGTATTTTTATATAAAATTCCTGTGGTCACTAAGCCAAATAAAATGCTGAGACATCCAGTTTTCTGTAGTAGATTTCTTTGCAGCAGCCACACTCATCAGCAGACTAATGGCTAAAGATGTTTATGTAGATAAGACGCAGAATCCACTAAGCACAATAGGGAATTTCAGAGTTTATCTACTCCTCCTTCTGCACAATGATTACTGCCCAGGTCACAGAGTATGCCTACACAACTCTCCCATTAAATTCAATAGGGTCTGCTCCCGAACATGATTCATCTCTAGGAAACAGGAAGTCTCACATTATTTTAGGTTTAGTGGCAAGAATTGGAATTGCAAGATTAAGATTTTTTTTTTAAATCTAATAATAAGGAAAAATAAAAACCTCACCAAAAAGGGGGTTAAAATTTGTTTACTCAGTTTACTAGATTTTGACAGATTCATACAATATCCTGCATATTTATGTTTTGTGTTGGAGTTACACCTCTAAAGGACAGTGTTAAACACATTTGCACATTTGTCTAAAACCACTATTTCCAGCTGTCCCTCTATCCAAGCTTCTACTCGCCTTTTTGTAAAAAAAATGGCTAATGTTTTTTTTTTTTTTTTCTCACCCCTTCCCCCCTACAGGTATCTGCTGTATAATGGTGACTTGACAGAGTTTGATATGGACAATATGGTGCTTATCCAAAAAGTGCATACATTTTTGATGAATGATTGTCTACTTATAGCGACCCCTTTGCCAAATCGAAGAGGAATGTACAAATTTAACGCTTTATATAACCTGGATGATCTTGCTGTAGTGAATGTAAAGGAAAATCCTCCCATGAAAAATATGTTCAAGATCCTGATGTTTCCTGAGAGCCGAATTTTTCAAGCAGAGAATGCAAAAGTCAAGAAAGAGTGGTTAGATATTTTGGAAGAGACCAAAAAGAATAAAATTTTGATTGAGAAATGTAAAAAAGATGATCTCTTGTGTTCTTCTGCCATAATAGACACATCTGCCGACTCTTCCTTAAATGAAAAGAAAACTGTTAAAGAGGAAAAGGAGGAAAAGATTAATCTATCTTTTGAATGGATTCAAGAGCTCCCTGACAATTTAGATGTCTGCATAGCACAGAGAAACTTTGAAGGAGCTGTTGACTTGTTAGCTAAGCTAAATGCTTATTTAGAAGATAAACCATTAACTTACTCTGTTCGGGACTTGAAGGCAAAAGTAGACCTACGTGTAAGACACTTAACTGATGTTTTAGTGTTTGAACTTTCGCCAGATCGCTCATTACGTGGAGGTCCTAAAGCAACACGCAGAGCTGTTTCTCAACTTGTACGCCTGGGGCAGTCAACAAAAGCATGTGGATTATTCTTGCAAAATAGAGCTACTGCAGTTCATACTGCTATACGCCAACTGAGAATAGAGGGAGCAACTTTACTTTATGTACATAAGCTTTGCAATGTATTTTTTACCAGTTTACTTGAAACAGCCAAAGAGTTTGAGATGGATTTTTCTGGGAACAGCGGCTGCTACTCTGCATTTATTGTTTGGTCCTGTTCAGCCTTGAAAATGTTTGTTGATGCTTTTAGCAAGCAGGTGTTTGACAGCAAAGAAAATCTTTCTACTGCAGCAGAATGTGTAAAAGTTGCTAAAGAACACTGTAAGCATCTGTCTGAAATTGGTTTAGATCTGACCTTCATATTGCATGCCTTTCTAGTGAAAGACCTAAAATCTGTTTTACAGAGCAACAAAGATATTATTATTGAGGCAACAAAACATCGCAATTCTGAAGAAATGTGGAGGAAAATGAACCTTATGACACCAGAAGCATTGGGAAAGTTGAGGGAGGAAATGCAAAATTGTGGTGTACGTAATTTTGATCAGTATACAGGAGAAGACTGTTGGGTAAACCTCAGTTACACAGTTGTTGCTTTTACTAAACAGATAATTTTCTTTTTGGAAGAAGCACTTAAATTGTACTTCCCTGAACTGCACATGGTGCTTCTGGAGAGTTTAATAGAAATAATACTGGTCGCTGTTCAACATGTAGACTATAGTCTTAGATGTGAGCAAGACATAGAAAAAAAGGGGATTCATTAGACAGAATGCATCTTTTGTATATGACACTGTTCTTCCTGTGGTAGAGAAGCGATTTGAAGAAGGTGTAGGAAAGCCAGCAAAACAGTTGCAGGATTTAAGAAGTTTATCTAGATTGGTTAGAGTTAACCCTGGTACAACATCCATTGTATAATAAATAAGTAAGAAATATACTCCCTTAAATATGCTGTGCCTGCTTTATTCTTAACTTTTAACAAATGTATTCAGGCATTCGTATGTTGAGAGACTATGCTTCTACATAATCTAACACTGTCAGCTCTGATTGGATACTGCAGGGACACTCTCTATTGACAAGGGTAATTGTAACACCCAGTTTTTCATATGTTCCCTGGGTAATCACAAGAAAACAGCACAATGTATAGTGCTTTTTGATGGAAAACATAATTTACTAAAACTCGCTATATAGTCAGCTGCCTCTTAAAACTTAAAAAAAAAAAAACCACAGCAATATGAACTGACAAATATGCCTGGATTATACTATAATTGAAGAGTTAAAAAACATGTATACAAAAATTGCTTGTACAATGAATAACCTTTTGATGTAACTGCATTTGGAGCAATGTCCTCTTGCTATGGTAATTAAATTACCTATTAAAAATGTAAATCCCTTTACCTTACTTATTCCACAATGAACATTTATATTTCTTTAAAAGCTAATAAATAGCAGTTTGCACAAAAAAAAAAAAAAAAAAAAAAGGTTTTAAAATTGGGTATTATTGAGTATATTTCAGCCGACATGCATACTAACAAATCTTAGTAATTACAGTGAAAGTACTGATTTTGAGGGTGGGTTTACATTAGTCATAGTCCATTGTTCCAATCTGTCATAGGAAAGGAGCAATAAAGTTTAAAGAGAATAAAGAAGAAAGAGGGTGCTCTGTCACTGTCTAATGTAAAAAAAAAAAAAATTCATCAGGTTTGTTTACTTTTGGAATTGAAGAAAAGGTTGTATCTACAGGACTTCCATTAGAAAAGTAAACAAACCTGATGAAAGATTGTCATGTTTACACCATGCCATCATGACATCAAACACCTGAGAGATTTGAGCATTGATCCTAATAGGAACAGGAACACAGAGGCTAAAAGCCCCCCCCCCCTCGCTTCCCCATGGTTTTCCTGTTCCTATTAGGTGCAGGTCACTGTGGTCTCCTGTATTTGGAGCTGGGTTTTGTTTTTTGTTTTTTCGTTAAAAATGTATTTTTCCCTTCCCTCCTGACAGTAGGAGAATTTGGCCTTTTTTTCCAATTGCCCTTTAGCTCACCTGTCTGTCTACCCCTTGTTGGGAGGGATTCTGTGGCACCTTACTTCACTGTGCTCCAAGGGGACTATATGTGGTATGGTGCTTGGAGGCTGCCAGTTTTTTCCTACTCCCCCCTGTGCTTTTCCCTCCCACCACTCCTTACTGGGCTTGTTGCTGGATGTTTGTGAAGGCTGTTTTTTTGCGGAGGCTTTCGGCTCCTGTGCGCAGCGCTTCTGACGTCTTTGTTAGGACTTCGGCCTGTGAATGATGATGTTGGTGCTGCTGGAGCCGGGACACGCCTACGTCAGGCACTGGAGCCAGAAGAGGGCAGGCGTTCTTTGGCCTTGCTAGACATGTTGGACCACTAATGAATCTTCATTTCCATCCGGATGTGGAGCCAGGGAAGGTGAGGCTTTGTGTTGTAAGTTTTGTTTTTGTGCCATATTTGAAATAATTTAAATGGCTATGAGGTAAGGCTCATGTTTGCCTGCTGGCTGCCATGTCTGCTACAGAGAATGAGGTTGTGCCTCTCTCTTAGATTATAGATCCTTCCTCTGTTCCAAGTCCAGTGGGTAGTGCTACCAGGGGGTGTGCCCTATTAAGCATTTTGGATGTGTTATTTTATGGTGGCTCATACTTTTATTGGCTTGTGTATTGTAGGGAGGAAAATAACCCCCAAGGAAGCCTAAGATTTAAAAGATTTTTCAGTATTGCATCCATGTCAAAGGTCATACCAGAAAAAACTTGTCTGAACATCTGAGAACTCAGTTTGTTATTGAGTAGTGTGCACCACTGCTAAATTAAATTGTGGGGTGCATCAAGACCATGCTTTTGTAAATGCACAGAACCAAAGAAAAAAGATGCAGGTCTTCAAAATATGCACAACCCAAATAATGAAAAAAATAATTCTTTAGTGAGCATGCATTGGAAAAAATTTTAAAAACATTTAAAACAGACAAAGGAGCCCATGTTAGGGTAGGGAAAATGAATTTGGGTCTATAATATACAGTCATATGAAAAAGTTTGGGCACCCCTATTAATCTTAATCATTTTTAGTTCTAAATATTTGGGTGTTTGCAACAGCCATTTCAATTTGATATATCTAATAACTGATGGACACAGTAATATTTCAGGATTGAAATGAGGTTTATTGTACGAACAGAAAATGTGCAATATGCATTAAACCAAAATTTGACCGGTGCAAAAATTTGGGTACCCTTATCATTTTATTGATTTGAATACTCCTAACTACTTTTTACTGACTTACTGAAGCACAAAATTGGTTTTGTAACCTCACTGAGTTTTGAACTTCATAGCCAGGTGTATCCAATCATGAGAAAAGGTATTTAAGGTGGCCAATTGCAAGTTGTTCTCCTATTTGAATCTCCTCTGAAGAGTGGCATCATGGGATCCTCAAAACAACTCTCAAATGATCTGAAAATAAAGATTGTTCAACATAGTTGTTCAGGGGAAGGATACAAAAAGTTGTCACAGAGATTTAACCTGTCAGTTTCCACTGTGAGGAACATAGTAAGGAAATGGAAGACCACAGGGACAGTTCTTGTTAAGCCCAGAAGTGGCAGGCCAAGAAAAATATCAGAAAGGCAGAGAAGAAGAATGGTGAGAACAGTCAAGGACAATCCACAGACCACCTCCAAAGAGTTGCAGCATCATCTTGCTGCAGATGGTGTCACTGTGCATCGGTCAACAATACAGCACACTTTGCACAAGGAGAAGCTGTATGGGAGAGTGATGCGAAAGAAGCTGTTTCTGAAAGCACGCCACAAACAGAGTCGCCTGAGGTATGCAAAAGCACATTTGGACAAGCCAGCTTCATTTTGGAAGAAGGTCCTGTGGACTGATGAAACAAAGATTGAGTTGTTTGGTCATACAAAAAGGCGTTATGCATGGCGTCAAAAAAACACAGCATTCCAAGCAAAACACTTGCTACCCACTGTAAAATTTGGTGGAGGTTCCATCATGCTTTGGGGCTGTGTGGCCAATGCCGGCACCGGGAATCTTGTTAAAGTTGAGGGTCGCATGGATTCAACTCAGTATCAGCAGATTCTTGAGAGTAATGTACAAGAATCAGTGACGAATTTGAAGTTACGCCGGGGATGGATATTTCAGCAAGACAATGATCCAAAACACAGCTCCAAATCTACTCAGGCATTCATGCAGAGGAACAATTACAATGTTCTGGAATGGCCATCCCAGTCCCCAGACCTGAATATCATTGAACATCTGTGGGATAATTTGAAGCGGGCTGTCCATGCTCTGCGACCATCAAACTTAACTGAACTGGAATTGTTTTGTAAAGAGGAATGGTTAAAAATACCTTCATCCAGGATCCAGAAACTGATTAAAAGCTACAGGAAGCGACTAGAGGCTGTTATTTTTGCAAAAGGAGGATCTACTAAATATTAATGTCACTTTTCTGTTGAGGTGCCCATACTTTTGCACCGGTCAAATTTTGGTTTAATGCATATTGCACATTTTCTGTTAGTACAATAAACCTCATTTCAATCCTGAAATATTACTGTGTCCATCAGTTATTAGATATATCAAATTGAAATGGCTGTTGCAAACACCCAAATATTTAGAACTAAAAATGATTAAGATTAATAGGGGTGCCCAAACTTTTTCATATGACTGTATATCTGAATGTGCACTGTTTGCTAGAAAATGTGTGAATATAGCTCTCCCTCAAATGCTGTCCCTATAATATAATAGCGATTACAAATACGCCATCTGAAAAATATAAAAAGGGAAAAACAACAAGAAAAGAATATAATAAATACACACAAATAGTGCATGAAATAACCAGTATTGCTGAAAAGACAAAATAGATCAGCTGTGCAGTAATGAAATACAAACAGTGAAAACTTATCTAGCAAGGTGCATGTTATATATGCAAATTTAGAGTTATATAGCAACAGAGGAATAAAAAGAACCCATTGTAACACAAATGGTATTAGAACCTACCCATATGAGACTCCATGAACAGTCAACCACGCGTATCGCCCATACAAGGGCTTCCTCAGGGGATAACAATGAACATCTGAGAACTCTCTTAACACAGGAAATTCAAGCTTCAATGGCGTCCTTTAGTTTCCTGGCTTCTAACCCCCTTCCCTCTTAAAAAAAAAAAAATAAAAAAAATCTTAAAGTACTTATTTCCTCTGATTCAGAGCTAGCCTTTTCCCTGTTGCATGTGATATTCTGGAAGAGGGAGAGGTTCCCTCCATGTCAAGGGGGTAAAAAATTCTATTTTGCTTCTGAGGACACAGATACTCTCTTGGAAATGGTCCATGCTACCTTGGATATTGAGAAAGAGGAACCCATCACTTAATCAGGGATGAATGAAGTAATCCAGAAAGGAAACTCATGGTCCAGAAAGAGTTTAGGGAAAGGATTCCCTTTTGCTCAGGAAGCTATAGATCTGTGGGAAGAAATTCCAAAAAATAGATGTGCAGGTTTCCAAGGTTGTCAAAAAAAAAATAAAAAATGTTTTTTCCCATTTGAAAATGCCTCTCAACTTAGGTACCCGATGGATCACAAAGCTGAGGTTAACACTGCTTTACTTAAACCAAAAATTGCTGCTACTAGTGTAGTGAGATCTTTATTTGGCTAGAACAGTTGGAAAATCATATTGAAAACAAGAATGATAGATTAAATTTTAGCTTCCGTCCCCATGCTCAAATTAACTACTGCTTTTTTGCTGCCTCCTCAGTTGAATCTGTGCTGCAAGATCAGCTGTTTTCTCTAACACAGTCTGTAGGGCCCTGTAGTTAAAGTATTGGACCAAGGATGATTCCAGATCTAAAACAAAGTTGTGTGAACCCTTTTGAGAGTAAATTGGTCTCTGGTCCAGATCTAGAGAAGATCTTTGAGAGCAGCAGATAAGGATTTTCCAGAGAGTAAACCATCAACCAAACCCAAAAAGAATTTTCGTTCCTTCAGATTTGGGATTAAGGATTTCAAAGGCCAGGGTAAATCTGGTCGCTGGAATTATCCCAATGGGGGTGAGGAAGGGATTTCCTTTCAGGTGGTGGGGAGGCTTTCCCTTTTTGTCCAGGTTTGGGAATCTGTAATCCAGAATCCTTTGGATTCTAAACACCTTAAGGGAAGGTTACAGGATAGAATTTTTCAACCCCCCCTCTCCTTCCTGCCAGGTATATCCCGACTCACTGCACTCCCATCTTCAAGAAAAAATGCCTCCCTCCTTTTGGGTGCCATGTCCCCTGTTCCTTAATCAGAGATTGGTCATTTATCTCTTTCTAGTTCAAAAACCAAACTACCTTCAGGACTATAATAAACCTAAAGTTTCTGAACATGGCAACACAATCTCAGAGATGCTTAGTTTCATATTCCAAGCTCATCAAAAATTTCTCAGGTTTGTTCTATGGAAAGATCAGGTGTTGGGGTGCCTAGGTCCAGGATCTTGCAGGGTCAAAGGACATTGGCATTAAGGTCGCTTTCCTCCAGTTACTGAGAGCTAAAGGCAATCTGGGAGGCTATTCTACAATCCCAACATCTAGTCTGGTATCATCTGAAAATATTCTCGACAATTCCATGGCCATTGCATTTTTGCAAGACCAAGGTGGAACCAGATTCAGACATCTTTCAATTGGCCAGAAAAGAATGTTCTCTACATTACAGTTGTGCACTTAAAAGGGGAAGACAAAAGAGTAGTAGACTACTTAAACAAAAATTATCTGGACCTGGGAGAGTGGACTCTAAACCAAGAAACCACCTCCCTGCTAGTGTGCAAAAGGGGTCTGTCAGAAGTAGACCTTTTTGCATCCAGTAAAAATCAAATTTTTTTTTCTCTTGACAAGGAAGACAACCCATCAGCAATAGATGCCTTGACTGGCCTATGTGTTTCCTCATCTGCATTTCATTCCAAAGACCTTGAAGAAGCTTCAGAAGGAGCAGTTCCGGGTCATATTCATAGCCCCATATTGGCCAAAGAAGTCTTGGTTCAGCCTGTTAAAGTACCTGGCAATGGAAGACCCATTCACTCTACCAGGGAGAAGAGATTTTCTACATCAAGGTCCAATTCTCCATTCAAACCTGGAAAACTTTAGCTTGACAGCTTGGAGATTGAAAGGGCTATCCTAGTGACAAAGGGCCCTTCTTCCCTGGTGATTCAAATTTTGATGGCCTCCCGTAAAGCTCATACAAGTGTAAAGGAAAAAAAAACGGGGCAGTTACTACAATTTATCAGAAGATCTGGAAGAAGTTTTGTGCCTTATCATCTACGGGTTCCACATTGAGCCAAACCTTACAGAGATCCATGATTTTCTCCAAACAGGGCTAGAAAAAGGCCTTTCTCTTTAGTACCTTTTTAAAAGGTACAGATCTCAGCTCTAAGCTCTATTTTTGATGTTTGTCTTCGTGATCATCATCGTTGAATCAAATGATTCTGCAGGGTAGTATTTAGATTGAAGCCAGAAATTTAGGCCCACCTTGGAAATCTGAACTGGGTTCTGTCAGCGCTCTCTGGATCCTTTTTGAACCTTTAGACAAAATTTGAGATTTCTTTCCCCTAAAAAAAAATACATTTCTTGTTGCAATCATTTTGGCCAGCAGAGTGGGGGAGCTTCAGGTTGTCTCAATTAATGTGATTCTCAGGACAGATCCTGCTTTCTTGCTATTTCATGCCCTTGACATTGACGTTAGTCGTAGTCTCGCTTATCTGGAGATAACTAGATCATGGAGGGTTGACGTAAATCTTTTTGTCCTAATAAAGGTATGAAAGCTTCCAAAACTTCTATTTTCCCTTCACGCACGACAACACCCAGATATAGAGAGGATCCACCCCCAGGAAGAGGAAAACTATGGTATAAAAAGGTGGAGCCCCCCCCCCCCCCTCCACAGTTATTTCCTGTTCCTGGAGTATTGGCAGCCTCAGATGGAGCAGGGTCCAATTTTGTGTCAGCGCCCCCCCCCCCCCCCCCCCCCTTTACGCACTACTGGTGTTCCAGGCGTGGGGGATGCTGACACAGATGGAGGTGTGTTCTCTGCAGGAGTTCTGGGCTAGCAGGAGAATACCTGGTGCCGGCAGCAGGTGATACTATGTACCAGAAGTATCCAGAGTTGTGGTGGAAGGAGGGCATGGCCTAACACAACATGGCTAGGATCTGGAGCCACAACCGCTGTCAGCAAAAGGAAGACTCCAAGATGGAGGGCAAGATGAAGGTCCATCTCCGCCTACCTCGGTATACTGAGGGTTATATAAGTGGCTGCGTGCCAACCCTTTATGGTTAATGTTTTAAATTGGTTTCCCTCTGTTTTCATAGGATAGACCTAGGAACACCCTGGCAAAGACTAGGAACAAGGAGTGTGCCCTATGTAAATCTAGATTGTCCTATTTTTATGAAAAAATACTTTGTCCAGCATGCATTGTTAAGATCATTGTAGAGAAATCTCCATCACTCTTACAAGGTATCAGATCCATGATACAAAATGAAGTTGGGAGTTCCCTTTAAAAAATAGATGTGGCCAGAAAAAGAAATCCAGTTCCTCTACCTGGGGTCATGACTTTCTTTTTCTGACAAGGAGTTCTTTCATGGTGAAAGCAGAGAATTCTCTGATGATGCAGTATGCACGGTCAGCAGTAAATTTGTGAACCCCAGACTGCTGAATGGTGGTTATAGACCTAAAAGACCTTTACTATCATGTCCCAATTTTTCCAGGTCACCATAAATTCTAAGAGATCTAATAACAATGTACAAATACAAGAAGGGACAGCACAAAGAACTTTCTAATGATCTTTTTACTCCTAGGCCATTGACAGTGACAAGGGGACATCCTCTATGACTGGAGGAGAGAAAGTTTCACCAGCAACATAGAAGAGGATTCTTTACAGTAAGAACAGCGAGCCTCTGGAACTCTCTGCCTCAGGAAGAGGTGATGGTGGATTCATTGAACAAGTTCAAAGAGGATCTGGAATACTTTCTCAAACAGAACAATATTACAGGTTATGGGTTCTAGGTTTTAAGGGCATGTTGATCCAGGGTTTTATACTGATTGCCAGATTGGCGTAGGGAAGGAATTTTTTTTCCCTAAAATGGGGCAATTGTCATAAGCCTCATGGGCTTTTTTTGCCTTCCTCTCGATCAACACTGTAGGGTTACAGGTTGTACTTGATGGACTGATGTCTTCATCCAACCTCATCTACTATGTAACTATGTCAATTCTCACTGGTAGCAGTGGCAATCAGAGAGGTGGTTTAACACTATCAATATTAGGCAGTACCCTTCGGTTGCTTCATAGTCCCAAGAATTTTTACCAAAATTGAGGCAGAAATGTGGGCATACATTTGAGAAAACAAAATTTTTTTATCCCGTATTTAGTTGACTCTCATTGCAAGATCCAAGACCGCCTGTTCAGAGCGGGTCAAGATGGTACTGAACATTCTATAGAAATTAGGATGGTAGGAGAACCTTCTTAACCTACAGTGGGGAAAAAAATATTTAGTCAGCCACCAATTGTGCAAGTTCTCCCACTTAAAAAGATGAGAGGCCTGTAATTGACATCATAGGTAGACCTCAACTATGAGAGACAAAATGAGAAAACATATCTAGAAAATCACATTGTCTGATTTTTTTTTTAAGAATTTATTTGCAAATTATGGTGGAAAATAAGTATTTGGTCACCTACAAACAAGCAAGATTTATGGCTTTCACAGACCTGTAACTTCTTCTTTAAGAGGCTCCTCTGTCCTCCACTCATTACCTGTAGTAATGGCTCCTGTTTGACATTGTTATCAGTATAAAAGACACCTGTCCACAACCTCAAACGGTCACACTCCAAACTCCACTATGGTGAAGACCAAAGAGCTGTGGAAGGACACCAGAAACAAAATTGTAGACCTGCACCAGGCTGGGAAGACTGAATCTGCAATAGGCAAGCAGCTTGATGTGAAGAAATCAACTGTGGGAGCAATAATTAGAAAATAGAAGACATACAAGACCACTGATAATCTCCCTCCATCAGGGGCTCCACGCAAGATCTCACCCCGTGGGGTCAAAATGATCACAAGAACGGTGAGCAAAAATCCCAGAACCACACGGGGGGACCTAGTGAATGACCTGCAGAAAGCTGGGACTAACGTAACAAAGGCTACCGTCAGTAACACACTACGCCACCAGGGACTCAGATCCTGCAGTGCCAGACGTGTCCCCCTGCTTAAGCCAGTACATATCCAGGCCCGTCTGAAGTTTGCTAGAGAGCATTTGGATGTTCCAGAAGAGTATTGGAAGAATGTCATATGGTCAGATGAAACCAAAGTAGAACTGTTTGGTTGAAACACAACTTGTCGTGTTTGGAGGAGAGTGAATGCTGAGTTGCATCCAAAGAACACCATACCTACTGTGAAGCATGGGGGTGGCAACATCATGCTTTGGGGCTGTTTCTCTGCAAAGGGAACAGGACGACTGATCCGTGTACATGAAAGAATGAATGGGGCCATGTATCGTGAGATTTTGAGTGCAAACTTCCTTCCATCAGCAAGGACATTGAAGATGAAACGTGGCTGGGTCTTTCAGCATGACACTGATCCCAAGCACACTGCCAGGGCAATGAAGGAGTGGCTTCGTAAGAAGCATTTCAAGGTCCTGGAGTGGCCTAGCCAGTCTCCAGATCTCAACCCCATAGAAAACTTTTGGAGGGAGTTGAAAGTCCGTGTTGCCCAGTGGCAGCCCCAAAACATCACTGCTCTAGAGGAGATCTGCATGGAGGAATGGGCCAACATACCAGCAAGTGTGTTCCAACCTTGTGAAGACTTACAGAAAACATTTGACCTCTGTCATTGCCAACAAAGGATCTATAACAAAGTATTGAGATGAACTTTTGTTATTGACCAAATACTTATTTTCCACCATAATTTGCAAAAAAATTCTTTAAAAATGAGACAGTTATTTTTCTCATTTTGTCTGTCATAGTTGAGGTCTACTTATGATGTCAATTACAGGCCTCTCTCCTCTTTTTAAGTGGGAGAACTTGCACAATTGGTGGCTGACTAAATACTTTTTTTTTCCCCACTGCAGTTAAGGATCCTGTCTTTTTGGGACTCATTGATTCTTCCGATCAACCAGGACCTTCATTGTCAAGGTCCCATTCTCCACCCAGAGTCCAGCCACCTATATTTGTTGGCCTGGAATTTGAGTGGAGATTACTAACCTCTAAAGGTTTTTCTTAGGGCCTAATTGCTACTCTTCTAAAGAGTAGGAAACCGGTTACTACTAAAATTTTGTTCTAGAACCTGGTTCTGTTTTTTTTTGAGTCCATAGGGGTTTCCCCGGTTGAGCTGAAGGATGTACCTAGTAGTCAGATTCTGGAGTTTCTTCCTTGATCCTGTATATTGATCTTTGATTATCTTGTCTTATTCCCTTGTGCATCTCTACTTATCTTACATCAATCCTATTATGTTTCAGCAGGCTTCCTGCCATATATCCTACAGTAGATCCACATTTGTTTGAGGCTGCTAGGATAGAGGTTACATATATGGCAGACATGCCCTGTAGTGTCCCCTCTGTGGATTGAAATCACCATGGAGATAACAGACCTATGCTGCCGTAGAATCCTAGTTGTATGCCTACTAGGAGAGAAACTGACACAAATGCTGAATTGCTACTTCAGATTGGCACAACCTACAGTGGGAAAAATAAGGATTTGATACACTGGCAAAGTTTTCCCACCTACAAAGGAGAGGTCTGTAATTTTTGTCATAGGTACACTTCAACTGTGAGAGACAGAATCTAAAAAAAAAAAAAAAAAAAAATCCAAAAAAATCACATTGTATGATAATGTAAATAATTAATGTGCATTTTACTGCATGAAATAAGTATTCATCCACCTACTAACCAGTAAGCATTCTGGCTTTCACAGACCTGTTAGTTTTTCTTTAAGAAGCCTCCTACTCTGCACTCATTACCTGTATTAACTGCACCTGTTTGAACTTGTTACCTGTATATAAGACACCTGTCCACACAATCAATCTAAGGACACCAGAGACAAAATTGTAGACCTGCACAAGGCTGGGATGGGCTACAGGAAAATAGACAAGCAGGGGGGCGGAGCCTGACCGCTGACTGTGATGGACGCTTAGACCCACAGCTCCCTCACTACTGAACCTGTTGTTGCCCATCAGCTATAAATACCCACCTAATTATGGTCAAGATCAGTAGAGACAGGAAGTGACCAGGCTGACCGCTCCAAAACAACATCTGACTAAGTAGATATGCAACGCTTTCAGAAGAAGCACACCACATGCTCTACCGGGCCTGCTTCTAAAATGGCACCGGAGGAACGACAAGGGGATGTTGACATTGACTTGGAAGTTGAGGACTCGCAATCTGTCTGCCACTCGTCTGGAATCACAAAAAGCTTTCTACGTAAAGCCCTCTCGCAACCCATCGCTCCTGTCCTCTCTGACCTAGCGGTCTTGAAGTCCGACATCCAGGCAGTGGGTGGAAGAGTGGATGCCCTGGAGGTGTCACAGGCAGAGGTCCTGCGGCACTCCCAGGCTGTCAACAAACAGCTACTAGCACATGTTGATCATCTCAACGAATCCTACCTTATGATAGAGGACCAGAAGGAGAAACGTTCGCATGAATGGACTCCCGGAGTCCTATACAGCGGAGGTCCTGCGCTCAACGGTGCTAGATATCTTCCGTGCCCTCCTGGGAGATGAAGAGGCTAAGGATATTGCAGTAGAAAGGGTCCATTGAGCATTGAGACCTATGCCAAGAGCGGAGCATCCCCCACGCGATGTGCTTTGCAACGTCTTGTCTTCGGTGGACACTACTATGATCCTCAGGGCAGCGAGAGATAAACAATCCTTTACATATGAGGACTTGACGATCCGCCTGTACCAAGACATCGTGCCCTCCACGCTACAAAAGCGGCGTATAATTCATCCCCTGCTGGATTCCCTGCGAGCTAACAACCTTTCCTACACCTGGCTTTTCCCGTTCAGGCTCTGTGTCACGAAACGGCAGAAGAATACAGATCCGAACTCCGCAGGACCTTGAGGCTGTGTGGCCACTACTTGGCATCACCCCTGTGCAGGTCCCTTCCTGGCTGCCGGTACAGATCAACCCTATTTCTCCACCGAAACCCCCCGGAACGGATTCGCCCAGGGAGATGGGACGATTCAAGTCCCCGAAGAGCCGCAAACTTACTATGCGTCAACTAGAGCACTCACCGAGAGGGAGATAGATCTGCCTGCTAGAAATGTGCGAGTGGGTTGACTGCTTCCTTACGCTGCCCGCTGACTGTCCCATAGCTGTTCCTCCTTCCCACGAGTGATCCCTTGTTGCCCCGTTTGTAGCCTAGATGGTTCCATCATATGACACTATGTCCCAGCCCGACTGACTGAGATCACCTCTCTAGTAAGACTCCCCCCCCCCCCCCCTCTACTAACTTACCGTAGCTGTAGCGATGTGTGCGCCTGTATGGTAGGTGTCTGGGCTTACCTGTGCGATACTCTCCCCAGCTGCTCACTGGTCTTTTGACTTAGCACAGTGTATGCTCCCCATAACTCTAGAAGCTGGACGTTATCCTAGGAACAGTTCCATGTCCAAGGAGACGAGAGGATTGTGGAGGAGTAGCAGCTGCGACTGTCTGTCTCCTCAGCTCTTCCGTTGTGCTGGATCTCTCGATCTCTCTCGCTCGCTCGCTCGCTCGCTCTCGCTCTCGCTCTCTCTCCTCGCTCTCTCTCTCTCTCGTGTTCTATGTTTTATATATATTTAGTTTAATTCCTCTGCCATATTTTATGCATATTGCGGATGGGTCGTGAGCTCGATCTGTGACGATGGAGTGACTTCCCAGCATCTGCTGCCATGTGGCATCATTCCCTTCCCTTCTAAAATGAGCCTTGGGAGTGCATTGGTAGAGTTCAGATAATACTTGCTAGTGCCCTGTCTAGCACTTTGCCCATCTCGCCTTCGAGAGCACATAAGTCACACCTCAAATTAAGTCTCCACTCCATTGACAACTGTCATCCACCCCCCCCTCCCCATATGCCACCAGGGAATTAACTAGCGTTCTGCTACTTCCCTTACTAACAAGCGCTTAGGGCCCCGAACGTACATGATGCATGAACTCAATTGCACTCCAGTGGGGCACCAAACTATGGGTGACTTACGGTCACACACTGACTTACATTGGCGCTCGTACTGTCTGCGACTCAACAGTTTTTACTGTACATGATGGCTGGGGACATACATTTATACTCTAATTGTGATTTGCGCTGCTCTTCCAATCTCTCTTGCTTATTATTATCATTGTTATTATCATTACTGTTATTCTTATTATTATTGCTATTCTTGTTATTATAATTATTATCAATGTAATACTTATTGTTATTGCTAATGAGACAGGCTTATATACATCACTACCATACTATATCTGAACTTTGTTTTGTTGACGCATGCTGGGTATATTAACTAGTATTAATTTGTATAACTTCTTCATGGGCATTCACATGGTTCGATACTGATCAGGACTTACTCCTCACCCTCACTTACCACTAGACCTGTACCTGGACCTCTGTGTTGGGATACAGTGGTATATTTGTCCTTGGTGGAGTATTGGGTCAACTCCATTGAGACCTCTTATCTACATTTTCTGTGTCTGACAGTCTCTTCTCTTTTCCTCTAACCTCTCTCTTTTACTAACCTACTTATCATCTCCTTTTTCTCCCTGTTCCCTGCATTTCTTCTCCCCCTCCTCCTCCTTTGGTCTGGCGCTCAGTACCCGATCCCCTCCCTCAAGACCTACTCTGACGCCGAGATGGCGGATTTGATATGCACTTCTTTCAATGTCAAGGGTTTCAATTCGGCCAATAAAAGACACCACATTCTGTTATTATTATACAAATTACGTACTGGAGTAGCTTTTTAACAAGAAACACATTTCAAGACTAACAGAATCCCAGTTCTACCGACCTAAACCATTCTCTCATTGGTTCCACAACACTAATCCATCTTCCTCTTCCAAAGGCGTCTCCACGCTTTTCCATAGCTCTATACCCTTTCAATGTCAACAGCAATACTCGGACCCAGAGGGGAGAGTGCTCTTCTTAAAAGGCACCATCGCATCGATCAAGTACACATTTGCTAATATATACGCTCCAAATAAGGGTCAGATTTCATGGATCCTCGGCATCCTGAAAACACTTGAGAACTTTGCTGCAGGGCAGATCATCATTAATGTTGCTCTGAATCCCTTACTGGACTCCACCTCCACTGTCACGCCACATTCTCAGAAACTCCTCTGTAGACTTGTGAGGGAGCTCCAGGATGCCCGCTTGCTTGACTCTTGGCGTACTCTTCACCCAAACTATAAAGATTTCTCCTTCTACTCAACCCCCAGGAAGACCCATCATAGATTAGACTACATCTTTTGCTCCGCAGATTTACTGGAGTGCCTCTCTTCTTCTGAAATAGGTTTGATTACTGTTTTAGATCATGCACCGGTGTCGACCAAATTCGTCCTAAAGCAGTTGCCTAGGAAGGAATGGAACTGGAGACTGAACGAATCTCTGTTAGACGTCGAATAAAATGTGGTCTCTCTACATTCTCAGCTGTGTGGATTCTTTGAATTGAACACTACTCCTGAAATGTGTCCGACGGTGGTATGGGAGGCTCACAAGGCATATATTAGAGGACTGCTCATTTCTCATGCTACTAAGGTCAAAAAGGAAAAGCAAAAAACCATTGATGATACGCTCATTCGTATTGCGACTTTGGAACGAATTCACAAGAAATCTCAACTGGCCCCAGTACAAGCAGAACTGAGCCAACAAAGAGAGCATTTGCTGTCCCTTTTAAACGCTAGAGAAGCCAAGGTGCATCTCCGCTACCAATGCCTCTTGTATGCTCATGGAGATAAAGGAGGCCGTCTGATGACGAATTTAATACATAGGGCCAAAGCCAAATCCTTCATTTCTTCTGTCAAATCCCCAATGGGTAAGACTCATTCTTCTACTTCAGATATTGCTGCTGAGTTTGTTGCGTTCTATAAGACTTTATACAACTTGTCCTCAGTGACCCAGAGGATTACAGAAACAGAGAAGTGCCAGAAGATCAAATCCTTTCTGAACAGCCTTTCTGAACATCTCAGTCGACTCGGCACAGGAGCTGTTGGCTCCAATAACACAGGAGGAACTGATAGTGACTCTACGCGGTTTCCCAGTGGGCAAGAGCCCAGGTCCCGACGGACTCCCTCTGCTTTATTTTAAAAAGTTTCAAGACATCTTAGTACCTCACCTTTCTTCAATGTGTAATGCCCTTCTATCAAGAGCTGAACTCCCCTGACAAGCCCAGGAGGCTCACATCACCCTCATTGCGAAGGAGGGTAAAGACCCGTCCTCATGCAGCTGCAGACCAATTTCACTGCTGAACCTGGATGTCAAAATATGGGCAAAGCTTCTAGCTCTTCGTCTGAGACCCCTTTTACCATCTCTGATACATGAAGAACAATCGGGCTTTGTACGTGGTAGAGAGGGAAAAGATAACACTGCCAAACTGCTTCCATTGCTTTCTTTAGCCCGCCACACCAAGCACCCTTTGATCCTGTTAGGTGTAGATGCCGAAAAGGCGTTTGATAGAGTTGACTGGAGCTTTCTGAGAGCAACACTGGAGAAATTTGGTCTGCCTTCTAACTTCATTAACTCTGTCTTCTCACTTTATGCTCGACCCTACGCCCACCTCAAAGTGCATGGCACTTTCTCCTCTCCATTTGAAATAAAAAATGGAACACGCCAGGGTTGTCCCCTCTCTCCTTCCCTGTTTATTCTGACCTTGGAGACTTGGTATCAAAGGGATGCAGATAGATAATGAGACGCTTCAAGCCACCGCCTTTGCTGATGATGTGCTCTTCCTTGTGACTAATCCTTCGGAAGGACTTCCAGCTCTTGTAGAGACTTTTGAAGAATATGGACTAATTTCCAATTATAAAGTGAACTTTAGCAAATCGGAACTTCTGCACCTCAATGTACCGAATACGGTGAAATAGACCCTGCAGCAAACTATCCCCTTTGTGTGGATCAACTCCTCAATCAAGTACTTGGGGATATATTTAATGGCCAACCTAAGTGACCTATACCAACTTAATTTTGTTTCCCTGCTAGCGGATATCAAATCCTTACTCCTCACGTATGACAAACTGAATCTCTCCTGGTTCGGCCGAAAAAACCTGCTCCATACTTACATACTGCCTAAAGTCCTCTATAGACTTTCGATGCTCCCAATCCACTTTCCTTCTGCTTTCTTCAGAAATATTCGTAGTGTTTTCACAAGATTCATTTGGAGAAATAAAACCCCTCTCGAAGCTCATCAAGAGAATGCCAAGAGTGTGCAAAGCAGTAATCAAAGCAAACGGTGGCTACTTTGAAGAACCTAGAATATAAGACATATTTTCAGTTGTTTCACACTTTTTTGTTAAGTATATAATTCCACATGTGTTAATTCAGTTTTGATGCCTTCAGTGTGAATCTACAATTTTTATAGTCATGAAAATACAGAAAACTCTTGGAATGAGAAGGTGTGTCCAAACTTTTGGTCTGTACTGTATGTGTGGTATGTATGAATTCCAAAGTTGCATGAAGGTGGTTGCATATATGAAATACTAAGTTATGTTTTTATATACGGTATACTCTGCAATCTCAAAAAAGTTAGATTTTGGTATCACAGTCACAGTTTGCCATCTGCAAAATAGATTTTTAACATAATAGTGAATGACAACAAAATATTTCTTGTCTTCTATATCAGTGTTTTTGAGAGTACAAGCTCTTGTTGTAGTTGATGTGTGCGGTATATATAAATTGTGTACACCTTGATCTATTATTTTATGTGTGATTATGCGATTGAATAGATGTTTTAGGTCCAAATACTGTATATTTTTTACTGCATTTTTTCAAGAAAGTATTTGTGTTTGTCACAAAGTTATATGAAGGTGGACATGTCTATTGATAACCCATTACATTACACATGTAATTTGGCCTGATGCAAAATGTTTAACAATTTTCTAATGTTGTCTGGAGTCTAACACCCCAGCTTATACCCGACTTGTTCCCGGTGAGTCAGGAACCATGTTAAATTGGGCAGTTAGTATAGAGTTGAAGATTTTCGAGCCAAGGTTAATTGAGAAATCGGGATCGGGTGGTAATTGTGAGGGAGCATTGGGTCCATATTGGGCTTGGGTATTACAGTAATCATGGACTCAAGATAGCCAGGAGAGATCGGGCAGCCCTGCAGTAGGTGGTTGGAGAGATTTGTAATATGTGGGATAGGATAGGGGCAAATTTGTTATAACAAAGGGCAGTCAGACCGTTCGGTCCTGGTGCTTTTCCTAATTTCTGTGCGTTGGATGGCAAGGTCCACATCCTCAGTGGTGATTGTCTTACTAGGGCGTCTCTAGCGGCAGAGTTTAGTGAGGGAAGAGGTATGGCAGTTAGGCAGGGGGCTATGGATTGGGGGGATTTAGTCGAGGCCGTATATAATTTAGTATAGAACTGGTGAAACACATCATATATTTGGGAGGGATGGGATGTGCAGTGCAAGGGCAAAGTTGGATCTTATGCACTCTATTAATATATTGCAATATTGAATCATATGGGCTAGAAGTTTATCAGGCTTATTAATCCATTGAGAATAGGCGGCCTGTGTCCACTGTAGGGCTTTTTCTGTCTGGTCACTGAGGACAGCGTCTAGTTGGAATTTTGTATCTTTAAGGCCGTTCGGTAGAGAGTTGGTTGCCACTGGTGTAGCCTGGTGAGTCTAGCGAGCTTAGATTCAAGCATAAGTTGAGCCCTCTATTTTTCCATCGTAGATCAGATCTCCTTCTATAGCAATCCATCAGCACAGACCCAAGCAAATGGTCTGATGTCGGAAGCCTTTTTGGTAAGCAACAGTATCAGAAATGGCTGCCCATTGTTCCCGCATGTTCTTGTTGTGGAACATCTCGCTATTGCTCTCAACAACAACCCCACTGTACATGGCCTACAAGTTGGCACACAACAGAAACAGCCCTCTATGCCGATGACCTACTACCATATATTACCGAACCCTTTATTTTATTTTCCTCTATTCTTAGGGAATTTCCAAGGTTCAATCACCTGAGTAATTTTAAAGAGTATTTATTCAAGACTGAAGTCCTATGAACCACTATCCCTATCCCAATTCTCCTTTCGATGGAAGACCACATCACTCAAATGCAGGTGCAGGAGTGCAGGTCCCCGCTGAGGTCTGAAAAGAGGGAGAGTAATAGAAGACATTCCATAGTTGCCACACTTTCTGATGGGCACTGTCATCTGGTCTGAGCCGCAACCAGGTCTTCCATCCCCTGAATGTGCAGGATCTCCTGGAGCCAGTCTGACATGGGTGGGAGATACTGGTCTTCCATCGATGGGGGATGAATGACCTGGCCACTATCAACATAAAGTCGACTAGTTTGCGAACATGTTTCTGAATCTTGTGAGAAAAGGAGAGGGGCTGGGTCATTCTCTAGTATCACCCCAGTAACTTCCCTGATGACTCTGTGAACTTCATGCAAAATGGGAGGAGAATGGGGCAGTTCCACCAAACATTCAGCATCGTACCCTATCCTGAGGAGCAACGCCAGCAGAGATCAGGGGTCAATGGGAAAATACTGTGGAAGACAGAGGGGACTCTACCACTTATAGAGGATTTTGAAGTTGGTTTCCTGTGCCTTACAAGAAATAGAAAATTTATGGCAGGAGTGGAAGGCAGCGCGTCAGGTGGAAAGGAAGTCTCAATCTCTTTCTCCAAGCCAGTTACTTAAGCGGGTAGAGGGGAATCTTCATCGGCCACTAACACGTTTTAGATGATGGAGATCGGATATGAAGGCATTGTGGGGCTCACAAGTGGAGCACATTTTAATAGATTTAATAAATTTTACACATATAGGCAGAGTTATAACAAAGGGAATTTCAGCACTGTGCTGTGTGACTGCAGTGTTTACTGTGTTACACATACACTAGCCAATTCACCTTTTCATTGTCAATAATCTTTTTTGCAATAATGCAATTTCTTTCGTAATACAGTGCCATATTTTCCATTACTGTTAGTGTAGCTTGCTGCACTGTAGTTTGTGACTGCCCACAAACTGTATTGCCTTGTTTTTACTGACAAAGGCCATTTAGGGCACAATCTCATTTTCTTAAGGAGTTTTTTTGGGGGCTAATTGTGTTTTTTGTTAACCAATGCAGGAAAAGTAGCACTGTCAAAGCAAAAATCCGAGGTGATTCATGCAGTATGTTCTATTCTATAGTGCAAAATCTCGTTTGGTAAGGATTTTTTTGGCAATAGTGTTTTTTGTTAACCAATACAGAAAAAGTACCATTATCATGGCAAAAATCCAAGCTAACTAATGCAGAAAGACCTTCAACTGGTTTAGTCTTTTGACTGAGACCACATGGTAAGGTGAGCTTTGTGAGATCTGTTCACATGGTACAATGCTGTGGGATGCGGTGGGGTGGCCCAGAGCCTGGGGGGCTTAGCCAGCAACACCCCTGTTCCTTGGTTGCTCTCCCTATGATTGCTGTGCTGCAGTGGTGGTGCACTATACAGAGGTCACCATGAGGTGGCTAGTGGGATTATAGACAAGATCAATGTATAAAATTGTTATGTGAGGTCAGTGTCGTCTTCTCTAAAGTGGTGCATTACTATTAGTGTAGCTTGCTGCACTGTGATCTGTACTGACAAAGTAAGTCCTTTTAGTGCAAAATCTCATTTTTTTTAAGGAGTTTTTTTTATTTTTTTTTTTTGGCAATAGTGTTTTTTGTCATCCAATACAGGAAAAGTGGCATTATCACAGCAAAAATTCAAGCTGGCTTATACAGTGTGTTCCATTCTATAGTGCAAAATGTGATTTTTTTTTTCTTTTCTTTTGGCAATAGTGTTTTTTTTTTTTTTGTTAACCAATATAGAAAAAGTGCCAAAATCACAACAAAAAGCTAACTCATGCTCAAAGGATGTGACATTGGATGTTGTGCTGGAAGGGGCACTAGGAGGAAATATGGAGGTATGAATTGTAAGGGAATCCCATTGCCATGATAAGTTTAAAAAAAAAAAAAAAAAAAAAGTGGGAAAGATGATGAAATTACTGAATCCAGTGATGTTTCTATTGCACATAAAACCTGGCATCCGGGTCAGGGTGACATCAGAGGAAGAGGGTGGTGGCAGCTGCAACAGTAACAATTCCATCCAATGTACAGACCCAGCATCCAAAAAACCTGTTTGAGGTACGTCTTAAGCAAACTAGGCTGCAGTCATCTCCTGTATGGGAGTTTTTTTTTGTGCATAACCAAATGACAAGTTCATGGCAAGTTGCAAGATCTGCAAGCAGAAAATTTGCCATGGCTGTGCAGGAACACATGTAGTAGCTAGGTCTTTCTGTACTTACATGAAATGGTGTCACCAACTCATTTGGTAAAATAGAATAGTCAGTGGCACTGGCAAAGTGAGAAAGACCATCCTACACTTCTCCCAATGATCTTCTTTGTAAACAGGCCACATCCACACTTAGCATATGGTCATTGTCGTTATCATTATCGTCTCTGTCTGCTTCTCCTCCATGCCAATGTTAGTCATCCATAGGGAATGTTTGTCTAGGAAACAGCAATATGTGTCCAGTCGCATATTTGGCTACTCTGCAGCTTTAACTTGCACCTGGCCAAGTTACTGGTGGTGAGGTCAATGCCATACCACTCAGTGGATTCCACTGTGTTCTACCAACTGATGGTATGTGCACAGTCATGATGGAGAATACCTAGCCATCATTATTTCTCTTGGAAAGCTGTCCCTGCTTGATGTTACCATGTGGGCCTCTCCTTGGATATGTTCAGACGGGGAAAGGTGCACGCAGAAATTATAGGCAGGGACAATACATAGCTTTATGGTCCACTGGGTCAATGTTTTGAGCTTAAGAGGCCACAGTTTAGAAACGCAGCCAGGTCAGGTGCAAGTACTTACTCCTCTGCATGGATGCAGGCCCCGTTTTAACAGCAGGGGAGACCCATCCTCCTCCTTCAGTTCCTCCTCACTGGACCATTTCTCAACCCCAGTCATTGCTTCCACTCCCCCTCCCTCACTTCATGACTTTAAGGTGAAGCACACCATTGCGTGATATGGTGGCACATGCTGGAGCTTCTGTTTGAGCAGCAGAAGACAGTGAATGATTACTGTATGCAGCAAACTTCAATGTGTTATTTTTAAATCCTTCATTGGAGCCTCATGACTCAAACGTGCACCTCAACCCCCTGTTCCGTGCCATGTTCACCACATTGTGCAAATGTGGGCAGAGCAGGGCGGGAAGGTGCGGGGATCCCTTGGCCTGACATATTCATTATAACTTACAGCATTTTTGGAGATTTTTACAACATTTTTACTGGAATCGTTTTCATGTGTCATGTTGCATTTGTGTAGCCGCTGAGGTACCACAACAGTAAAATCTTCAAAAGTGACACCATTTTGGAAACTAGGAATTTATCAAGGGGTATAGTGATTACTTTGACCTTACATGTGTTTCACAGAATTTGGCTGAAGACATGATAAATAATAATAATTAATAATAATAATCCTTTAATAGTCCCACCATGGGGAAATTCAGTGTGTTAATGATGCTTTAACCCCAATGTCTTCATTTCCACGAGTGTTTGAAGGACAAAATGCACTCACAATTTATTAAGCAATTTCACCTGACAGAAATGCCCCACAAGTGGATGTAAACTGCTAAAAAAAAATTTTTTTTTTGCAAAGTTTTGGATTTTTGTTAAGGGGTTAAAATGTAAATAAAACCATATACATTTGGTATCCCCAGAATTATACTGAAACATAGAATACAGGTGAACTCTGTAAAAACAAAGCCCATAAGAGAGTCGCATAAATGCACTTTTTCTCCAGTTCCACCCCATTTTTTTCCAGCTTCCCAGTACATTGTACAGAATAATAAATGGTACCATTATGAAGAAGAATTTGTCAAATAGGCATATGGAGAAAGGCTCATGCATATGAGCTGAAATGTTGCATTGTCTCTGAGAGGTTGGACACCTTTCAATTACATTTAGTCACATTGAGCGAGTACTATAAAGGTAAGCCCTAGGGGAATAAGATCTGGGATACGCTTTAGTTTGTTTGTGCAGGACAACAGTTTTTGCACAAGATTTGTACAAATTTCAAATAAATATTCTATGGACTTCTTACTTTTAAATATTGAATTTCTACAGAAAGAGGTCCAGATGATACAGCAATTAGATATTGCAATCAAGTAGATTGTGAGCCAGGAGGAGTCTAATTCATTTTCTGAACATAACTAAAAAATTTTAGATTTGATCTAGAAGAAGTCAAAAGAGGCAATGGAACTAGGACAGCAACAACTATCGACTGGGTCGAGTCTATAACTGGCAAAAATCATCTTCATCTAATGTGACCCAACCCACACAGGAATTTACATGCAAAAGGAAGTGTTCTCCCAAGAAATCTAATGCAATTGAGCAGGATTCTAGTCCTTCAACATCTTTTTTAAGGTTATACCGGTACAGTACAAAATCAAGAGGATGCAGAATGACAGATGGGAGGAGACCAAGGAACAAAGGCCTCAGGAACAGAACCAAATCTATACGCATGGGCAGCCACAAGAAAACAGCAATGAATCGCTAGTGGTAAATATATCTACAAAAGAGTTGTCATACTCACAAATTAGTCCTCTCTAAGGGGCTATCGTTTTGTTCTAGATCTGTACCAGACAGGTTCCAGTTAGAAATAGACCTATTTATTTTTTTCCGTTCCATCAAATTAAAACATTGGTTTATATCACAGGCAAAAATTTATGTTACCAGTAGTGAATTAAGTTATGATAAATAAAAACGGAAAGATTATGGTTTATATAATAAAACTTTTACTCCTGTTATTAATGAACCTGTGATTCAAACCTATTAATGGGCAGGGGCGTAACTATCGGGGTAGCAGCGGTAGCGGCTGCCACAGGGCCCGGGACATTAGGGGCCCCGGAGCCCTGTGGCAGATGCTACCGCGAACCCCACAAACCAGTAATGATCGCGGTCGCAGGGGGTGCGACCGCGAAAGGACCCGGCAGGTTACGGAGCCCGCGGCCAGCTGGAGATGGCCGGGCCCCGGACCACTATGATAGCGGTCGGGGAAAGCCTGGTTCCCCGACCGCTATACATACTGTTGTTAGAAAGGGACCCTGGCATATTGCAGGCCCCTTTCCAATAGATGGCAGCCCAGGGGAGGTGACTGAAAATAATAAATACATATTCTCACCTCTCCTGGGCGCAGCATTCTCTCCGGCGCTTCTCCGTCATGACTGAGGCCTGTGATTAGGCCCCAGCGGTCACATGGGGCGCGGCCGCGTAATGACGTCAGTGCGCCCCCATGTGACCGCTGAGGCCCAATCACAGGCCTCGGCAGCGACGTCAGAAAAGGGCCTGATGACGCTGAAGACAGCAGGATGGAGCGAGGATGCCAAGGAAAGGTAAGGCAAGGTGAGTGAATGTTTGTTATATTTAATCACCTTCCCTGGGTCTCTGATTATTATACTCTGGGGTCTGAGGAGACCCCAAAGTATAATAATAGCACCGAAGCGGAGGGGGCTGTTGGGAGCTATAATAATGTGTGGGCCACTGTAAAGCATATAACACTGGGTGGGGGCCACTGTAGAGCTTATAATACTGGGTGGGGGGCCACTGTAGAGCATATAACACTGGGTGGGGGCCACTGTAGAGCATATAACACTGGGTGGGGGCCACTGTAGAGCTTATAATACTGGGTGGGGGGCCACTGTAGAGCATATAACACTGGGTGGGGGCCACTGTAGAGCATATAACACTGGGTGGGGGCCACGGTAGAGCTTATAATACTGGGTGGGGGCCACTGTAGAGCTTATAATACTGGGTGGGGGGCATATAATACTGGGTGGGGACCACTGTCGGGAGCATATAATACTGTGTGGGGGCCACTGTAGGGAGGATATAATACTGGGTGGGGCCCACTATGGGGGGCATATAATACTGGGTGGGGCCACTATGGGAAGCATATAATACTGGGTGGGGACCACTGTGTGGAGCATATTATGCTGTGTGGGGCCACTGTGGGTAGCATATTATGTGTGTGGGGGGAGAAATTTAGAGCATATAATGCTGTATGGGGGCCACTGTGGAGCATATAATGCTGTGTGGGGGCCACTGTTGAGCATATAATACTATCTGGGGCCTCTGCTGAGCATATTTTACTGTTTGGGGACCCGTAACCGGTTCAGGGGGGGGCCCCATGTCAAATGTTCGCCTTGGGGCCCAGCCATTCCTAGTTATGCCACTGTTAATGGGGTAAAAAGAGATATTTATGCATTGAAATCAACTAATGTAACTGGGATAATACGTCCCAATCTAAAAACAGAAGAGGGCTTAGCTTTGCAGGAGCTTGTCCATGACGGCAACAGCACCATCAAATAAGGGTGGTGCTGTCTTCGTCATGGACACGCCTATGAATTTGGATGCGATAAAACGACAGCTTGATGATAGCCTGGCGTTATGGTTCTGTGTTTTGTTTCTTCTGTTTTCCAGGTTTTCCCTTTTCCTGGTTGCTTGGTGTCATGTGAGTTTCTGGGGGCTGGGTTTGCTTTTGCTAGCTTTTTAGCTCAGTCTCTTCTGGACTCTGAGTGGGTCATCTTCTATCCAGCGATCAGCCTGATTCAGCTTTATTGTGTTCCTGAAACCATAGATCCAGTAACCAGTTCCAGCAGATATTTTTGTGCATGTGAACCGTGAGTAAGCAAGAATATTAGATTCTAGGCCTCTCACTGCGGGCAAGTGTTTTTGAAGTGAGCGTCCGTTCCTTCTGATGCCATTTTAGGGAGAAAACATGGCCAGAAGTGTACTTTAGTATTTACTGTAGATAGGAGTCTGTTCACACATGATTTTGGTCTGCTACCTGTTTTGGGAGTGGTTCCTTGCAAATCTCTTAGAGAGGTTGTCTGTGATTGCTTCACAGTCTTTGCTGGTTATTCCCTGTGCAGGTTGTGTGTTACTGTCAATTATATGTTTGTTGTTTTTGTGTTTGTTTTAGTTTATTTTTAGAGTTTATCTTATTCTCTCATGCTTTGTTTGTCCTTCATCACTATTGCATAGTATTTAGTTATTTCCTTTATTAACCCCTTCACGCATTCTCACGTACCTGTACGTGGGAGAATGTGGTTAGTTACCGCATCCCCACGTACAGGTACGTGACGGTGATCGAGCGGGCTCAGAAGCAGAGCCCGTGCGATCACCGCGGGAGCCCGGCTGTATTTGACAGCCAGGCTCCCGCTGCAACAGCGGGGACCAGTGGTAACACTGATCCCCGCTGTTTAACCCTTAAGATGCCGTGGTCAATAGCGACCGCGGCATCTAAGGGGTTCCGCCATCTTGCCGCCACCCCCCGCGGCGAGATCGGGGGGGTGCCGATATCTATAATCTACAGCCTGGGGTCTGCCAAGTGACCCCAGGCTGCCTGGAGACCCCACTACCTGGTTGATCCTGCCGAGACCTGCGGAAGTCAGCGCTGTGTTTCCATAGCGCTGACTTCCTGTATAGACTGCAAGACACTTGTATGCTCGTGTCTTGCAGCCTATAGTACTGAGCCAGAGATCAAAGTATCTCTGGCTCAGGTGTCCTAATGGACAATTGAAAAAGTAAAAAAAGTGAAAAAATAAATAAATAAAGTATGGGAAAAAAAAATTTATAAAAGAATAAACCCCCAAAAATTCCTTTTTCCTATATAAAATGAATTATATAAAAAATAAACCTAAAAATTAATAAAAACAATACATATTTGGTATCGCCGCGTCCGTAACAACCTGTACAATAAAACTGAAACCATATTTAATGTACATGGTCAACGTCGGGGAAAAAAAAACGCAAAAAAAACGCCAAAAGTAATGATTTTTTGCCATCTCACCTTACAAAATATGCCATAAAAAGTGATCAAAAAGTCATATGTACCCCAAAACAGTACCAATAAAAAGCACAGGTTTTCCCTGTTACTTACGCTCTACGCTGCATGGTAAAAAATTTAAAAGGTAAAACGCAGTGCCAGAATTGATGGGGTTGTTTTTTAATCCACCAAGAAAGAGTTAATAAAATTTATTTAATAAGTTGTAAGCACCTAAAAATGATGTCATGAAAAAATACATCTCATACTGCAAACAACAAGCCCTCATATGGCTACATCACCAGAGAAATAAAGAAAATATAGCTCGTACAATGTGAAGACAAAAACCCCAAAAAATCGCCAAATTATTAGAACATAACTGGCTGCGGCAGGAAGGGAATGTATAAGCTGTGCGAGCGTATATCAGGGGACAAACCAGATTTAGAGCTTACGAGGGACAATAAACTAGAAGTGACCTCCAGAGTGACCCCCCAATAATAGGAACTACTGGGGAAATAGTAGGGAATTTAGTGTACCCAATGTACTACGCACAGCTTACATATTCACTTTTTCCCATCCGCTGTGTAGTCACGTCTGGGATACTAATGCTCGTTACACCCCTTGATAAATTCTTTGAGGGGTGCACTTTTCAAAATGGGGTCATTCCCTAGGGGATTCCACTTTACTGGTACTTTAGAGGCTCTGCAAACATGACATGGCGTCCAGATACCAAACATCTGAATCTGTGCTTCAAAAGCCACATAGCTCTCTTTCCCTTCTGTGCCCTACTGTGTTCCCAAACTGCAGTTTATACCCACATGTATTACACTTGTTGTACCCAGAATAACGTACTTAATGTCATATGTGGGTATAAACTGCTGTTTGGGCACAGCCGAGCTCAGAAGGGAAGGAGCGCTATTTGGTTTTTGGACGCCATTGCACTTTTGCAGAGCTGAAATGCCAGTACAGTGGAATCCCCTGACATGTCACCCCATTTTGGAAACTACACCCCTGAAGGAATTTATCCTGGGGTACAGTGAGCATTTTTAACTCCCAAGTGTTGCTATAATTTATTATCCATAAATGAATACGCAGCTGATGGTGAAAGGTGAAAATGACAATTTTTCCAGGAATACGTCATTTCAGTGCGTAATATGTTGTGCCTGACTTGTATCAGAGATGAACGCTCCAAAAGCTGTTGCGCCCGGGATCCCCGCTCACCAGTTTTTGGAGTGTGTGTCTGTGCAGACATAAACTGGGCACAACATATCGGGCACTGAAATGGCGTATCTATAGAAAAATTTAATTTTAAACTTCTCATTATCAGCTGCGCATTCATTTCTGGAAATTAAAAGAATGCAACACTTAAGGGTTAATAATGCTCGCTACCCCACTTGATAAATCCCTTGAAGGGTATAGTTTCCAAAATGGGGTGACATGTCCGCAAATTCCACTTTACTGGCAATTCATGGGCTCTGCAAAAGTGGCATGGTGTCCAAAAAGCAAACTGTGCTCCAAAAACCAAAATAGCGCTCCTTCCTTTCTGTGCCCGGCTGTGCCCAAACAGCAGTTTATACCCACATATGGCATTGTTAAGTACGTTATCCTGGGTACACCAGTGTCATACATGTGGGCATAAACTGGCATTTGGGCACACAGCAGGGCGCAAATGTGAAGGAGCGCTATGTGCTTTTGGAGGGCATATTTAGATTGTTGTTTTTTTGGACGCCATGTCACATTTGCAGAGACCCTAAAATTGCTCCTACAAAATGGGGGTCACTTCTTGGGGAATTCCAATTTACTGGCACCTCCAGGGCTCTGCAAAAACAACATGGTGACGAGAAAGTACTCCAAAAGCTAAAAAAAACACAGTGCTCCTTCCCTTCTGTGCCCTGCTGAGTGCCCAAGCAGCAGTTTATACCCACATATTTAATTTTTTTGTCCCCGGGATAGCCCGCTTAATAGTTTTAGGAGTTCATGTCTCTGATGCCACAAAGTGGCCGCAACGTATTAGGCACTGAAATTGGATATCTCTTTAAAAACTTTAATTTTCACTTTGTACATTAATTTTTGGGAAGCATTTTTAAGCTCAAAATCATAATATCCCTTGATACATTCCTTGAGGGGTGTAGTTTCTAAAATGGGGTCACTTTTAGGGGGTTTCCATTGTACTGGTACTTTAGGGGCTCTGCAAATGCGACATGGCACCTGAAAACTATTCCACCCACATCTGCCCTCCAAAAGCTAAATAGCGCTCTTTCCATTCTGAGCTCCACCATGTACCCATACAGCAGATTACAACCACATATGGGGCATTTCTGTGTTCAGAAGAAATTGTGTAACAAACTGTGGGTTGTTTTTTCTTCTTTAACCACTTGCAAAAATTAAAAATATGTCGCTAAATGGACGGTTTATTGGAAAAAAGTAATTTTACATTTTTATGTCCCTAAGTCAATAAAATCTGTGGAACAGCTGTGAGGTCAAAATGCTCACTATACCCCTAGATAAATTCTATGAGGGGTGTAGTTTTCAAAATGGGGTCACTTTTTGGGGGTTTGTATTGTATTGGTACTTTAGGGGCTCTGCAAATGCGACATGGCACCCGAAAACTATTCCAGCAAAATCTGCCCTCCAAAAGCTAAATAGCGCGCTTTCCATTTTGAGCCCTGCCATGTACCTATGCAGCAGATTACAACCACATATGGGGCATTTCTGTGTTCAGGAGAAATTGTGTAACGAACTTTGGGGAGCTTTTTCTCCTTTGTCCTCTTGTGAAAATGAAAAATTTGGGGCTAAATTGGCGGTTTATTGGAAAAAAAGTAATTTTTCATTTTAATGTCCCAATGTTAATAAAATTTGTGAAACAGCTGTAGGGTCAAAATGCTCACTATACCCCTTGATATGTTCTGTGAGGGGTGTAGTTTTCAAAATGGGGTCACTTTTAAGGGGCTTCCACTGTATTGGTACTTTGGTGGCTCTGCAAATGCGACATGGTACCTGAAAACTATTCCACCAAAATCTGCCTTCCAAAAGCTAAATAGCGCTCTTTCCATTCTGAGCCCTGCCATGTACCCATACAGCAGATTACGACCACATATTGCTGTGTTCAGGAGCAATTGTTTTGCAAACTGTGGGGTGCTTTTTCTCCTTTAACCCCTTGTGAAAGTGAAAACTTTGGGGATAAAGTGACATTTTAGTAATGTTTCATTTATACATCCCAGTGTTAGCAAAATCTGTGAAACGGCTGTAAGGTCAAAATGCTCACTATACCCCTTGATGAATTCTGTGAGGGGTGTAGTTTCCAAAATGGGGTCACTTTTTGGGGTTTTCCTTTGTATTGGTACTCTAGGGGCTTTGCAAATGAGACATGGCACCTAAAAACTATTCCAGCAAAATCTGCTTTTTAGACGCCCAGTGTCACTCCTTCCCTTCCGTGCGCTGCCATTCGCCCAAACATCAGTTTACACCCACTTGTGGGGTATTTCCGTGCTCGGGAGAAATTGCATAACAAACTGTGAGATGCATTTTCTCCTTTAACCCTTTGTGAATGTGTTAATTTTAGGGCTAAATTAAGGAATTAGTGGGAAAAAATTTAATGTCTAAATTTCACCTCCATATTGTTTTAATTCCAGTGAAATGCTTAAAGGGTTAACAAACTTCCCAAATGTTCTTTTGAATTATTTGAGGGGTGCAGTTTTGAAAATGGGGTCATTTATGGGGGTTTCTAATATATAGGCCATTATAATCCTCTTCAGAACTGAAGTGGTCCCTAAAAAATTAGTTTGGGAAATTTTCTTGTAAATCTGCAAAATCGCTGTTACACTTGTAAGCCTTCTAACATCCAAAATAAATTACAGGACGATTAAAAGATGATGCCGATATATAGCAGAGATATAGTAGATAATATGTATTAATGTATTTGGGTGGTATGACTATCTGTCTGAAAAGCAGAGCATTTCACATTTTGAAAATTGCGATTTTTTTCCAAATTTCCATCAAATTTCCTATTTTTTTATAAATAAATACAAAAATATTCATTAGTGTTTACCACTAACATGAAGTACAATGTGTCACGAAAAAACAATCTCAAAATCACTTGTGTAAGTTAAGGCGTCTCAAAGTTATTGCCATATAAAGTGACACATGTCAGTTTTGAAAAACGAGGCCTGATCCTTAACGCATTTTTGGGCTCGGTCTTGAAGGGGCTAATCTCAGTATTTCCTCACATTTGAAGATTTGCGTTTATGTAAACTCCCCATTTCTCTGCTTGCTTTCTACTGCAGGATGTTTCTGTGTTAATTAGTACTGCTTAGGTCCCCTGATCATAACATTATGACCCGCCAATAAATATAAATAAAAGCAGGCTAGAATTTTTTTTTTTTTTTATCCTCTTTTTGAAGCTGGGATCCTTCATTGATTATGGAGCAGAATTTGGATTTAGTCAGACAGGTCGAGCAATTGTCAGCTGCTGTGAAGGAGCTTCAGGCTTGTTCTGCAAACTTGAATTCAAAGATAAGAATGCCTGATGTTTTTTCTGGTGATCGTGCTACTTTTGACAATTTTCAGTGTAATTGTCGTTTATATTTATTTTTAAGGCCTGGTTCTGCAGGGTCTCCTTTTCAGCAGGTGGGTTTTGTAATTTCTCTGCTGAGGGGGGATCCTCAAGAGTGGACCTTTTCTGTGAAATGTGTCGATACAAGCTTTGGGTCTATTGTATGCTGAACCTAATGCAGCGGCGGGGCCAGAAAGCACTTTAATGTCCCTCCAGCAAGGTGCTGAACCAGTTGAAATTTAGTGTCAAAAGTTTCGGAAGTGGTCTGTTCTAACTGTTGGAATGATGCTGCTTTGGCGGCCACTTTCCATAAAGGTCTGTCCGACCATGTCAAGGACTTTATGGTTGGATTCCCTGTGCCTAACTCTTTAGACTCTTCTATGTCTCTAGCTATTCAAGTGGACCGTCGATTAAGGGAAAGATTGAAAGCTAAGTCCAGACATAATGATGAGCTGTTTGTGAATGATATGCTGATATGTTTAAGACTCCTGCTGAGCGAACAATTTTTCGGAGACAACATAAACTTTGTTAATATTGTGGAAGCCCTCGGCATTTTATTGATAAGTGTTCAGTGCGTTCTTCTGTTACCCCAAAGAAACAGGTGGGTTTTGGCACTCGTAGTAAACTTATTTTGTCTGTCACTATTATTTGCTCACTAGCTGCTTATGTTGCAGCTGCATTTGTGGATTCTGGAGCTGCCTTAAATCTAGTGGATTTAGTTTTTGCAAAGCGTTTGGCCCTTCCTCTTTTTCCCCTGAAAGAGATGTTTCCTATTCATGCTATTGATGCTACTCCCATTGCTTGTTCCTCTCCTCAGTTTGTTACTAAATTATGTTTAAAGGTGGGTGACAGTCATGAGGAAATAGCTTATTTCTTGGTGCTTGAAAACCTTCATTCTGACCTGGTGTTGGGTTACCCCTAGCTGTTGAAACATAATCCTGTTTTAGATTGGCGCTCAGGAAGGGTGCTTAGTTGGGGTTGTGAATGTAGTTCTGTGTTCACTCCTGTTTGTGCTGTTTCTGTTGATGTAGATGTTCCAGAATTTTTGAGTGATTATTCTGATGTTTTATCTAGGACTAAGTCTGAAGTTTTGCCTCCACACAGAGATTGTGACTGTGCTGTGAATGTAATTCCGGGAGCCAAAATCCCTAAAGGAAGGATTTTTAATCTATCTGTTCCTGAGCATGAGGCTATGAAAACTTATATTAAAGAGTCATTGGATAAAGGCCATATTTGACCATCTACCTCACCTTTTGGAGCCGGGTTCTTTTCTGTAGCTAAAATGGGCGGCTGTTTGAGACGCTGTATTGATTACCAGCAATTGAAAAAAATTACTGTTAAATTTCAGTATTCCTTGCCTTTGATTTCGTATTTGTTTTCACAAGTACGTGGTGCTGTGTGGTTTACTAAACTTGATCTTAGGGGGGCTTATAATTTGATTCGTATAAAGCATGGAGATGAATGGAAGACCGCTTTTAATACCCCAGAGTGACATTTTGAGTACTTGGTTATGCCCTTTGGGTTAAGTAATCCTCCTGCAATTTTCCAGTCATTCATGAATGACATTCTGGGACAGTTTATTGGGAGATTTGTCGTGGTCTACCTTGACGATATTTTGATTTTTTTTTTCTCCTGATTGGAATACCCATGTGGAGCAGGTGCGATCTGTGTTTCAGGTGTTACGAGAAAATAGTTTATTTGTCAAAGAATCTAAGTGCCTCTTTGGAGTTAAGGAAGTTTCTTTTTTGGGTTATATCTTGTCCTCTTCTGAAATTAAGATGGATTCTGGTAAAGTACTAGCTATTCATGATTGGGTAAAACCTAGTTCCTTGAAAGCTCTTCAAAGGTTCTTGGGCTTTTCCAATTTTTTTAGGAAGTTTATAAAGGGGTTTTCTGTTGTGGCGAGACCGCTTACTGATATGACCAAAAGGGGGGTTGATGTTTCCAATTGGTCACAGAAGGCAGTTGCTGCTTTTGAAAAACTAAAGGATTTGTTTATTTCAGCCCCTGTTTTGAGGCAGCCGGATCCATCCCTGCCATTTTTTGTTGAAGTGGATGCGTCTGAGGATGGAGTGGGCGCGGTTCTTTCTCAAAAAGATCCATCCTCTTCTAGAGTTAACCCATGTGCTTATTTCTCTCTGAAGTTTTCTCAGACCGAGAGGAATTATGATGTGGGGAATCATGAATTGCTAGCCATGAAATGGGCTTTTGAAAAGTGGCTACATTGGTTGTAGGGGGCACGTCATGTAATTCAGGTCTTTACTGATCATAAAAATCTTGTTTCTGGAATCAGCTAAACGCCTTAATCCTAGACATGCTTGGAGGGCATTATTTTTCACTAGGTTTAATTTTGTAGTTTCTTATATTCCTGGTACTAAGAATATTAAGGCTGACGCCTTGTCTCAAAGTTTTTCTGCTTACTAACAGGATATAAATGAGTCTGAGAATATTTTGGCAAAGGGGATAATAATTTCTGCTAATTCTCCAGATTTGAGAGCCTTCGTTCAGAGGGGACAAGATTCACGATGTAAGGGAATCAATAGAGGAGCGATTCCCCAGTGCTGCTGCAGAACCTTGGGGGGAGAGGCATAACAAGACAGTGAGCCCCAAGCTGACCCCCCCCCCCCCCAACTGTCCCTGGCTAACTTGCCTATCTGTCCTAGGCGACAGCAGCAACTGGTTGACAGGCCCTACCTAAAATAGGTGACAACACAGAACGCAGACAGGACGAACAACAAAAAGGGAGGTCAGCAACCCAAGGGGTCGGTAACAGATGAGCAATGCAGTACAGAATCAAAGTCCAAGACAATAGTCAAAAGTCAAGGCCAGAGGTCAGGAAAAGGAATACAGGTAAGAAAAACAGCAAGGAGTAATAGCCAGAATGCACGAAGCAACAATGAGCAACAAGAAACCTATGCAAGGAATCAAACTGAACACGCCTCCTTCGCCGCAGCGTGCAAGCAGACGGTGGTGCAGAGACCCGAACAGGCAGAGACGTTACACACAAACTGATGCTTGTCCTGGTGACAAGTTGTTTGTTCCTTTGGAGTTATGACAGAAGTTCATGGTTTTACCTTGTCTGGCCATCCTGGTATTTTTGGCACTCTGGATTTGATTGATCGTTTTTTTTGGTGGCCTTCTTTGTCTTTTGATGTACGCCAGTTTGTTCAGTCGTGTGATGTGTGTGCCAGGTCTAAGTCGTCGTGTTTGCGGCCAGCAGGGTTGTTAACACCTTTACCAGAGGCGTAGCTAGGGGTTCAGCACAGGGGAGGCGAACACGTCCAAGTGGGCCCCCAACTTGGACATGTTTGTATACTGATACTATCAGTATACGGTGAGCGTATAGTGGTATATAGCAGCTCTACACAGGGCTCTGCAGACAATTTAGGTGAATACAGGACAGTAACATTTTGTGACTTACCGGTGACGTCTCTGACTAATCCTTCACATTCCCCATCTCTTTCATCCGAACGGCCATGACCACTTCTTCCAGTCTCTGTAAAGTTTGCAACACAGACATCTTTGGCTCCTCACTTTTCCAGGCACCTGACCCACATTATCCTCACCTACACAAAGCCCCCATCCTGCTGCTACCCCCAATTATAAAATATATAATATAACCCCCTATAATGAATAATACCCCCAAGTGCAACTTTAAATTAATAACTTCCCTGTGCACCCCCTTTAAATAGTGCCCCTTATTAATAATGTCCCAGGTATTTCCTAATTGAAAAGGGAAAAAAAAAACATGGGAAAAAAAATTATTGGGGTTCCAATACCCGGGACCCCCAGGATCAGCTGTTTGAATGAACTGTGGTACCTGTGTAAGCGCCGTGACCCCTTCTCTATTTACATAGTGTCATTCTTTTCATAGCGACCATGTAATGTAACTACAGCCTCGTCCTATACACATCTATGTGACAAGGCTGTAATTACATCACACGGACACTATAAACAGACAGCGTGTGATATAAACAGGCGCCGGGACCCCTTCATACAGCTGATCAGTGGGGAGTCACTTATCTCTTATTGATGTTTTATTCTGAGGATAGACCATCAATAAAAATGAGATGGAAAACACCTTAAGGCCAAGGCCCCACGTGGCGTCCCGCAGCAAAAAACAGCTGTGGGAAAAAACGCGGCAGAGACGCATCGCGGTTTTTCCTGCAGCACTTTCCACAGAAAGTTCACAGAGGTTTCCTCTGTGGACTTTCTGCTTCAATTATATCAATAGGGAAACTGCCGGTGTTTCAGTAGGTATAATTGACATGCTGCGATTTCCAAAACTGCAACTGAAATTTTACTGCAAAGTGTGGATGGGATGGGGCCCCTTGTGGCGAAAATCCACAGAAAAAAACCGTGGCATTCTAGCAAATCCCATCCACACATTGCGGAAAAATAAGTGCAACGTTGCGGTTTTGGAAATCGCAGCATGTCAATTATACCTACAGAAACTCTGGCGGTTTCCATATAGGTGTATTGAAAACAGAAAGTCCACAGGGGAAACCTCTGCGGACCTTCTGTGAAAAGCACTGCGGGAAAAACCACAATGTTACCACCATGGTTTTTCCTGCAGCCCGCTACGTGGGGCCTTAGTCTTAATAAAGCCCAAGTGCCACTTTCATTAAATTAAATTGACCCTCATATTATGCCCCTGATTCCCCCTGACATAAATAATGCACCCCTAATGACCCCTTATATCAATGACCACCCCCTTATGTTCATAATGCCTCCTAATATAAATGATGCCCCCTAATGGCTCCTTATATAACTAACCTCCCCCTTGTATTAATAATACCCCTCTATAACCCTTATATAAATGACCCCCCCATCGTCATAATGCCCCCTAATGAATCCTCCCTTATAGTTATATTTCCCCCCTCCTAACCACCCCTTATACTATTAATATACCCACAAAAAAAAAGTCATACTCACCTACTTGCGATGATGATGAATGGAGCCGCCGGCGCTTCCTCCCTGTCCACTCACAGGACGTCTGTGTCTGAGCGCGGGCGGCGCGATATTGTGACGTCATCGTGCCGCCCGTGCTGAGAAGCAGACATCGTCTGTGGTCTCAGCGCCTTGTAAACCGCAAGCCTGTATTGGCTTGCGGTTTTCAAGACAGTTAAGCACCAGGAAGCCTTTTAACTAGATCGGTGTCTGCAGACACCGATCTATTTAAAAGCTAGCTACGCCTCTGACTGTAGGGTTCAGTTTTGGGATTCACTGTCACCTGACCTATCTGATACTGATGACCTCTCCTATGGAGAGGTCATCAGTATCAAATATCTTCAAAACTAAACAACTCTTTTAAAAGTGCTGAAAAGGGACACTGTTAAGATCACACAAATACAGCCTATTAAACTTAGTACTGACCACTTTTGAAACTGCAGCTTGGCCTAGAAGGACCCTGATGTGGAGGACACCCTGCAGAACGACCTGTTGCTACTTTCTGCAGTATCTGTTAGCACATAGAGCACAGGCAGGGACTAGGGGGCGGAGTTTCGGCGCGCTGCGCATCACGTGCCGACGCTCTGCTCTAATCAGTTGCAGGTATCGTTCCCTGCTCAACCTCAGTCAGCCAGTAAGCGGTGAGCAGGATAAGTAAGCGCTGTAACAGTCAGCAACGTGCGCTGCTCAGCGCTACACATCTTGGGCTGGTTCCTCACTCGGTTAATATGTCTTCCTTAGCCAGGGAGTGAGGAACCAGTCTAGGATGTGTAGCGCTAAGCAGCTGATGTAGATAGAAATCTTTTGATACCGTTAGTGGGCCCCCACCTTCTCACTGGGCCCGGGGCCGTCGCCCCCTCTGCCCCCCCCCGCTAGCTACGCCTCTGACCTTTACCCTTACCTGTTAGGCCTTGGACTCACATCTCAATGGATTTTATTTTTGAGTTGCCATCTTCATAAGCTAAAACTGTCATTTGGGTAATTTGTGATTGTTCATTTTCTTCCTCTTTCTAAATTACCCTTTGCTAAAGAATTGGTGCCCTTGTTTTTTGAAAATATTGTCCGTCTGCATGGAATTCCTGAAAATATAGTTTCGGAAAGAGGTGTACAGTTTTTCTCGTTTTAGGAGGGCTTTTTGTTCTAAATTGGGAATTTCCTTGTCTTTTTCTTCTGCTTTTCATCCTGAGACTAACGAACAGAGTGAGAGGTCTAATCAGACTCTTGAGTCTTATCTACGGTGTTTTGTTTCATATGATCAGAATGATTGGCTTTCCTCTTTACCTCTTGCTGAGTTTGCTATTAATAACAGGGCGAGCTCGGCAACTTTGGTTTCTCCTTTTTCTGTAATCAAGGGTTTCATCCTAGGTTTATTTCTGCTCAGGCGCAGTCTTCTGATTGCCCTGATGTGGAGTGTGACTAATAGGATGAGGAATATTTGGGACCAAGTATTAGATAATTTGGAAAAGGCTCAAAATTTTGCTCAGGTCTCTGTTGGTGAGATCTTTAGGCTTGGTGACAAGGTGTGGCTCTCATCTAAGAATATCCAGATGAGAGTTCCTTCCCCAAAGTTTAAACCCAGGTTTATTGGTCCATATGAGATTGTCCAGGTTATTAATCCCGTTTCCTTCTGTCTGAAGTTACCTAGTATTTTTAAGATCCATGATGTCTTTCATAAATCCTTGTTTAAGAAGTTTGTTTCTCCAGTAGTTCCTTCGCCTGTGCCGCCTGAGCCCGTTTTAGTGGATGGTGATTTAGAGTTCGATGTTGAAAGGATTATTGATTCTAGGTTCTCTAGATGGAGGTTACAGTTTCTTGTTAAATGGAAGGGCTATGGCTCTGAAGATAATTCTTGGGTTTCTGCTTCTGATATTCATGCAGATAGGCTTGTTTGGTTCTGTGTTTTGTTTCTGTTGTTTTCCAGGTTTTCCCTTTTCCTGGTTGCTTGGTGTCATGTGAGTTTCCGGGGGCTGGGTTTGGTTTTGCTAGCTTTATAGCTCAGTCTCTTCTGGACTCTGAGTGGGTCATCTTCTATCCAGCGATCAGCCTGATTCAGCTTTATTGTGTTCCTGAAACCTTACATCCAGTAACCAGTTCCAGCCGATATTTTTGTGCATGTGAACCGTAAGCAAGAATATTAGATTCTAGGTTTCTCACTGCGGGCAAGTGTTTTTGAAGTGTGAACAGACAGGGCTTTTCTGAAATGTTAGTATTTCCCTCCTACTAGGCTTATCTATCTAGCCTCAGTTAGCGTCCGTTCTTTCTGACGCCATTTTAGGGAGAAAACATGGCCAGAAGTGTACTTTAGTATTTACTGTAGATAGGAGTCTGTTCACACATGATTTTGGTTTGCTACCTGTTTTGGGTGTGGTTCCCTGCAAATCACTTAGAGAGGTTGTCTGTGATTGTGTCACAGTCTTTGCTGGTTTGAATTGCCTACTGCAGGTTGTGTGTTACTGTTAATTTTATGTTTGTTGTTTTTGTGTTTGTTTTAGTTTATTTTTAGAGTTTATCTTATTCTCTCATGCTTTGTTGTTTGTCCTTCATCACTATTGCATAGTATTTAGTTATTTCCTTTATTAATATCAGTATTTTCCTCACATTTGAATATTTGCATTGTTTATTTAAACTCCCCATTTCTCTGCATGCTTTCTAGTGCAGGATATTTCTTGTATAGGTTATTGCTGTTTGTTTCTGTGTTAATTAGTACTGCTTAGGTCCTCTGATAGTAACACCTGGTCTATAAAAAGCTATCAACAGATCCTAAATTTGTCTTCTCCAGAAAAATTTTAACTATTTTAGATAATGCCAAAAATTCAGACTTTATGGATAAACACTTGTATAATTAGTTGTTTATAAACTATCATATTACACCTGTAATATATGTTCTATCAAAAATACACAAGATCGATGTTTTCCTATATTGGTGTCATTTTAGACAAAGTACTCCGGAGATTTGCTGTAGGGATCTCTTTTATTAGATATATAGCAGATTAACTGTGTAACTTATAGGAGGTCCAAATTGATTGTGATGTGACATTGGTGTCTCTTGCTGTCACCTCATTATATACATTCTTTGACTCATAATTATTTCTTATTTGGGGATGAGTTTTATTTGGAATTACATGGAACCGCTATGGGTGCCAATTTGGCACCCACATACGCTATTATTGTAATGACTGTTTTGGAGGAGGACCTCGTCTATGTGTCCCACCACTTTGGCCATGTGATACAGTGGTGGCGATTATATACAGTGGGTACAAAAAGTATTCAGACCCCTTTAAATTTTTCATTCTTTGCTTAATTGCAGCCATTTGCTAAAAGCAAAAAAGTTCATTTTATTTCTCATTAATGTACACTCAGCACCCCATCTTGACAGAAAAAAACCCCTGAAATATAGATATTTTTGCAAATTTATTAAAAAAGAAAAACTGAAATATCACATGGTCATAAGTATTCAGATCCTTTGCTGTGACACTCATATTTAACTCACATGCTGTCCATTTCCTTCTGATCTTCCTTGAGATGGTTCTACTCCTTCATTGGAGTCCAGCTGTGTTTTAATTAAACTGATTGGAACTGCCCAAGGAGCTCAGAGACAGAATTGTGGCAGGGCACAGATCTGGCCAAGGTTACAGAAGAATTCCTGCAGCATTCAAGGTTCCTAAGAGCACAGTGGCCTCCATAATCCTTAAATGGATGAAGTTTGGGACGACCAGAACAAACTGAGCAATCGTGGGAGAAGAGCCTTGGTGAGAGAGGTAAAGAAGAACCCAAAGATCACTGTGGCTGAGCTCCAGAGATGCAGTAGGGAGATGGGAGAAACTTCCACAAAGTCAACTATTACTGCAGGCCTCCACCAGTCGGGGCTTTATGGCAGATTGTCCAAAGGAAGCCTCTCCTCAATGCAAGACATATGAAAGCCCGCATAGAGTTTGCCAAAAAAACACATGAAGGACTCCCAGACTATGAGAAATAAGATTCTCTGGTCTGATGAGACGAAGATTGAACTTTTTGGTGTTAATTCTAAGCGGTATGTGTGGAGAAAACCAGGCACTGCTCATCACCTGCCCAATACAATCCCAACAGTGAAACCTGGTGGTGGCAGCATCATGCTATGGGGGTATTTTTCAGCTGCAGGGACAGGACGACTGGTTGCAATTGAAGGAAAGATGAATGCGGCCAAGTACAGAGATATCCTGCAAGAAAACCTCTTCCAGAGTGCTCTGGGCCGAAGGTTCACCTTCTAACAAGACAATGACCCTAAGCATACAGCTAAAATAACAAAGGAGTGGCTTCGGAACAACTCTGTGACCATTCTTGAGTGGTCCAGCCAGATCCCTGACCTCAACCCAATTGAGCATCTCTGGAGAGACCTGAAAATGGCTGTCCATCAACGTTCACCATCCAACCTGACGGAACTGAAGAGGTTCTGCAAGGAAGAATGGCAGAGGATCCCCAAATTCAGATGTGAAAAACTTGTTGCATCATTCCCAAGAAGACTCAATACTGAGCAAAGGGTCTGAATACTTATGACCATGTGATATTTCAGTTCTTCTTTTTTAATAAATTTGCAAAAATATCTACATTTCTGTTTTTTTTTTCTGTCAAGATGGGGTGCTGAGTGTACATTAATGAGAAATAAAATGAACTTTTTTGCTTTTAGCAAATGGCTGCAATGAAACAAAGCGTGAAAAGTTTAAATGGGTCTCAATACTTTCCGTACCCACTGTAGACAATGTCTTCCTCCAATAGACAAATTCTGAGCTGGAACTTCGAGATTTTCATGCTTACCTTTAATTTGATTGCTTTGGATATCAAATTTACTGAGGTACATTCAAAGTTACAAATACAATTTCTTGATGTATTGGTATTTCTTATAAATAATGTATTGACAACATAGATAATTTCTATCAGTGGGTTTATAATGAACCTACTTAGATATGAAAGTGTCCACCCACTTAGTCAGTTTTTGTGGGTAAAGAGAATTGGGAGCCAGGCCCATATGATACAAAATGACATGGACAAGATGGTATGCAAATTTACAGGGGTTATCCAGCTAAAGTTATTTTGAAAAACAGAAATAAGGCTGAATCTATAAGCCAAAATGAGTTATTGGTAGCTCCTAGAGCTAGGGGACAAAACAATAGGATAAATATTATTATCACATATAACAAGATGAGTGATCAAATTGGGAATATAGTTCATAAGCATTGGCCGGTCCTGGAAAGGAGCAGTTTAAAATTGCCAGAATTCCATGTTCCTCCTTTGTTGTCATATAGGTAAGCAAGAAACATAGGGGATCAGGTGGTCCATTCGGACGTAGGCACTTTCAAACCAACTAAACAGTCCACTACAGTGGGGAAAAAAAAGTATTTAGTCAGCCACCAATTGTGCAAGTTCTCCCACTTAAGAAGATGAGAGAGGCCTGTAATTGACATCATAGGTAGACCTCAACTATAAGAGACAAAATGAGAAAACATATCTAGAAAATCACATTGTCTGATTTTTTAAGAATTTATTTGCAAATTATGGTGAAAAATAAGTATTTGGTCACCTACAAACAAGCAAGATTTCTGGCTCTCACAGACCTATAACTTCTTCTTTAAGAGGCTCCTCTGTCCTCCACTCATTACCTGTAGTAATGGCTCCTGTTTGACATTGTTATCAGTATAAAAGACACCTGTCCACAACCTTAAACAGTCACACTCCAAACTCCACTATGGTGAAGACCAAAGAGCTGTGGAAGAACACCAGAAACAAAATTGTAGACCTGCACCAGACTGGGAAGACTGAATCTGCAATAGGCAAGCAGCTTGGTGTGAAGAAATCAACTGTGTGAGCAATAATTAGAAAATTGAAGACATACAAGACCACTGATAATCTCCCTCAATCAGGGGCTCCATGCAAGATCTCTCTCCGTGGGGTCAAAATGATCACAAGAACGGTGAGCAAAAATCCCAGAACCACACGGGGGGACCTAGTGAATGACCTGCAGAAAGCTGGGACTAACGTAACAAAGGCTACCGTCAGTAACACACTACGCCGCCAGGGACTCAGATCCTGCAGTGCCAGACGTGTCCCCCTGCTTAAGCCAGTACATATCCAGCCCGTCTGAAGTTTTCTAGAGAGCATTTGGATGTTCCAGAAGAGTATTGGGAGAATGTCATATAGTCAGATGAAACCAAAGTAGAAACACAACTCGTCGTGTTTGGAGGAAAATAAATGCTGAGTTGCATCCAAAGTACACCATACCTACTGTGAAGCATGGGGGTGGCAACATCATGCTTTGGGGCTGTTTCTCTGCAAAGGGACCAGGACGACTGATCCGTGTACATGAAAGAATGAATGGGGCCATGTATCGTGAGATTTTGAGTGCAAACCTCCTTCCATCAGCAAGGGAATTGAAGGTGAAATGTGGCTGGGTCTTTCAGCATGACAATGATCCCAAGCACACCGCAAGGGCAATGAAGGAGTGACTTCGTAAGAAACATTTCAAGGTCCTGGAGTGGCCTAGCCAGTCTCCGAGATCTCAACCCCATAGAAAACCTTTGGAGGGAGTTGAAAGTCCGTGTTGCCCAGCGACATCCCCAAAACATCACTGCTCTAGAGGAGATCTGCATGGAGGAATGGGCCAACATACCAGCAACAGTGTGTGCCAACCTTGTGAACACTTACAGAAAACATTTGACCTCTGTCATTGCCAACAAAGGATCTATAACAAAGTATTGAGATGAACTTTTGTTATTGACCAAATACTTGTTTTCCACCATAATTTGCAAATAAATTCTTAAAAAATCAGACCATGTGATTTTCTGGATTTGTTTTCTCATTTTGTGTCTCATAGTTGAGGTCTACCTATGATGTCAATTACAGGCCGGCCTCATCTTTTTAAGTGGGAGAACTTGCACTATTGGTGGCTGACTAAATACTTTTTTCCCCACTGTATAACAGAAGATGTAAGAAAAGAATGTTAACCCTGTTGCAGATGTGTCAACTGTTATCTCATGGATAAGGGGGATCGTTTTACACACAATGGCACAGAATACAAAATAAAACATTATTTTACTTGTGATAGTGAATACATAAGGAATTCGAATTGATACATTGGACACATTGAAGCCTAAAGGCTTAAATGTGTACTTCAAACTATCTAAAGCTAGTACTCTCTAAAGCTTACCATCAAATATACTCAGTTAGCCTCTAAAAGGTATCGCCTGATTTCTTCACTCTTCCACTACTGTGAGTTAGTTAGTTGGATTGCCTTGCACCCTGTGGATATCTTCTCTCCTTTGTTCTCTTTGGTGTACCTATAGGTGCGTTTATTTATAGATATTTATAGACCCCAGAGTATAATAATAGTTCATGGGTAGGCCACTATGTGGCATAATACCGTGTACAAGGGCCACTATGGAGCATAATACCGAGTGCAGGGGCCACTATGGAGCATAATACCGTGTGCAGGAGCAAATATGGGGCATAATACCGTGTGTGTAAATGGGGCGCTATAAACAGGGGCTATGGCGCCTGTATATATTATACGCTGTTTGTTTATAGTGACCGTGTCATGTAATTACAGCCTTGTTACATGGACGTGTATAGGACGAGGCTGTAGTTACATGACATGGCTGCTATGAGATGAATGACCCTATGCAAAAAGAGAAGAGGTCACGGCACTTACACAGGTACCATTCAAACAGCTGATCAGTAGGGATCCTGGATTTTTGAGCCCCACTGATTAGTGGGGCTCAAATGACCTGGAAAATTAATGACCTGGAAAACCTTTTAATTAGTTAACACCTGGGGCATTATTAATAAGAGACACTATTTATACAGGGTACACACAGACATTATTAATATAAAGATGCACTTGGGAGTATTATTCATTATGGGGGGTTATATCATATATTTTATAATTGGGGGTAGCAGCAGGATGGGTGTGCAGGTGAGGACAATGTGGGTTGGATGCCTGGAAAAGTGAGGAGCGAAAGATGTCTGTGTTGTAAACTTTACAGAGACAAGTAACAGCTGGAAGAAGTGGTCATGGCGGTCCAAAGGGAAGAGACGGGAAATGTTACTGCCTTGTATTCACCTAAATGATAGAGGATAAATACCTGAGTGATGGGGGTCTGTCATATAGGTGTGTCACTTGGTGGATGGACGAACCCACGTGGCTCTCATTCATTTCAATGGGAGTGCCAAATATAGCCAAAGTACAGTACTCAGCTATCTGCGAGGCTCCTATTATAGAGAATGGGGGCTACGTGGGCTCGTCCATCCACCAACCAGAAGATGTGTGAAGTTACTTTCATTGTTAATGTTGTTGATGTGATATTGAAGTGATGCAGTAAGAAGAATTCTTATAAACTATTTTATAACTTTGTATATTGTGCGACAATAACAGCGTGTGAATCTAGTAGCATGGAAACACAATTTTTTTTTTTTTTTTTTTTTTTTGGGGGGGGGGCGTCTTTCAATAATCCGCCTCAGGCAGCAAAGAGGCTAGGTTCACCACAGCCTAGCTTATATGTAGTGTGTGCATGCACACTGGCGTATTCAGTATGCCAATGGAGCAGCATGTACTGCGATACTCTCTGTAAAGGATTATATGGTGGTAGGTGGGGATGGTTCCATTTCTCAAGTAATTATATTAGGCACCTGCACTTTTGAGATTCAGATTACTAATTTATGGTACCATAACAATTTAATGCTAATAGTCACTTTTTTTACATATGCACTTTATAACTCATGGTTGTATTCTTGTGTAAGCACAAGAGCACTTTATTGAAAGGTTCTTCTTGGGACCGAAACTTGACCTTGGACACACTAGCTATTACATCTGCTGAAGTGCTGCCCTTTTTCTTTTTATCTATATTGGTGAGAAGTTGCCATTTTCCTGAGTATTTGCACCCGGTCTATTTACTTTTTTGCTGTACTACTTTGAACTTTTACTTTACTATATAAATTACTAACTATACTATAATGTACGTACTTGTGTCAGTCTTAAAAGCTTTGGCCACATTTGTAGTATGGAGAAATTTGTGTAGGCAAGAATGGGTTTGCTTGTCAGCTGCTGCTTTTGATCGTGGTTAAGGAGTGTTCATCTCATGTAGTATGAGCATTCAAACACCGGTAATCCAAACAGAACTATGAGGACTAGGTACAGGGCCAGGGGAATCTGCCTATACTTCTGCCTGATCATTTCGGCATATCCAGTCAGTATTTTGTGTTCAAGCGTCCAAAATTCTGCCTCATGTTTCAAGAAAGCACCAGCCTGCTTCCTTAGGAACATTGTCATAAGACCAAACTCTCGCATGGCCATGGTTCATAGTAACCTCTTCCAATAATTGGTCCCCAGTTAGCACAGTAATCTCCACACTCATTGGTGCTCATTGTGATGGGGCCATGGCCAGGTCAGTTGACTCTGCACTGTTGGTATTTTTGAGGAGCCTATACCCCCTGCACTTGATATACTTCAGCCAGCAACTGAGGAGAGTGGACAGGGCTACGTTATGCTGGTTGAGATTTATGATTCCCACCCACGCATGGTCCAAAGCCCAACAGTCACTTTTTCCTGCTTTAGCATGGGCTCTAACCAGTTTCGGACTGGGATGTCTAGGACCCACCAGTGGAATTGTTTCTAGGGGCCCACCATCAGGACCCCTGCAGATCAGCGGTACCGAGACAGGGCGGCTAAAGGTAATAACATGTTGGGAGCCATGCTGCTCACCCACTATACCATGTGCACCACTGCACTACCTAAACCTACTGCTACACCTTGTATGGCAAGTGAACAGCGTGGTTCCAAGAATTGTTACCTTTACCTGTAGCCGCACTGTCCTGGAAAAGCTGATCTGCAGAGGTCCTGGCTGTTGTATCATTGCAGATGTAATATTGATGGCCTATCCTAAGGACAGGCCATCAATATTAGAAAGATGTATAAATCCTTTAAAGAGGTTGTCCAGGAATTGGAGCAACCCATGTAGCTGGTGGGAGGTGTAAAGTAAAAAATAAGTAAATTAAAAAGCATACTACTTTGTCCCCGGCGCTCCATTGTCCACTGCCAGGGTCCATTCAGTCTCATGCCAGCGACTCCTTGCTGGGAGTCCTGCACCTCATGTGATCGCTAAGACCAATTAGGTACAGGATTTCCAGAAATGAGGCGCCGCCATGAGACTGAACAGACACAGGCAGGGAACAACGGGGTGCTGGGGACAGGTGAGTATGCTTTTTTTTTTTTAAATTTTCTTATTTTTACACCTCCCTGGCGGCCGACACAGTGGTCGCTCCAGTTTATGGACAACCTCTTTTAAGGGGTTGTCTGGGCCAAATTTTTTTTATGGCTGCTTCACTGGTCCCCCCATACAGTGACCTCTTCACTGGTCCCCCATACTGTATGGGGAACAGTGATGGAGCCATTATATTGTGTGGAGCAGTGATGGGGGCTAACATCCTGTGGGGGGGACATTAAACTGTGTGGGGCATATTAAAGAGGTTGTCCAGGGTTAATCATTTTTATGGCCTATGCTCAGGATAGGGCATAAATACCTGATCGGTAGGGGGCTGACACACGGCACCATCAGCTATTTGGAGCCACTTCTGGAGCCCGTTCTGTACACAACACAGGGCCGGAAGCAGAAATCTCCATCCGCTGTATAGCAGCCCGGCGCCTTCACTGCAACTCAGCTCCTACTGACTTCAATAAGTGCTGAGATACAATGAAGGTGCCTAGCCCCTATACAGTGGACAGAGCTCCATACAGCTGATCGCTCCGAGGTCAGCCCCCTACAGATCAGGTATCTATGGCCTATCCTGAGGATAAACCATAACAAATTATGCCTGGACAACCCCTTTAATATAACCACCCAGGGCCCCCCTAATGCGCCACACTTTAAAGAGGTTGTCCAGTATAATTTTTTTCTATTTTATAATTAGTCTGGGGGAGGTGAATCCCCCCTACACCCCCCCAAAAAAAATAAAAACCATACTAAACATACTCACCTGTCTCCGGTGCTCCGGTGTCCTCCCAGCACGGTCCGGTCCTGCAGCTCCGCTGTCTTCTTTTGCCGGAAGTCCTCACTGGCTGTGATGTCCCAGGTCCCTTCCCTTAGGCCACTGATTGGCCTCAGGGTCACGTGATGTCACAGGTAGTCATGTGCAGGGGGAACTTCAGCTGGAAGAAAACTGCAGGACCGAACCGCGCTGGGAGACACTGGGAACAGGAGAGAAAGTTTGGGGGGGGAGGGGGGTTTGTTTTGTTTTTTTCACCTGCCCCGACGTAATTTAAAAAAAAAAAAATGAAGGAGCCACTGTATGGAGTATAAACTCCATAGTGGCCCCCACCCAGTATTATAAGCTCCACAGTGGCCCTCACACAGTATTATATGCGCCCAATAGCCACGCTCCGCTTCAGTGCTATTACTATACTCTGGAGTCTCCTCAGACCCCAGAGTATAAGGTCCAGGGGAAGTGATTAAAAATAAGAAACATTCATACTCACCTTGCCTTACCTTTCCTTGGCATCCTCGCTCCATCCTGTCGTCTTCAGCGTCTTCAGGCCCTTTTCCGACGGCGCTGCTGAGCCCTGTGATTGGGCCTCAGTGGTCACGTGGGGGTGCACTGACGTCATTAAGCAGCCACGCCCCATGTGACTGCTGGGGCCTAATCACAGGCCTCATTTACATGACGGAGGAGCGCCGGAGAGAACGCTGTGCCCAGGAGAGGTGAGAATATGTATTTGTTATTTTCAGTCACCTCCCCTGGGTGCCCTGTCCTGCCTTCTATTGGAAAGGGGCCTGCAATATGCCAGGGCCCCTTTCCAATAACAGTATGTATAGCGGTCGGGGAACCAGGCTTTACCCGACCGCTATCATAGTGGTGTCAGTGGGCCAGTCCGACGTCATTATGCGTTGCGATACATGCCTGGCTCATGTGACATCTGGTCCAACATTGAAGAAGTAGCGGGAAGTGCGCATAATACTATATGAAGGAGCCACTATGATACTGTGTGCAGGGGCCACTATGGGGCAGAATACTGTGTGCAAGGGCCACTATGGGGCCTAATAATGTATGCAGGGACAACTATGGGGCATAATAGTGTGTGCAGAAATGCAGTTTGTGTGCGTGGGGGGGGGGTTGCCGGGGGGGGGGGGGGGTCCCATGTCAAATGTTCGCCTTGGGGCCCTGCCATTGCTAGTTACGCCACTGAGTCCAGTATAGGTACAGTCGATTTATGGCTGTGTTATTATGGAAACCTGGTAAATTGATATGACTGAATATTTAAGGTCCTGTGAACTGCTATTCACTAAGGGTGGGTTCACACCTGCGCTTCAGTCCGTCCGTTGCCAATCCGAGTGAAAATCTCGGCGAACGGGATTGGCATTGGATACAGACAGGTCAGTGACGCATTGGTTAAAAACCCATTCATTTGAATGGGTTTTTAAAGCAACGCGAGGGTGTCCGATTGCACCTTCTGCGCTGCGAATCCTTTTTTTTTGTCGGAAACAAAGTCGGACATGCAGGACTTCGTGTCCGAGGAAAAAAAAACGGTTTCGCAGCGCAGTTTTTAACCAATGCGTCGCTGACCTGTCTGTATCCGATGCCAATCCCGTTCGCCGAGATTTTCTCTCGGATTGGCAACGGACGGACTGAAGCGCAGGTGTGAACCCACCCTAATACAGGTCATACATAGCTTGGTTACTATGGAAACCTGTGTGCCTGAGGAGAGTATGGGGCATAATAGTGTGTGCAGGCATGCAGTTTGTGCGGGGGGGGATCCCATGTCAAATGTTCGCCTTGGGGCCCTGCCATTGCTAGTTACGCCACTGAGTCCAGTATAGGTACAGTCTATTTATGGCTGTGTTGTTATGGAAACCTGGTAAATTAAATGTGAACTTATATTGGCACGTGATATGACTGAATATTTAAGGTCCTGTGAACTGCTATTCACTAATACAGGTCATACATAGCTTGGTTGCTATGGAAACCTGTGTGCCTGAGGAGAGTAAGCGCCTGCGAGCTGCTATTGGCTGATAAGGGACATGTGACCATGTGTATGGCAGTTGGAATATGAGTGAAAGACTTGCAGGCTTGTATAGACTAATGCTGGTCATTTTTTGGGAATACTGTACCTCAGGAACGGTACGTCCAAGAGAGCTGAGACCCAGTCTATAATATTTCCGGACACCTGATGTACATGTGTGCCAAATTTGGTGAGGATCGGTCCAGTCGTTTGGTCGCGCATAAAGAACAGACAGACAGACAGACAGGAACTCATTTTTATATATATAAGATATATATATAAAAAACAAGCAAACTGTGTATAATTTCCCATAGGGGCCCCTTAACAAGGTATAATGTCCTACAGTGGACCCTCCACAAAGTATTATGTCCCATAGTGGCCCCTAGGGTGGTCCTTGCAAATATTGGAAAAATTTTGGGTTCGTCAAAACCCTACATTTTTGGGGTTCACAACCCACACACTATTATTATACTCAGGGGTGTTTTCAGACCCCTGAGTATAATGATTGGAAGCCTAGGGGAGGTGACAAACATAAAAAAAACATGTTACTTACCACTACCGAGCTCCGGCATCTCTCCCTGCTTGCTCAGTCTTCAGCTCTCTTCGATGACACCAGAGTCATGGTTTACGCCGGCGTCATTATGCGTCACGACACTGGCCTTACCCATGTGAGGTTATTAAAGAGGGCCGAAGATAGTATAGAGTCACATCGGAGGCCCTGCCCTGGGCCTCCAATCATCATACTTTGGGGTCTGAAGAGATAATAGCCATACCTCCCAACTAGCAAAGGAGAGAAAGAGGGACACAATGTGTGATGCTCATGTATATATCTTTAATTTTAACTTATCACCATAGCTGTGAATATGAATTTCAAAATATTTAGACTTTTGTATTAGATTTATTTATATATTTGTTTGTTTGTATCTGTTCCATAATGGCATACAGTCTTTTTCGACAAGATATTGACCTTTTACTGGGTCATGTGATGTGTTCTTAAAGTCAAATGGAATTTTTAAATTATCAGTTGTTTGTTTGTATTGGACTTGGGCTTGGTTCCAGCTCAAAAGTGTGGTCCTTGTGTCTTAATAAATAACTATACTTACCTTACCTGTACAGCACCAAAGGTGGATCTTAATTTTGTATACAATTATATGGATTGTAATGCTTTACATATATCCTTATTACATTCACACATAAAAAGTTTAATTTAATTCCAAAAACTGTAATGCATTATTTTTGGTCAATGATTGTATTTAATTTAATCTTTGATCAACCTCAGATGAGAAGAAATTGCTGGGAGATGCTAATAATTAGCTGCTCTCCCTGTACTGATACTCCACTCCGAGGTGCGCTCAGGTTAAACTGTAAGGTACTTTTTGCCAAACTTGAGTACAGCTTAGGCAAAACTGTTAGGGGGGTTAAATGGAAGAACTGTTTAAAGAGGACCTTTCACCACCTTCACCAACATTCTTTGCATTTATTATCACCATATCCATAACAAACGGTACAATAAAACTAAACCATTAGTCATCCCCTCCAGTGAATACTGTAAAAAAAAATAAATAAAAGGAAAAAAAAATGCCAGTAGTAATTATTTTTTGACATCTCTCCTCAGAAAATATGGAATGAAAAATAATCAAAAAGTCATACATAGCCCAAAGTGCTACCAATAAAAAGCAGCACAGCTCGTCCTACAAAAAATAAGCCTTCAACCAGCTCCATCAATGAAAAAATAAAAAATGTTCTGCCTCTCAGAAGCTAGCAACACAAAAGCAATTAATTTTTTTTCCCCAAATGGATTTTTATTCTGCAAAATTAGAAATGCAAAAAAAACCCCCATAAATTAGGTATCACTGTAAACATGCCGACCCATAGAATAAAGATATCTTTATAAATAATATGTTAGCATATTATTCATACTGTGAAGGGCAAAAAAATGTAATATGTTCAAAAATGCCAGAACTGATGTTTTTTTTCAATCCCCCCCAGAAAGAGTTGATAAAATTTTGTTAATAAATTATAGACCCCCCAAAATGGTGTCATTAGAAAATGCATATCAACCCACAAAAAACAAGCCCTCATATGTCTACCTTCATCCTGTGAAAGATATATATTTTATGGGAATAAACATATTAGGAACAAAAGAAAATGATTGTCTGGATTTCCTAAGACTAACTCTGTCCGGCACTGCGTTTGGTTCCTAACAACATCTGTGTCCTGCAGTATGCCCACATGCAGGGCTGGCTCCGGGTTTTGGCGAGCCCTTGGGCAACAGAGTCTCAGCGAGCCTCCTGTCAATCATGGCAAGAGGACAAATCAGTTACATCCAGGGAGCGCTGCAATTCATAAAGAACATCATATATACTCTCTGAGTGGACAAAGTTTCAGTCTTTTTAACATTTCAGTAAATTTTGGTGGAGGCAAACTGAGGGAGCACCATCTGTCATTCTGTCAGAACAACAAACTGAAAAGTGTGAACATAGACTTACTCATACTGTACTATAATAACTGGTTGGCTGTATGCATCAATACTATTATCATACATATGCAACATTAATTGTAGTCTCAATATACTTTTTAACAAACTTTTTACCCCAAAAAATCCCAAATTAAGGTTCTGTTTCCATCTGCATCATAGATCCTGTTATAAATACAAACCACAATATTGTGTTGGCTTTGTCTCATGGCAGATCCCACCTTTACTCAATAGATCCCATTGACTTACACTGTGGTCTGTTTGAGTTTTATCATTTCATGCTTTTACACTGATTCCTAATTACAACTACAGATATACATAATCACTGACAGCTTAGTAACAAGGTTGAGGTACTACGCCAGCTCTGCCCACATGTATGACACTGTTGTACCCAGAATAATGTACATAATGTCATATGTGGCTATAACCTGCTGTTTGGGCACACAGCCAAGGAGTGCTATTTGACTTTGGGAGCATAGATTTAGATGGTTTGGTTTTTAGGTGCCATGGCTCTCAAACACCAGTAAAGTGGAATCCCCTACCACTTTACCCTATTTTGGAAACTACATGCCTGAAGGAATTTATCCAAGGGCACAGTGAATATTTTTAACCCACAAGTGTTGCATTAATTTATTTTCTAGAAGTTAAGGTGCAGCTGATGGTAAAAAGTGAAAATGGCAATTTTTTTTCAGAAATACATAATTTCAGTTTGCAATATGTTGTGCCCAGCTTGTGTCAGAGATAAACACTCCAAAAGCTGCTGCACTCAGGATAACCGCTACACAGTTTTTGGAGTGCGTGTCTCTTCTGACACAAGCTGTGTGCAACATATCAGGCACTGAAATTGCATATCTCTGGAAAAATTGCAATTTTCACCTTTCACAATCAACTGTGCATTCATTTCTTAAAACTAAATTAAAGCAACACTCACAGGTTACCAGAACACGGAGGGAGGCAAAGGATGGTGGTGATGTAGTGCAAAATAAAACTTAATTTTTATTGATAAGCAAAACACTAAAATGTCATAATTGGCAAATTTATAAATATACAAAAAAAAAACTAAAATTGGCAAGAGAAGCTTAAAAACAGGGAAAAATGGCCAACAATGAAAGTGATAATAGGCCAGAATTTGTGATCCAGATTATCGCTTTAGTATTATATGTCATCTAATTGTGTGTGGCCACTTTAACAATAACGTGCATGTAGTATGGTAGTAAATAGTGGATGAGTAACAATATATTACAAAAGGGTGGTGTGTATAAGCCAGTCTAAACCACCCAGTATACTGAAAATCCATCTTATTTTAACCCCTTAACGACCCAGGGCGTAATAGTACGTCCTGAGTCGCATGACGATGTATGGAGAGCGCTCAGGAGCTAAGCGCTCTCCATACACCGCGGGTGCCGGCTGTATAATCGCGGCTGTTAACCCTTTAGATGTTGAGGTCAAACGGGACCGCGGCGTCTAAATTGCACAGGCGCCACCATTTTTACCTGATCGCCGCCCTCCAGAACATCATCGGAGGGCGTTGATTGGTTGCCATGACAGCCAGGAGCCTATTGAAGGCTCCCAGGCCTGTCATTACATTAGAGCTATTATACGATGCCAGAGGCATTGTCTAATAGCAGTGAAGGCATTTTGCTATTCACTGCGATACAGTAGTATTGCAGTGAATAGTATGATCGATCAGACTCCCTAGGTTTCAAGGTCCCTAGGGAGTCTGATCATACAAGTAAAAGTAGAAAAAAAAAAGTTTTTAAAAGTATGAAAAAATTAAAAAAAACACAAAAGTTCAAATCACCCCCCTTTCCCTAGATCAGATATAAAAGTAAATAAACACAAAAGTAAGCATAAACACTTTAGGTATTCCCGCGTTCCAAAATGCCCGAACTATTAAAATATTTATCCCATACAGTGAACGGCGTAGCGGGGAAAAAAAATCAAAATGGCCAGATAGCGTTTTTTTCAACACTTTGTCTCCTATAAAAAATTGAATACAAAGTGATAAAACCATCAGATCTTTCCCCAAATGGTATCAATAAAAACGTCATGTTGTCCCGCATAAAAAGATGCCTTACCCATCTCCATACATGTAAATATGAAAAAGGTACAGGTGACACAATATGGTGACGCAAATTTTTTTTTTTCTATTTAGCAAAGTTTTTAATTTTTTTAAAAGGTATCAAAACATTACAAATACTATATAAATTTGGTATCGCCGTGTTCGTACTGACCCGCAGAATACAGGTAACATGTCATTTTTACCACACAGTGAAGGCTGTAAAAATTAAACCCATATGAATTTGGTGCAAATGCAGTTTTTCTCCAATTGCACCTCATTCTGAATTTTTTTCCAGCTTCCCAGTACATTGCACAGCATATTGAATAGTGACATTAAAAAGTACAATTTGTTTCGCAAACAATAAACCATCATGTGACTCTGTGAACTGAAAAATGAAAAAGTTATGGCTCTTGGAATGTGGGGAGGGAAAAACGAAAATGAAAAAACAAAAAATGGCCCGGTCATTAAGGGGTTAAGGACAGTTATACAGATGTATTGTTAACAATCACAATCATAAATAAAGAAACCAGAAAGATGGAGATTGGAGAGCAAGGCATGGAGGATAAAAGCACACCACAGATGTCCAAATATAACAAAAAGGAGCACCACTAAGGGTCAAAAGAGGCCTGCCTGATATAAACAAAAGAGTAGGCTACAGGTACAAGTGACCATTCTATACTTAAACTAAAATCTAGTGCCAACTAAGCTGACATAGGCCAGTAACACGGATCAGTATATGTGGTATTTGACTGAGGCAGGTAAAATTAAGATCTTATGAAGGACAATTGACCCAGATGCCAGAAAGGCAAAAATAAAAGGGCAAAGCATAATAATAGTTAAAAGAACAACCAGACTAGTATATGGATGGAAAATTATCAATCCTGGAGAAAGCAGCCAAAATTGAAAGCCACCGGCTTTCTTCCTTTAATAGTATGTTGTCCAGATTACCACCTCTGATATTCATTTTTAAATGTCGCACTCCCCATCCTGACAGCATTTTATCATTTAAATGTGCATTTCCTTGTAGTGTCTGACTATTGGGGGAGGTTAAAAAAATAACGTGCTACTTTTGCCTCTCTTTTCAAGGACATATAAGTTTTTATACTATTATTGTGTTCACAGATTCTCACTTTTAGCTGCTGGCGTGTTTTGCCCACATAACCTTCCTCTAGTGTTAGCTTTCTGTTACTCTTTCTTATGTTAACGGGTCGGTTTTGACCCGTGTCTTAAATCACCCCTAGGATACCCTAAAAACAGTTATTTATGATCCAATTTGTTTCTTACCTCTTAGTTACCTTGTTAGGGTTTCTCATCCATAGAAGGATTGATTTTAATATTTTTGTTGTGGCCCCCTGGGCCTTTCATTTGAGAGCGTACCCTTCATTTTCAATATAAAAATATTGTCAAATGAACCTCAAGAGAATAATATAAACTTAAAAAAGTTTGTTATATTACCTGACTATTCCTGAAGGGTTTTAGAACACATTTCTTAAATGTAAAAAAAATATACATATATATCTCTTATATATATATAAAAATGAGTTCCTGTCTGTCTGTCTGTCTGTTCTTTATGCGCGACCAAACGACTGGACCGATCCTCACCAAATTTGGCACACATGTACATCAGGTGTCCGGGAATATTATAGACTGGGTCTCAGCTCTCTTGGACGTACCGTTCCTGAGGTACAGTATTCCCAAAAAATGACCAGCATTACTGTAGTCTATACAAGCCTGCAAGTCTTTCACTCATATTCCAACTGCCATACACACGGTCACATGTCCCTTATCAGCCAATAACAGCTCGCAAGCGCTTACTCTCCTCAGGTACACAGGTTTCCATAGCAACCAAGCTATGTATGACCTGTATTAGTGAATAGCTGTTCACTGGACCTTAAATATTCAGTCACATCACATGTATCAGCCAATATAAGTTCACATTTAATTTACCAGGTTTCCATAACAACACAGCTATAAATAGACTGTACCTATACTGGACTCAGTGGCGTAACTAGCAATGGCAGGGCCCCAAGGCGAACATTTGACATGGGACCCCCCCCCCCGGCAACCCCCCCAGACACAACTGCATTTCTGCACGCACTATTAGGCCCCATAGTGGCCCTTGCACACAGTATTCTGCCCCATAGTGGCCCCTGCACACAGTATCATAGTGGCTCCTTCATATAGTATTATGCGCACTTCCCGCTACTTCTTCAATGTTGGACCAGATGTCACGTGAGCCAGGCATGTATCGCAACGCATAATGACGTCGGACTGGCCCACTGACATCTGGGACGCCACCAAGGAGGCCCGAAGCCTGCTGAAAAGACCCCAGAGTATAATGATAGCAGTGTTTGTGGGGTTCACGGCCCACAGGCCTTACTTACCAATCCCCGCTCCTGCTCACAGCCGCCTCTGCAGAAGGTGAAGTGCAGGCGGCCGTGAGCAGGAGTGGGGATCGGTAAGTAAATAGGGCCCGTTACCTGCTGGTGTTAAAAAAACAAAACATCAGAGGCCCGCTGGGTCCCCTAATATCCCGGGCCCTGTGGCAGCTGCTACCACTGCTAAACCGGTATTTACGCCACTGACTGGACTGCCATACTGGATTTCAGCATTCTTATAAATTGAAACGTTTTTTTAAACTACTCATGTCCCCTGCAGCAAAACGCATGGCTGCTGCTCAAGCTAATGAAAACTCTCAGCAGACCCAAGCCCGTCTCCAATCTGACAAAGCATTGTCAGCCACATGCACACAGCTGCACTCCAGGTTTCAATAACAACCCAGCCATTTTTCTTCACTGCTGTAGGTCAGCTTTAAAGGGGCAGGGCGCTGTGGATGACACTGTTACACAAGGTCACATACACACAGCTTTACTCCAGGTTTTCTATAACAACCGATCGCAGGTTTTTCACTGATATCCAAACTGAGATGCACATGATCACATGACACTTATGGACCAATGGAAAATCGCAGGTTCAGTCTTGACATACACACAGCTTTACACCAGTTTTCCATAGCAACCAAGCTATTTATGACCTGTATGAGTCAATAGCGGTTCGCAGGTCCTTAAATATTCAGTCATATGACGTGCATCAGCCAATATAAGTTCACATTTCATTTACCAGGTTTCCATAGCAACACAGCCATAAATAGACTGTACCTATACTGAACTGCCATACTGGATGTCAAGTGCAAAACTGGCCAATTCTTATGGGGTCACTACACAAACAAAAAATGAAATATACCCGTGCGAAGCCGGGTCCTTCCTCTAGTATTTTATATTATTAACTCTAGTAACATCTATGGTGTTACGGGTCAATTTTGAACCATATCTAACTACTTTATGAAAAAGGCAAAAAACAGATTTTTTTTTTTATAGAACTTTAATACAAATAAAAGATGAAAATTATATTAACATTAATAGCAATAATAATAAAAAGCAGCTTTTCTAGGTCAAACAAACAAACAACAATCAATCAATCAATCAAGCAAATCAAATCAACAGAAATCAAGTACTAGTTTTTAGATGCATTAGTATTTAGATGCATGTGTGGCAAAAAGTGACACTTTTTGTGTGTTCTTTGCAGAGGTATTTTTTGCAGGCGAAGCACGATGTGTTTGTCTTTCTGTCCTTATTGCTAGGGCAGACCTGACACCTCTTTCTTTTAGAATCAGGTGGTCTCACTGGGGTTGTGGTTGATGTTGAGGCAGGGCTGGTTGAGGAGGATGCTGGTGATGATGCTCTGTGTTGCTGTGGGTGTGGGCGAAGCACTTGTTGAGCTCTGGAGTTGTCGGACCAAGGCTGCAGCGGCTGGGTCTCGGGGCACCCGTTCCCTTTGGTCAATGTGCGCCTTGACAAGGGATCTTCCTAGTTCCTCAAGAAACATCCTCCGCTTGTTTTTTTCTTTGAATTCCATCCTTGGTGAATGTGGGTCCACAACACAAATGCATTGTATGCTGACACATCAAGGATTTTGGAAAATACAACCATTGGCCATCTCCTTGTCATTCGCTGGCAAGTATAGGTGGCAGTCAGCTTGTCCAGGTTGTCCACTCCTCCTTTGTTTTTGTTATAGTCCAGGATGATTCTGGGCTTTTTGTCACTTCCTGGTGACACAGCTGCATCTTTGTGAAGTGTGGACATCAGTACCACATTCCGTCGTTTTTTGGGGCAGTATGAAACAGCAGTGGTGGTGTCTGTAAAAACAAACTTTGAGGAAAGTGGAGCCCTGTCCTTCATCTGCAACAATTCAGCGGGCAGCTCAGGTTTGTTTTTTTTCACTGTGCCCACCATGGTGATTTTCCTCCTGAGAAGTTCTTGTCCAAGGTCATAGCTGGTAAAAAAAATTGTCACAAGTAATGTTGTGACCCTGCAGTCCAGTAGTCATATCGAGGACTACACGTTTTCCTTGGTTTTTTTCAGGGATGCCGCTTGCAGACTTGCCTGTGTAAATCTGTAGATTCCATGCATAGCTAGTTTTTGCATCACAGGCTGCCCAGATTTTTATGCCGTATTTGCCTGGCTTACTTGGCATGTATTGCCGGAAGGGGCATTTTCCGCGGAAAGGGAGAAAACGTTTGTCTACTGTCACCTCTGGCCCTGGGTTGAACATCAGTGGAAGGAGCTGCACCCATTTCTCCCAAACATCCCTGATGGGAGCAAGTTTGTCAGATTTTGTTCTGGTGTCTCTGTTGTCAAATCTGAGGACTCTTGATATCATTTGAAACTTTTGAAGTGACATTGTTGCCCGGAAAATATTCCTGCCTGTCGATGCGTCCCAGAGACTATCAGTGGCCTCATTGCAGGATTTGTACACTCCAGCAAGGAGAAGAACACCAATGTATGCATCCAGGTCATCATCATGAAGGTCATTCCATATGTTGCCGTGGACTTTTTTTCCTTCAAGGTTTGTCATAGCAATAATGACTTTTTTTATTGACAATGGCATAAACAGATCAAAACATGTCTTGATGTCACTTACTCTTGTCACAGCAAACCTTGTGATCCCAGGGGTCATTTTTATGACATTTGCAGCATCTGCCCTGCCATGTACATCTGGAGGTACTGAGCTCCAAATGATCTTGCCACTTTTGGATTTGAATCTTTCAGCGGGAGCAGCTTCAGCACCGGTGACCTCCTCATCAGACTGATCAGAACTGTCTGTGTCTTCCGGTTGATACTCCACATCATCTTCCTCCTCAGAAACCTGTTCATCTGTATCAGTTTGCTGCTGTGTGTCCTCTGATTCATTATCATCCAAGATATAATCTAGAATTTGGCTTGCATCTAATCTTCTCCTCATTGTTGCATGGTGTAAACTGAAGATGTATACTCTGCAAAGTACCAACTGTAAGCTGATTTGGCCGTACATGCCTGGACATGTCCCTAACTCAAGTTGTTGGAGGTAGAGCTGGCTGTGGGCTGTTGGTTTATATTGTGTTTATGAGTTCAGTTTTGGGACTTATTATTGTTTTTTTACTCTTATATTAGACCTGGGTCGAAATTGACCCCAACAACACAAATGTTATAATTTTAATAAGAGCATTTTACAATTTAGTAAAATAGTTTTATTTTATTGTATTTTGTTTAAAAATAAGTTCCTGAAAAAGTCAAAAAGTATTGATGCAATAAACAAATGTATGTAGAATTTGTATGCATTTAAAACCTAAAACGGGTCGGTCACGACCCTAACACTAGAGGAAGGATAAAAAAAAGATCACAAGGGCAACATAACACATATATTAGTGCTTCTATTGAGCATGTCATGTGTTCTCAAATCTTGTGTAGCTGTCCATGTGTATCTATGAATTCTGTTTTCTTTTTAAGGATCTGACAAGCAGTACAGATCCCACATGGAATAAAAAACAAAAATGTGTCCAAGCATACTGATGGAACAGTACATGTAAAATGACTACCCAAGTGATTCCCCAAGGAATTGGCCTTTCTGTATCCTGCCAACATATAAGTATATAAGTAGAATATTCCAATGATAGTTCATTATTGAATGCAAGGCATCCCACAAAGAATGTAAAGAAGTAATAAAAGAGTTTTGCTACCTGTTGTTGTTTACTTTTAGGTTTAAGAAGTGAGGATCTATCTGCCCTCAGGGAGTAGTTGTATGCTATTTTGATTGCATATTTTGAATTTCTATGCCACAGGCACTTTTCGATTTTAATTTTTGACTACCTGCCTTCTAAACACTAACTTTTTCATTTTTTTTTGTCCATTCACAGAGCGATATGAGGACTTAATGTTTGTGGGACAAACTGTACTTTGTAATGGTACGGTACCATTTAATATTCCATACGATGCACTGGGAAACTGGAAAAAAATTCAGAATGGGGTAAAATTGAAGAAAAACTGCAACTTTGTTTGTACAGTGTTCACTGAGCACCCAAAATGACGTCACCTGTATTCTATGGGTCAGTACAATTACAATGATACCAAGTTTATTTTAACCCCTAAAAAAAAAAAATAAAATCAAACTTTGCAAAAAAATAAAAAATTTCTTAGAGTTGCCATATTCTGTATGAGTGTACGAGAGTTACGGGTTTTTTTTTTTTTTTTGCAAGGCCAGATGTACTTTATAATTCTAACATTTTGGGGAATGTCTATTACTTTGGTTTTTATTCAAATATTTATGAAAGGCGAAACAGTGAAAAAACGGTAGCGTTCACCATATGGGAAATATATTTTTAGAAGTTTGTAGAATCGTTGATTGTAATGTCAATCTGTATTCCCTTAGTCCTGACAGCAGCACAATATGGGGTATCTCTGCCCCTGTGTGTTGTTTAGGACAGGTGGAACCTTTAATTAGCACCAAAAAGGTGCCTCCTACTAGCCCTATAAGAGGGCACAAGAGACCTCCCTCCACTGTGTAAATTATAAAGTAACAGGAAACAAGCTTCTAGGGAGGGAAGCCTTGTGCTGCTGTCAGGACTAAGGGAATACAGATTGACATTACAATCAATGATTCCCCTTACGTCCAACACCAGCACAATATGGGGAGATAGCAAGTAATTCCCCTAGGGAGGGGTTTCCTCGCTTTACAACGTCAAGGACTGACTGACCAAAGGCAGTTGTCTGGAAACTGCGGATGTCCAATGATAATGTTTAACAAAATGTCAACTGAGATGACCATGATGCAGCCGCACAAATCTGGTCCAATGGTAAGGACCGATACTCAGCCAAAGAAGTCGACAACCCAGGTCGAGTGGCCGTAGAAAGACTGGAGGGAATAACTGCTGAATAAGAAAGGAAGACTTAATTGTCTCCTTGATCCATGTGGATAGAGTAGGCTTGGAAGCCTTGAGGCCTCTGTTTTTACCCTGCATATCAATTAGTAGGCTTTCGGCCTTCTTAAGCGGTTGAGTGTGGGATAGGTAAATCCACAGACACCTTACCACATCTAAGGTGTTGAGCTTTTCTTCCTCCTCAGAGGTTGGAATGGGGAAAAACACAGGTAACGAAATTAGCTGATTGCTATTATAGTATGAGGGGACCTTAGGGATAAACCCAGGCAAACCTAAGGTGCACCCTATCTGCAAAAACAAAATGTACGGTTCTCTAGAAGAGAGGGCCTGGAGTTCCTCTACTCTTTTGGCAGATATAATAGCCAACAAAAAAGTGGTTTTGTAGGCTAAATATTTTAGCTCCGTAGTCTCCAAGGGTTCAAATGGAGGCCTGCAATGACTACCGCAAGGTCCCACTGGGGATGATACTGAGGGCTTTAGCCTCATTGCCCCTTTAAGGAACCTTGCAACCAGAGGATCCTGAGACGGACGTCTGTTCAAATGAGCGGAGAGGGCCGCAATCTGCACTTTCAAAGTGGCAGGGGCAAGGCCCTTATCCAAACCGTCCTGAAGAAAATTTAAAATATCAGCCGTTGAAGGTTCTAGATTATTAATACCCTTCTTGGAGCACCATTCTATGAAAATCTTGGCTGTCCTCTGGTAGTTCTTATTGGTAGATTCTGCTCTTGCAGAAGAAAGGGTCTTCAGGACGGCCTCTGACAGTCCTCTATCCTGCTGTAGGGACTGCTCAACCTCCAGGCTGTCAGGTTGAATCTCCAGAGATCCTGGCACTTCAGAGATCCTTGGGAAACCAGGTTCTGGATGGGGGAAGCCTCCAATATATCCCTCGACTCATCTCCATGAGTTGGGAAAAACCAAGCTCTTTTTGGCCAGAATGGAATGATGGCTATCACAGAGACTTGGTCCTGTCTGATTTTCATTAATACCTTTGGTATTATTGGAATTGGAGGGAAGATGTATGCCAGCCTGGACCTCCAAGGGATGGACAGGGCATCCACTGCCAAAGGATTGTCCTCCTGGTAAAGGGAACAGAACTTCTCCACCTTGGCGTTGAGTCGGGTTGCCATGAGGTCTATTTCTGGAAGACCCCTGTTCAGGGTAATCTGATGAAAGACTTCTGGATTGAGTGACCATTCTCCTGATACGGCATGACCCCGACTCAACCGATCCGCTACTATGTTCAGGGAGCCCTTGATGTGAACTGCGGATAAATGGGTTAGATTTTTCTCTGCCCATGTAAATATCAGATCTGCCTCCCTGAGGAGGGTTGGTGATCTGGTGCCTCCCTGTCTGTTCACGTACAGCACTGTGGTCATGTTGTCTGACTGGATTTTGACTGCTCTTCCCTTGGGAAGAGGCGAGAAACAGAGTAAGGCATGATCTACGGCTCTGAGCTCCTTCCAGTTGGAAGAGGTCCTTTTTTCAGGAGCGCTCCAGACTCCCTTTATGGGGTTTTCGTCCAATGGGCTCCCCATCCCGAGAGGGATGCATCTGTAGTCAACAGGGTCCAAGAAGGTTGGACCATGGACCTTCCGTCTTTCAGGTGCAACCACCACTTGAGGGAAAGACGGGTCCTGGGGGAGAGTCGAATCTTCTTGCTGAATGTAAGAAGGGAGCGATCCCAAGCCTCTAGTAACTCCTTCTGGAGGGGACATAAGTGCCACAAGGCCCATGGGACTGCCTCCACTGAGGAAGACATCAAGCCCAGGATCTTCATCAATGTTCTGATGGAGGCTATCGGCTTTTTGAAGAGGTGCCAGACAGCCGCAACCAGCTTCTCCTTCCTTGCTGGTGTCAAGGAGATTTGCAGGCGGACTGAATCTAGGAAGTAGTTTTTTCAGAGGAACTTCCTTCGAGTTGAAGGGATCGTTTTTGACTTCTCCCAGTTTATAAGCCATCACAGACTCTGAAGGCTGTCTGTAGGTACTGGAGCAGAACAGACTCTGACTGGGCCTTTATCAACCAGTCGTCTAGATAAGGCACCAAGAATATCCCCTGAAGCCTGAGGGCGGCCGTTATGGGGGCCACTACCTTTGTAAAGGTGTGGGAAGCAGAGGAGATCCCGAAGGGTAGTGCTGTGAATTGAAAGTGCTTCCTGTGGCCGGAAACTACTACGGCAATCCTTAGAAAAAACCTTCTGTGTGGAGGTAAATAGAAATATGCAAATAGGCGTCTTTTATATCCAAAGTCACAAAAAACATCGCCTTAGAGGAGAAAGGTGGTGACAGACTTTATGGTTTCCCTACGGAAGCGCTTCTTTTTGATGATGCGGTTGAGGTACCTTAAGTCTATGATCATTCTCCACTTGTCTGCCGGTTTTGGCATCAGGAAGACGGGAGAATAGACACTGGATCCTTCTTCTAGAGAAGGGACTTCCACCACGGCTCCCTTGTGAATGTACTCTCGGATGGAGCATTCCAATGTAGTCTGCTGCATTGTAGGGAGGCTGCGAGTTAACACAAACCGATCCAGAGGAGGACGGAGGAACTTGATTGCATAACCTCTTTGGATTACCTACCGGACCCATGGGTCTCGAATTTTTTCCTGCCAGCAGTTGAGTAAGTGGGAGACACGACCTCCGACAGGAATCTCGGCCACAGGAAAACTGCTTCTGATGTCAAAAGCTAGGCTTGACTTTTTTATCATCAGACTTCGGGAATCTCCGGCCGGCGCCTCTAGCGGAATAACTAGAGCCTTTCTGGGACTGCCTTCCACGACGAGGCAGATAGCCTCTACAACGGCCAGAGCCAGACCTACCTCTGAAGGCCTGGGGTACAGTTTTACCCTTCTTGTCGGCCAAGCCCTCTAGGATCTCGTTTAGGGCACAGCCAAAGACTCTACCTGGCTCAAAGGGTAATGCGCACAAATTATACTTTGAGGGGAACACAGCTCTCCAAGGTTTTAACCATAGATGTCTTCCTGCTGCAGTGTTCTTGGTAAGTGCCAGGGATTTGGCCGCCAGCCTTAATTGATGGTGGGAGGCTTCCGATAAATATTCAGCTGCCAGGGAAACTGAGCCTAGAAACCCTAGCAGCTCGTCTCTGGAGACTCCAGAGTCGGTCACTTTCGAGGTGGACCAGGTCAGTACATAATTTGGATGACACTTCACAGGACGCAACCGCCACAGCGGTCTTGGGCGAGGCAGCTGAATAAGCCTTCTTGAAGGTATTGTCGAAGCGCCTGCCATTGCGTCGTGCAGATTTGCTCCATCATCTGATGGTACCTTAGTGCGGCAGGACAGTTTAGCCACCGCCATATCCACCTTGGGAGGAGGACCCCATTTAGCAACTGGGAATAAAGCGCTGAACCTCCTAGGAACCACAAGAGGTTTTTCATGACTTCTCCACTCTGAGGACATTAATTTTTGTAATGTCTGGTCCACTTGGAAGACCCTAGGCCCTCTATAGGTGGACGCGGAGGCTTCCCCGTCAACATCACAATCCTTAGACCGGATGGACTTCAGCAGCCGGCTTAATTTTTCGAGTGGGAAGCATGGCCTGCTGGGATCTTCAGTGGAATCGTCAGATGAGAGTGTCTAGTCCACTATCTGATAATCTTCATCAGAGATCCGTAAGCAAGATTGTGTCTCAATCTGCGGTCTCTTGGCAATCTGGGCGATGGAAGAACGGATCTCCTTGAGAGACTCCTCATATAGTCCTTTACCCAAGTAACAACCTCTTATAGAAGGTACTTCCGGCGGAGGTCCGCAACACTGGTGACAGTGGGTAAAATCATAGCCGTCAGGTAAAGGGGTATTGCAATCCAAACACGTTAGGTGTTCAAGTTTAGAGGAATTTTTCCACCTAAGCCCATCACCATTACGTGATGCAGAAGATGACATCTGAAACATCAAACAGCCACGTGACACTGAAAAAGGGAAGATTGCCAAGCATCGCATAAAAAACCAAGGGGTACCTCTTTTTTTTTTTTTTTTTTTAAATCTGTCACTTGAAGAGAAAAAAACCGTCAGAAAAAAACCAGCCACCGCAACCCACAGCAGAGGAGCTAGAAACCACTCACTTAACAAATAAAGGACTGCAGACCTTTTGAATGTAATCCAGCAGCGAGGGGAGGAAGCCAACAAAGAAACATTTATACAGCACCAAAACAAGTCAAACGCCATAATGGAACATAGAGGAGCATAAGCCTAAGCCAGAGGCTCAAAATACACGCAGCAAAAATCAATTCTATATTTTGCCTTTAAATTTTCAATTTCCAAACTTACCGCACTTTTTCCGAGAAAACTGGAAGTAGGCCGCGGTGGTGCGCAAAGGCTTCCTTCCCCTGGGAACACGGGACCGGAGAAAAGTTCTGGCCGAGGAGGTTCCTCACTTACTTCCGGGATCGCGCTGCCTGCAGAGCGATGAGCCGGATAACGCTGCGCTGCGGGGTGAAGGCCCGAAGGACCGGAGGTTTTTCCTTTGGGACCGAGGTACCCCATAAAGGTAAGCCAGGAGTAAATAAAACCCCTAGCAACGGGAGGTCACAAGAGACCTCTGTCCATCTGTTCCACACAGGACAGAAAAAAACACAGTGGAGGGAGGTCTCTTGTGCCCTCTTATAGGGCTAGTAGGAGGCACCTTTTTGGTGCTAATTAAAGGTTCCACCTGTCCTAAACAACACACAGGGGCAGAGATACCCCATATTGTGCTGCTGTCGGACGTAAGGGGAATAGGCATTTTCAGATACAAGAATACCTAATGTGTATGTGTTTCACTGAATTTATGTACTTTTATATGTATATGTGGTTCTGCGGAAAGGGGAGTGATTTGAATCTTTAATTCTTTTGATTTTGATTGCAAGTTTGGAGTAATGTCTCTCCATTAAGGATATTTTGAATTTCTGTGCTTGGATTTTAAACCCTTCCTGTCATAGGCATTTTTCATTTTTGACTCCCCACCCCTTGAGAAATTCCTTGAGGGGTGTAGTTTCTGAAATGAAATAAATAATTTGACCCCAAAATATAACCTCATCTCAGGGCCTCTGCAAATACTTACCAATGCAGTGTAAGGGCACGTTCAGACGGCGGAAAATGAGGAGGAATTGCAGGGCATTGGCATTCCGTTGTGGCTTTCAGCTGCTAACCAGGAAGTGTCGAACTGCAGAATCCACGGCAAAAATCGAGCAGGATTCCGGGAAGCAGATTCCAGGAGGAATCCACAGCAAATTCCTTAATGACCAAATGCACATGGTGCTCTTTCACTTCTTAGCCCTATTGTATTTACAGACAAAATATTAGGGATGCATGTAGGGTGTTTCCAAATTCAGATAACAGAGCATAATAACTGGAGAGCTAATCTTTCACAGTGCCACAAGTTGGGCATACCATATTGGGCACTGAAATAGCAGATAATCTGGGAACATTTACATTTTCATTTTGCATCATTCACTGCACATTTCATTTTGGAAATCATTTCTTGGTTTAAAATGCTGATTATGCCACTTGATAAATTCTGTGAGGTGTGTACTTTCCAAAATGGGGTCACTTTTTGGGGGTTTTGATTGTATTGGTATTTTAGGGGCTATGCAAATGTGACATGGCACTCGAAAATGATTCCAGCAAAATGTACCCTCCAAAAGTCATAGTATTCTTTCCATGCACCCATAAAGCAGTTTACGACCACATATGGGATATTGTAGGACAAATTGTGTAATGAACCATGGGATACTTATTTTGATAAATTTCTTAAAGGGTGTAGTTTCCAAAATGGGGTCACTTTTGGAGGGTTTTCAAAGTGCCAGGGATCTGCAAATGAGACATGACACCTGAAAACTATTCCAGCAAAATCTACTTTTCCAATGCCCAGGGGCTCTCCTTCCATTTGGCGTGCTGCCATGTGCCTTAACAGCTGTTTACATCCACATGTGTGGTATTGCTCTGGAGAACTGCATCACAAATTTTGAGATGAAGTTTCTGCTTAAAACTCTTGTGAACATGTATATTTTAGGGATAATTGAACATATATGTACATTATGTCACGGAAAAAAAAACATCTCAAAATCACTTGGGTAAGTTAAAGTGTCTCAAAGTTATTGCCACAAAGTGACTTGTCAGTTTTTAAAAATGGCGGCGTATTCTTAGGCTAAGGCCCCACTTTGTGGAAAAGCTGCTTTTTTTTTTTTTTTTTTTAATGCAGATTTTGCTGCATTTTTTGGAGCCAAAGCTGGGAGTAGATATAACGGAAGGTAAAATTATAAGTGTGTCTCGTATATATTTCTCATTCATTTTCAAGCCACTCTTGACTTTGAGTCAAAAAACTGCAGCAAATCTGCAACAAAAAAACATCTTTTCTGCAACATGGGGCCTTGCCTTAAGTTTTTGGCCATGTTCTTTAAAAGGTTTAAGCAATCTAATGTACCTTTCTTGCCCTACCTTTTTCTCAAAAAACATGTGTTGCCTAATATGTCTCTTATTTGTAGTTTCCTTTAGTAATAAGGAGAAAAGGGCATTTTATTTCTTTAGGGTATTTATATCTCACACACACATTCAAAAAGTATAAACACTAGGTATGCATTAAAGGGGTATTCCCAACTTGGATAGTAATGATAAATCCATAGAATATATGATTAACATATTGCATCCAGGTGGAGCTGCTTGTTTGTTTCTGTAACTCCCATAGAAGTAAATTGTGACATTCCTTTCCATTCTCTGCCTGTATGCCATGGCATTAAGTAAAGCAGGTTGGGCAACCCTGCACTTACCTGAGACATGTGCCTCACACATTTCTGGAATATGATGTAGACGTAAATATATAAAATATGTACAAGTCAGAAACCTCTTGATGTGCAACCATCTATTACCTAACTTCCTTCAATTTAATTTATGCTGATTTCACACTTCCGCTGAGATGTCTGTTGCTCTGGTTCATCATCAACTGATATTAAAACTGGCAGATTAACAGATACAAATGGAACACATATTATCTGTATTAGTACTGACAGCAATTTTAACAGAAAAATAAAACACAGCATGGTGCCTTTTTTTCCTTTAAAAAAGGTATAACAAAAAGTGGTTTATATTTCAACATTGTGGTCAATACTGATATATACAAATGGAAAGTATTCCTTTTGAATCTGTGAGGCTACTTTCACTTCTGTGTTGGAGCCTGTTTGGCAACTGTCACAATATGCATTGAAAATAACCAGACAAAAAAGTTCTGCAAGTCCAACTCTTTCATCCGGTGGTTTTAGTTTAAAAGAACGGACTCCCAAAGGATCCCATTATAGTTAATGGGGTCCATTGTTCTCTGTATATGACCACTTATGTAGCTGTCCACCTATCTGTTGTTCTGGTCCTATGACACTTGTGTGAACCTACTGTCAGTGTGCAAGTTTTGATGTCTGTTGTTCTGATCCTCTGACAGATAAGTCAGAATGGCAGTGTGAAAGAAGTCTTGACTCTAAAATAATTAATATAGAAATGACCATACAGTTTTCAAGTACAGTTATGCAGCATGACAGTGTTTAATTTATGTCAATGTGAATATCAGTGATAACTAATTATTTACAATGTTTACTTCTTATTTGGGTTTTTCAGTACAGCAGTCTTGTATGGAGGTCACAATTTCATGCAGTATTTCATTTCTATTTTCTTTTGTTACCTAAAATAGAAAATGTACAAAATTATATAACAAACTTCAGATTAAGCCTCAACATATTATAGCATTATAACAAACACATAACCAAGTAAACACCAGAATTATGTATACTTCCCAGAAATAGCAGTTAAAAATATATTTTATAATTTTATTAACCCATTAATACCTTAACCCCTTCCCAACATCCGCCATAATAGTACGGCGGATGCCAAGTCTTTAAAGATGGCGGCCACTCTGCTGTACATTACAGCAGAGACCCAAAGCTAATGCCCGCGATCAGAGTCCCCCAAAGTAAAAAAAAATAAAAAATCATCCACGAGGCCGGTCCCCACTAGCCCCGTAGCTTTTCTGTTGCAGGCTGGCTCCCGCGTGGCGAGATCGCGGGAGTCGACCTGTTCCCTTTGCATCCGGAAGCCTAAAAAAATATAAAAAAAACAAAAAAAAAAAACAAAAGTTCAAATCACCCCCCTTTCCCTAGAATATAAAACTAAAAATTTACTGTGAAACACATCCCTGTGTATGAAAACGCCAGGTCTACAAACTAGCATGAAAAAAAAAAAATCAAAAGTGCCAAACCGTCATTTTTTCGCTGTTTCACCACTGATAAAAATTTGACTAAAAAACGATCAAAGACATTACCCAAAATGGTATAACTAAAAAGTACAGCTACTATCTATTGGTACCAATGTTTGGTATATATGACTTTTTGATCACTTTTTTTATTTTATTTTATTTTTTTGAGGAAAGCAAAATGACCAAAACCCGTTCATTTGCGCATTGCGGTATTTTTTTATTTTTTTTTTTACGGCGTTCACTGTACGGGATAAACAACGCTATTTTTGGACAGTGGGGACTTATGCACACGTGGGGATACCTAACATTTATTTTTTAAATATAAAAGGTGTTTTTAACATCGCACATTAATTCCTATGGCAACTGTGCATAGGCAGTCAGGAGGCTATGGCCCTGCCTCCTGGCTGCCAATGGCAACCCCTCAGAACCCACGATATTATCGCGGGGGGTCCGAGGGGTGATCTTGCCCCGGGACCCCCTAGCTGCCTTGATCGCTATTGATCACGACTTCCAGGGGGTTAATTTTCTGGAGTCGAAGTATCTTTAAACTCTGGCACCTGGTCGCAGCTGAGAGCAGGAAGGAATGCCACAGCTTCTGTGCCTGCGGAATTACAGCGCCTTACTATTATGGCGCTGAGCGTTAACTATATGCTCAGCGAGAAGTAATAGTACGTCGCAGAGCGGGAAGGGGTTAAGGACTTTACAGGATAGTTTGGGAGTTAACGCTTGTAGTGCTAGTAAGATTGGATGGCTATTTGAAGTATATTATAGTCTCCATTTTGTATTATAGACCCTATTTTGTGTCTTAAGCAGAATTTCTCATTGCTGTATGAACTCTGTTATTCAACAAAATTGCACAGGCTTGCATACCTTTGATATCTTAGTTATTTTGTTTATTTCACAGATTTATGTGAAAAAATGTATGAAATCTTTCTCACCCAGTTTATTATGTTGGAACCTATTATCATTTTAATTGGAGGTTATTTTGGCTACCTTATCTGAGGATTTGGAACTGGCCACTCCATGGTGCAGGATGAGGTAGACAAACACCTGCTCATTTCAAACTTATGCAACAGTAGGTTGTATCAGCCATTTTGTGTAATGGGTATAAGAAGTTGAGGGGAGTTGATGAAGACAGAAGCTCTGTACCCATATGTAGACGGGGATTCTCTGGCTTCGCCGATTGCTTTCACAGTTGATGTTTCTGGGCAGATGATAAGCTCTTGGTGATAATTGTAAGTAATCTTTGTATCTAGCATTTTACAAAAGTGTACGCAATATCACACTATTTCTTGTAATCAGTTTATTATATCACTTATATACTATCATTTTACCATAACTGATTTGGCATTATACTATTTTAAATGAAATTGTGTTTATATCCTAATTGACTGGCCTTCTTTAAAGTCGTAGCAAGAACCTGCAAAACAAAGCTCTGCAACTTTTTTATTTTCCAAAATTTATGATTTTTAAAAAAAATTTTTTCAACAGTGGGTGCGGAAAGTATTCAGACCTCTTTAAATTTTTCACTCTTTGTTTCATTGCAGCCATTTGCTAGAAGCAAAAAAGTTCATTTTATTTCTCATTAATGTACACTCAGCACCCCATCTTGACAGAAAAAAAAACAGAAAAAAGAAAAACTGAAATATCACATGGTCATAAGTATTCAGACCCTTTGCTCAGTATTGAGTAGAAGCCCCTTCCTTTTGAGCTAGTACAGCCATGAGTCTTCTTGGGAATGATGCAACAAGTTTTTCACATCTGGATTTGGGGATTCTTTGCCATTTTTCCTTGCAGATCCTCTTCAGTTCCGTCAGGTTGGATGGTGAATGTTGGTGGACAGCCATTTTCAGGTCTCTCCAGAGATGCTCAATTGGGTTGAGGTCAGGGATCTGGCTGGGCCAGTCAAGAATGGTTACAGAGTTGTTCCGAAGCCACTCCTTTGTTATTTTAGCTGTGTGCTTACGGTCATTGTCTTGTTGGAAGGTGAACCTTCGGCCCAGTCTGAGGTCCAGAGCACTCTGGAAGAGGTTTTCTTCCAGGATATCTCTGTACTTGGCCGCATTCATCTTTCCTTCAATTGCAACCAGTCATCCTGTCCCTGCAGCTGAAAAATACCCCCATAGCATGATGCTGCCACCACCATGTTTCACTGTTGGGATTGTATTGGGCAGGTGATGAGCAGTGCCTGGTTTTCTCCACACATACCGCTTAGAATTAACACCAAAAAGTTCAATCTTCGTCTCATCAGACCAGAGAATCTTATTTCTCATAGTCTGGGAGTCCTTCATGTGTTTTTTTGGCAAACTCTATGCGGGCTTTCATATGTCTTGCACTGAGGAGAGGCTTCCTTCGGGCCACTCTGCCATAAAGCCCCGACTGGTGGAGGGCTGCATTGATAGTTGACTTTACTTTCTCCCATCTCCCTACTGCATCTCTGGAGCTCAGCCACAGTGATCTTTGGGTTCTTCTTTCCCTCTCTCACCAAGGCTCTTCTCCCATGATTGCTCAGTTTGGCTGGACGGCCACGTCTAGGAAGAGTTCTGGTCGTCCCAAACTTCTTCCATTTAAGGATTATGGAGGCCACTGTGCTCTTAGGAACCTTGAGTGCTGCAGAAATTCTTTTGTAACCTTGGCCAGATCTGTGCCTTGCCACAATTCTGTCTCTGAGCTCCTTGTTCAGTTCCTTTGACCTCATGATTCTCATTTGCTCTGACATGCACTGTGAGCTGTGAGGTCTTATATAGACAGGTTTGTGCCTTTCCTAATCAAGTCCAATCAGTTTAATTAAACACAGATGGACTCCAATGAAGGAGTCGAACCATCTCAAGGAGGATAAGTAGGAAGTGGACAGCATGTGAGTTAAATATGAGTGTCGCAGCAAAGGGTCTGAATACTTATGACCATGTGATATTTCAGTTTTTCTTTTTTAATAAATTTGCAAAAATATCTACATTTCTGTTTTTTTTCTGTCAAGATGGGGTGCTGAGTGTACATTAATAAGAAACAAAATGAAGAACTTTTTTGCTTTTAGCAAATGGCTGCAATGAAACAGAGTGAAAAATTTAAAGGGGTCTTAATACTTTCCGTACCCACCTTAGCTATGTGAGGGCTTATTCTTTGCTTAACGAATTTGTTTTTGGCACCATTTTGGTTTTACATATAATCTTTTGATTAGCTTTTATTTATGTTTTTGGGAAGTCTGTGTGAAAAAACCTATAGCACCTTCATTATTTTTTGCATTTTATTTTTACAGCGTTCACTCTGCAGTAAAAATGACATGACAAATTTGTTTGGTAGGTCACTACAATTATGGCAATACCATATCTATATTGGTTTTATGTTTTACTGCTTTTACTACATAAAATGTCATGAAAATGAACGATTAGCCTGGGGTCAACACATTGTGACGCCTATAATTTTTTTTTTTTGATATGTATGATTTTTTGATGACTTTTTATTGTATATTTTTGGGAGGGAGGTAAGGTGAAGAAAATATCTTAATTTGCGCATTGCATTTTTTTATGGCATTGACTGTAAAGGCATAAATAACGCTATTTTATGATCCCCATACATATTGTATTGCAGTACATATCACAAAGGCTCCCTATCTGCAATAGGGAAATGGGGAAAGGCAGCCAGGAGGCCAAGCCTCCTGGCTGTCATGGCAGCTTCGTCGGACCCAGAGAGATCTCATCGGTGGGATACGATGCCATGATTGCTATATAAAGTGTTTTCTGACTCCGGCGGCTAGTATAACGCAGCCGAGACCTGGAAGTCATGGCACAGGCACAGATATTGTGCCCGCGGCATGAAAGAGTCATACTATTACAGTGCTAAATGTCAACTATAAGTATGACACAGAGTGGAATGGGGTTAAAGGGGTTTTTCCATGAATATAACCATATTTAAATCTGTAGACAATGTAGAAAAGTTAAACATTTTTGCAAATATCAATTAAAAATTTTAGGACAGAAACTCTTAATGGTCTGAGACTTGTCAGTAACCTACCCATGATTTCCTTGCTTTGTCCAGGTTATCAGACAGGGACATTACATGCATGAGAAGATGACCTCCCACAGCGAAAAGTAATTTGAGGGTTCTCCTTCACAATCGGTCTTAAATTTGGATCCAACTGTAGCGCTATTGTCAAACGAAGGCTATAAGTCTCACTATATCCATCTTTCCCAGTATATTTGCATTTGTCATTAACACTTCACTCAGGTCCCTGGAAAGGGCATTTCTCAGGACATTAACCTGGGTAATCTGTACAATTCCACAGTCACTTCTCATAACAAAAGAAAGTGACTTGGTTGGAGAGGGGATTCTTGGTCTGCTATATATGCAGTGGGTGTGTGGCCTACCCATTTATTCAGGTCATTAAACTCTTTACATTATCAATGACTAGTGAATGAATTAAAATCAGAGATTTGATTACCTGTAGAATGAAAGATAAGCTACAAGTGGACTTGCAAAAGTGGATTGGAAGTGATATTTACATCATTGCCATCTAAATGTGATACAAAACTAGGATTGAGCCTTAGGCTTAGGAAACTACATGCTGCTGCTCTGCAGCTACTCTGCCATACACTGGGACATCAGAGAAGGAGCTTCCCCTGCTTCATGCTCACACTGTTATGTTTGTGCATCTCACTACTGCGAGTAGCACCTGACTCCCTCACCACTGTGTATTCCCTTGGACTTAAAATGGCATTTGTGTGAGAAGCACCTGTGCTATGTCCTGATCAACTTCATAGTATCAGTGGGATTAGATTACAAATTCAGTATAATTTGAGTGTAAAATTTATGTCTCAATGTCACCTAATGACAGTCCCCTTCTGTATAAGATCTAATACAGATCCCCTGAAGAGACCTGTCTTATTTAGGATGAACCGCGTTGCAAGCTATGAGACTGTTTTGACAGTGAAGCCTGGGGTGTACCCATATTACGGTGGGAATTATTCGGGGACCTAAGGTAAGTGTAGGGTAAATTTGTAACATCCCTCCTACAACATGATCAGAGGATCTTTTTTCTGACCATTCCCAAGCATACTGGTTAAATCACTAATCACTGGGAGCTCTGTATTTTTTTTTTTTCGCCACCTTTTGCCTTTTTTCATCACCTTTTATATCTATGTGCTTAAACATTCAGGATACCTATACAGGGGCTTGGGGTGGCATGTTTTCTAGAGCGTAAAGCACTTGCCTAACATCCTTCTAGATGTATCTATACATACCTTGCATGGTTATTATTAAAAGTAATGTTTTAGATGTCTATCGTTGTTGCTTTGGAATTGGACTGTATGGTGAACTGTACTGTATCCATTTATACTGTCGGTCAGTGCAAAAGTTTGTACTTGTTTAGAGAACATGGCAGGGTTCAAAAGGGAAGTACCACCACTTAAACTACAGGAGCTTAAAGGACTCAGATGAAACGCTTTTCTGGTGCCGGGCAGGGCCCTCTATCCCACTGTACCAGTTGGTCTCTGTTAGCATTATCTGTTTTGTATATCTGGTGTACCGTATGTAAAATCCGCAAATGTAAAACACCATGGAATTAATGATGCTATATAAATAAACAACAATAAACTATATAAATAAACAACAATAAAAGGTAATGTGCAGCAGATTGAGAATAGTGTGGAGTGAGAAATGCAATTTTGTATGCATAGATGCAATTTCAGTACCTAATATAATGTGTCGAACATATGTCACCAGAGACATAAACCCTATAAATTGCATTGTGGATTCTCCCAGGTATGACAATAGCCTATATGTGGCAGGGCTCAGAAGAGAAAGAGGCAGCATGTGGCAGGGGGACAAGCTGTGTGGAGTGCATCAGGGTAGAAATCAAGGGTAGAAAACGCTCTTTTATAAAGAGCCCTGGTTTGTCGTGACATGGGTCACATTGATATATATTGTCTTTCCTAATCCGCCTCCTTAAGCAGACTCGTCACCTCTTTTGACTCTTTCCCATTTTGCCAGGACTTAATTTAGGAGAGTGGAGGGGCCTGTTACGAGAAGATTATGTTACTGAGCTGTCTAGAGGGAGCTTGAGAGCAGAACCATGCCCACGAGATTTCTACATTTCGTCTTGAGACCAGTGCCCCCTACAGTCAGACTATTTAAAATGCTTTTTCACTGATAAAACAGCATGGTTTCTAATGATTGAAATTCATAATTATGAATAGCAAGGGATGGGCTACTGATACAGCATAAGATGATTGTAAAATTAGAACCATGTTACAAAAACAATTTTAAGCCCCAAATGCACACATTTCAAGAATTTTAAAAATGCTGCAAAGGAGTACACAGCTTTTAAAAACAAGTTTGCCTTGAAGAAAAATCTAAATAATATAAACAAATAGTCATATGATATTAATAAGTCACGCCAAATTACAAAGTGATATGTAGGATTAAGGATGCAAGTTTGCATTTGTATCAGTAGCTGTACCTGTATTAAAAGGGGTTATCCAGGCAAAAATGGACAACCCTTTTAACGTTTAAATCAACTGGGGGAAGTGAAACAAATAAAAAAAAACAAAAAAAAAAAACATACTAACCTGTCCCGGTTCTTCTGCTCCGGCAGCGTCTCCCGGGTCTCTTCCATCGTGTCGCTGATTGGCCTCAGCGGTCACATGACTGCTGACGTCAATCAGCGGCCTCAGGAAGAGGACCCGTGATGACACAAATGACATTGCAGGCCCTTCGTCAATCAGCGGCTTCATCGGAACTGCGGAAGACGCTGCTGGAGCAACCCCCTGGACAACCCCTTTAAATTAAAATAGTAAAAGTCACCTACATTAAACATTTTAACATCCTGCCGATGTCTTATTTCTTCAACAATTGGTAGAAATCTCCCTCTGGATACGGGCAAAGTTCCAAACACCACAACAGAGGGGTTATCCAAGATTTTTTTCACAGCAGAAATAAATGGTTGACTAAGCAGCTCCATTTTTCCAATTTCATCAATAGCACAAATAGGTCTATGGAGCATGCTCGTAGTTGACCTCTGAGAAAAAAAAAAAACAGAAACAGACAAATGTTAAACATATTCACAGACATAAATTATTTTATAAACATACAGTGGGGAAAAAAAGTATTTAGTCAGCCACCAATTGTGCAAGTTCTCCCACTTAAAAAAGATGAGATAGGCCTGTAATTGACATCATAGGTAGACCTCAACTATGAGAGACAAAATGAGAAAACATATCTAGAAAATCACATTGTCTGATTTTTAAAGAATTTATTTGCAAATTATGGTGGAAAATAAGTATTTGGTCACCTACAAACAAGCAAGATTTCTGGCTCTCACAGACCTGTAACTTCTTCTTTAAGAGGCTCCTCTGTCCTCCACTCATTACCTGTAGTAATGGCACCTGTTTGAAATTGTTATCAGTATAAATGACACATGTCCACAACCTCAAACAGTCACACTCTAAACTCCACTATGGTGAAGACCAAAGAGCTGTGGAAGGACACCAGAAACAAAATTGTAGACCTGCACCAGGCTGGGAAAACTGAATCTGCAATAGGCAAGCAGCTTGGTGTGAAGAAATCAACTGTGGGAGCAATAATTAGAAAATGGAAGACATACAAGACCACTGATAATCTCCCTCGATCAGGGGCTCCACCCAAGATCTCTCCCTGTGGGGTCAAAATGATCACAAGAACAGTGAGCAAAAATCCCAGAACCACATGGGTGGGGGGGGGGGACCTAGTGAATGACCTGCAGAAAGCTGGGACTAATGTAACAAAGGCTACCATCAGTAACACACACTACGCCGCCAGGGACTCAGATCCTGCAGTGCCAGACGTGCCCCCCTGCTTAAGCCTGTACATATCTGGGCCCATCTGAAGTTTGCTAGAGAGCATTTGGATGTTCCAGAAGAGTATTGGGAGAATGTCATATGGTCAGATGAAACCAAAGTAGAACGGTTTGCTAGAAACACAACTCGTCGTGTTTGGAGGAGAGTGAATGCTGAGTTGCATCCAAAGAACACCATACCTAATGTGAAGCATGGGGGTGGCAACATCATGCTTTGGGGCTCTTTCTCTACAAAGGGACCAGAACAACTGATCCGTGTACAGTCATGGCCAAAAGTTTTGAGAATGATACAAATTAATTTTTACAAAGTCTACTGCTTCAGTTTTTCTAATGGCAATTTGCATATACTCCAGAATGTTATAAAGAGTGATCAGCTTAACAGCAATTACTTGCAAAGTCAATATTTGCCTAGAAAATGAACTTTATCCCCCAAAACACATTTCAACATCATTGCAGCCCTGCCTTAAAAGGACCACCTAACATCGTTTCAGTGATTGCTCCATTAACACAGGTGTGGGTGTTGATGAGGACAGGGCTGGAGATCAATCTGTCATGATTAAGTAAGAATGACACCACTGGACACTTTAAAAGGAGGCTGGTGCTTGCCATCATTGTTTCTCTTCTGTTAACCATGGTTTCTAAAGAAACACGTGCAGTCATCATTGCACTGCACAAAAATGGCCTAACTGGGAAGAGTATTGCAGCTAGAAAGATTGCACCTCAGTCAACAATCTATCGCATCATCAAGAACTTCAAGGAGAGAGGTTCCATTGGTGCCAAAAAGGCTCCAGGGCGCCCAAGAAAGACCAGCAAGCGGCAGGACCGTCTCTTAAAAGTGTTTCAGCTTCGGGATCGGGCTACCAGCAGTGCAGAGCTTGCTGAGGAATGGCAGCAGGCAGGTGTGAGTGCATCTGCACGCACTGTGAGGCGGAGACTCTTGGAGCAAGGCCTGGTCTCAAGGAGGGCAGCAAAGAAGCCACTTCTCTCCAGAAAAAACATCAGGGACAGACTGATATTCTGCAAAAGGTACAGGGAGTGGACTGCTGAGGACTGGGGTAAAGTCATTTTCGCTGATGAATCCCCTTTTCGATTGTTTGGAACATCTGGAAAACAGCTTATTCGGAGAAGAAGAGGTGAGCGCTACCACAAGTCTTGTCTCATGCCAACTGTAAAGCATCCTGAAACCATTCATGTGTGGGGTTGCTTCTCAGCCAAGGGAATCGGCTCTCTCACAGTCTTGCCTAAAAACACAGCCATGAATAAAGAATGGTACCAGAATGTCCTCCAAGAGCAACTTCTCCCAACCGTCCAAGAGCAGTTTGGCGCTCAACAATGCCTTTTCCAGCATGATGGAGCACCTTGCCATAAAGCAAAGGTGATAACTAAATGGCTCAGGGAACAAAACATAGAGATTTTGGGTCCATGGCCCGGAAACTCCCCAGATCTTAATCCCATTGAGAACTTGTGGTCAATCATCAAGAGACGGGTGGACAAACAAAAACCAACAAATTCAGACAAAATTAAAGCATTGATTCTGCAAGAATGGACTGCTATCAGTCAGGATTTGGTCCAGAAGTTGATTGAGAGCATGCCAGGGAGAATTGCAGAGGTCCTGAAGAAGAAGGGTCAACACTGCAAATATTGACTTGCTGCATTAACTCATTCTAACTGTCAATATAAGCTTCTGTTACTCATAATATGAATGCAATTATATTTCTGTATGTGATAAAAACATCTGACAAACACACATAAAAACCAGAGGGCAGCAGATCATGTGAAAATATAATATTTGTGTCATTCTCAAAACTTTTGGCCATGACTGTACATGAAAGAATGAATGGGGCCATGTATCGTGAGATTTTGAGTGCAAACCTCCTTCAGTCAGCAAGGGCATTGAAGATGAAACGTGGCTGGGTCTTTCAGCATGACAATGATCCCAAGCACACCGCCAGGGCAACGAATTAGTGGCTTCATAAGAAGCATTTCAATGTCCTGGAGTGGCCTAGCCAGTCTCCAGATCTCAATCCCATAGAAAACCTCTGGAGGGAGTTGAAAGTCCGTGTTGCCCAGCGACAGCCCCAAAACATCACTGCTCTAGAGATCTTGCATGGAGCAATGGGCCAACATACCAGCAACAGTGTGTGCCAACCTTGTGAAGACTTACAGAAAACGTTTGACCTCTGTCATTGCCAACAAAGGATATATAACAAAGTATTGAGATGAACTTTTGTTATTGACCAAATACTTATTTTCCACCATAATTTGCAAATAAATTCTTTAAAAATCAGACAATGTGATTTTCTGGATTTGTTTTCTCATTTTGTCTCTCATAGTTGAGGTTTACCTATGATGTCAATTACAGGCCTTATCTTTTTAAGTGGGAGAACTTGCACAATTGGTGGCTGACTAAATACTTTTTCCCCCACTGTATGTAATCAGGGGTCCACCTTCCATGAGGCAACCTGAGGCAATGTCCTCAAGGCAGCGCCGCATGGAATAAACTAGGGGATGGCATTCTTTTTCTAACAGGCCGCTACTTATTGTATTAATGCAATAAGCAGCGGATGATACTTTTTACTCACCCACCCACACTCCTATGCAGGCTGGCTCCGCTGCCACCTCCAGGGTGTGCTGTAGCTGACGTTGAAGAACGCCAGGACGCTGAATGTAGCGTCCTTCAGCATCATGAAGTAAGTGCAGTGCCTGCTAGAGATGGCAGTGGAGCCGTGCACAGGAGTGTGGATGGGTGAGTAAAAAGTATCGGCCGCTCTCATTGCAATAGTATAATAAGTTATATACTTGGTGGGGCAGCATAAAAAAGGGGTAATATACTGTGGGGGAAAACTACAAACAAAAGAGGTCATATACTGTGGGGGGGGGGGGGGGAAGGTGTGCCATATACTGTGGGTATGGCAAAAAAGAAAAAAAAAAAAAAAAAGGGGAACCATATACTGAGTGGGAGCCCAAATCAAAATGGGAAAATTTAGATCTGTAAATGGGGGGGGGGGCATGTTCTGTGACCTCTGTATCACTGTATGTGCATGCAGCAGTTTACATCCACGTATGGGGCATTTTCGTAAACAGGAGATATTGCTTAACAAATCATGGATACAGTTTCTCCTTTAACTCCTTGTAAAAATAAAAAAAGAATTGGGACTTAAGAGACTAAAGTTTTATTGTAAAAAAGGAATTTTTCTTTTTAACATCACAATGGTAAAGAATTCTGTGAAAAATCTGTAGGGTCAAAATATTCACTATACCCCCTGATAAATTCCTTGGAGGAGTCTAGTTTCCAAAATGGGGTCACATTTTGCAGGTTTCTGTTCTGGCACTTCAGGTGCACAGCAATGCAATATGGTATGTAAGAACTATTACAGCAAAATGGATGCTCCATTATGTGGCCATACAGCAATTTACATCCATATGAGAGACATTTCTTTAGTCATAATAAATTGCTTAAATCATGGATGTTTTTTCTCTGTTAACCCCTTGTAAAGATGAAAAATTTGGGTCTAAAGTGACGTTTTCTCATACAAAAAGTAATTTTTGATTTTAACATCCTAATGGTGAAACACCTGAGGGTCAGAATACTCACTATACGCCCTGACAAATTCCTTGAGGGGTCTAGTTTTCAAAATAGGGAGTTTCTACCATTCTAGCACTTCAGGGGTTCTGCAATGGTGCCTGAAACCAAGTCCAGCAAAATCTGCCCTCCAAAAGCTCAATGGTGACTTTTCTGTTATGCTAAGTGTACATACAGCAGTTTGGAAGACCTGTATACAGGATCAAACTGAAGGGCATAGGGCCGACCAGAGGAACTTGTTCTGGGGGCCATCCAACAGTTTCCTGCTAATCACTTACACCATGGCTCCTTCACTTAAATCTTACATATGTGCTGACTATCTTGAGTATTTTCCCAGTAATGCCATCCCCATAGTATTGTGCAATCACCAATAGCTCCATGGCTGGTTCATGCACAGTACTGTATGGGGAATGATACAGCCATGGAGCAGTACATATGTGTGCAAGATTATAGTGAGGGAGCTGTGATGTCGACATAGCACACAGGGCTGCCAGCAGGAATTTTGAGCCCCCCCACCAGTATAATGCACAGTGGCCCCTACACAGCATAATATGCTCCACAGTGCCCTCCACAGTATAATATGCTTCACAGTGTTCCACGCACAGTATAATATGCTCCACAGTGGTCCTCGCAAAGTATATTATGCTCCACAGTGGCCCAGTACAGTAGAATATGCTCCACAGTGGCCTCCACACAGTATAAAGCTCCACAGTGGACCCCACACACTATAATACGCTCCACAGTGGCCTCCGCACAGTATAATATGCTCCACAGTGGCCCCTGCACAGTATAATGCCCCACAGTGGTCCCCGAACAGTATAATGCCCCACAGTGGCCCCTGCACGGTACAGTATGGAGTGCACATACGCAGTCCATATTATACTGCGCTACATTCCCCTGCCAGCCGCCCACACTACGGAGATACCTCCTCTTTTTGACGTGTGCCGGCCGCTCACTGTATTGCTCACACATGGGCGGCCGGCAGACAGAGGTGCTGGTCGGCGTTACGATGTACAGCGCTAGCCGGCACCACCTCTTTATGATCTGTGCCAGCAATACAGTGGGTGGCCAACACATGTCACAAAGAGGAGGTGCCAGCCCTCGAGAAGAAGAGATGTCCCATGCCCTGAAGGTCTGGACCGTAAAACAGGTAAGTATGATGGGGTGGGGGGTTTAGATAGACTAGCTGATGCTCCGTGCTGGAAGGGGAACTACAAGATCAACGAACATAGCAAACATGTGTCACATGACCACCCCAGCAATACAGAAAAATAGGCATTTTTTGGAAAAGGAAGTAACTTAGAAGGTAGGAGGGGTTGAGGATTGTGGTCTCATATTTAGAATATTACTTTATCCTTAACCTCTTTAAGGGGTCAAGCGCAAGAGTGCTTCCCAAAAATTAACATGCAAAGTGAGAAATGAAATATGCCATTTCAGTGCCCACTTTGCGTTAACAAAAACACACACTCCTGAAACTTTTAAGCAGGATATCCTAAGTACAAAAAAATTGTATATGTGGGTGTTTGGGCACACAGCAGGGCTTAGAAGGGAAGGAGCGCAGTACGTTTTGGATTTTGGGTGTAGATTTAGAGGGACTGGTTTTGGGATACCATGCTGCTTTAGTAGAGTCCTGGAGGTGCCAGGAAAGTGGAATTTCCCAAGAAGTAACATTTTGTAAACTACATCCCTTAAGAAATTTATCAAGGGGTGTAACAAGCATTTTTACCCTCGAGTGTTGCATTAATTTATAGTTTCCAGAAATGAATCCGCAGCTGAAAAGTAAAGCTGCAATTTTAGGCCATGTCACTACCCAATATTTATGCCCAGCTTGTGTTAGCAGAAATAAACACTCAAAAGCTTTTAAGTGAGTTAATCCAGGTACAACATCTTTTGGAGTGTTCATCTCTGACACTAATGATGTATTTCTGAAGAAAAAGCGTTTTTCACTTTTGACCATTAGGTGAGCAACACCTGGGGCTAAAAAAGCTCAGTACAACTCTGCATAAATTTCTTGAGGGGTGTAGTTTCTAAAGTAGGATGACATCTCAGGGGATTCTCCTTTACTAGCATTTTATGGGGCTCTGGTATGGCATGGCATTCAAAAAACAAATCTTTTAACCCCTAGACATCACTAATCTGGCTATTTAAGTCGCTTTATCTCATACCTGGTGCTGCAGTCACGTTAAAGTCAAACACCTGTGATTTACAACTGCTCCTGCAATAGTGATAAGTGGAATCTCTAGGCTCAAGTTACTGTCTGGAAGTTACACTGTGAAAATGGAAGATTTTAGGATTTTTATCAACTAAATTTAACTCTATATAGTGATCATATAAAAGTGAAACTGCCTTTCCATTCACATTGTGCTAGCAGAACTTGTTCCCCTGCCACTCCCTCCCATCACCTACTTCCTGGATGTTTGCTCTGTCTCAGCAGGGAGCCTAGCTAGAGATAACACAAGCAGTTTACAGTCATCTAGTTTTTGAAACTACTGGTTAATTTACACATGGACTAGAGGTCCAGAAAATAAGCCATGCTGAATATAAAACCATATAAAACCTCATTTTTGTTGAAAAACTATATAAATGTGTAGCCCCTGTGATCAGAAGAACTAGGAAAACAAATTTTAATATGTTTATGTGCAATAGTATATATAAAAACAATTTTGTATTAGGTAAAAGAAGCAAAATTTACATTTTTTCTCACATTTTATACCATTCTTCTACTTTTAGCGAAAAAAAATATTCAACTTATTTAACAAATAAGGCTAGTTATTCCAAGCCTTAAGTGTCCTGAAAAAAGCATTGTAAAAATAGTTGAGATATGCAAAACCATTAAAAAGATGCTGTGTAATGCAATGAATACAAAAGTGCTAAATTTGGCCTGGCATTGGGGTATCAATGACGCTTGGTCCTGAAAGGGTTAAATCTCTGCTTCAAAAACCAAATAGCGCTGCTTCTCTTTTGAGCATTGCTGTATGCCTGAACGACAGATAATACCCACATGACATTAAGAGGATTATCCTTAGTGCAGAAATGTCATATACAGTCATATGAAAAAGTTTGGGCACCCCTATTAATCTTAATCATTTTTAGTTCTAAATATTTGGGTGTTTGCAACAGCCATTTCAATTTGATATATCTAATAACTGATGGACACAGTAATATTTCAGGATTGAAATGAGGTTTATTGTACTAACAGAAAATGTGCAATATGCATTAAACCAAAATTTGACCGGTGCAAAAGTATGGGCACCTCAACAGAAAAGTGACATTAATATTTAGTAGATCCTCCTTTTGCAAAAATAACAGCCTCTAGTCGCATCCTGTAGCTTTTAATCAGTTCCTGGATCCTGGATGAAGGTATTTTTGACCATTCCTCTTTACAAAATAATTCCAGTTGTTAAGTTTGATGGTCGCCGAGCATGGACAGCCCGCTTCAAATTATCCCACAGATGTTCAATGATATTCAGGTCTGGGGAATGGGATGGCCATTCCAGAACATTGTAATTGTTCCTCTGCATGAATGCCTGAGTAGATTTGGAGCTGTGTTTTGGATCATTGTCTTGCTGAAATATCCATCCCCGGCGTAACTTCAAATTTGTCACTGATTCTTGTACATTATTCTCAAGAATCTGCTGATACTGAGTTGAATCCATGCGACCCTCAACTTTAACAAGATTCCCGGTGCCGGCATTGGCCACACAGCCCCAAAGCATGATGGAACCTCCACCAAATTTTACAGTGGGTAGCAAGTGTTTTTCTTGGAATGCTGTGTTTTTTTGACGCCATGCATAACGCCTTTTTGTATGACCAAACAACTCAATCTTTGTTTCATCAGTCCACAGGACCTTCTTCCAAAATGAAGCTGGCTTGTCCAAATGTGCTTTTGCATACCTTAGGCGACTCTGTTTGTGGCGTGCTTTCAGAAACGGCTTCTTTCGCATCACTCTCCCATACAGCTTCTCCTTGTGCAAAGTGTGCTGTATTGTTGACCGATGCACAGTGACACCATCTGCAGCAAGATGATGCTGCAGCTCTTTGGAGGTGGTCTGTGGATTGTCCTTGACTGTTCTCACCATTCTTCTTCTCTGCCTTTCTGATATTTTTCTTGGCCTGCCACTTCTGGGCTTAACAAGAACTGTCCCTGTGGTCTTCCATTTCCTTACTATGTTCCTCACAGTGGAAACTGACAGGTTAAATCTCTGAGACAACTTTTTGTATCCTTCCCCTGAACAACTATGTTGAACAATCTTTGTTTTCAGATCATTTGAGAGTTGTTTTGAGGAGCCCATGATGCCACTCTTCAGAGGAGATTCAAATAGGAGAACAACTTGCAATTGGACACCTTAAATACCTTTTCTCATGATTGGATACACCTGGCTATGAAGTTCAAAGCTCAGTGAGGTTACAAAACCAATTTTGTGCTTCAGTAAGTCAGTAAAAAGTATTTAGGAGTATTCAAATCAATAAAATGATAAGGGTACCCAAATTTTTGCACCGGTCAAATTTTGGTTTAATGCATATTGCACATTTTCTGTTAGTACAATAAACCTCATTTCAATCCTGAAATATTACTGTGTCCATCAGTTATTAGATATATCAAATTGAAATGGCTGTTGCAAACACCCAAATATTTAGAACTAAAAATGATTAAGATTAATAGGGGTGCCCAAACTTTTTCATATGACTGTATCAAATCGCATTTCCTATCAGAGGTTTTAATCCCTTGGATGCTGTGGTCAAACATGACTGCGGCATCCAAGGGGTTCCACCATGCCACCTGTCCCCCTTGGCACCCCCCCCCCCCCCCCCGTGGTGATTAAAATTTAAAAAAAAAAAAAAATCTGATACTCGCCTGTCCTGGGCTCAGCAGTAACTCCAGAGCTCTTCCTCCCCAGGCCTTACTGCTGGGGCCTGTGATTGGGCGTAATGACAGTCATCACACCCCCACGTGACAGCTGAGGCCCAATCACAGGTTCCAGCAGTGATGTCTGGGGAGCAGGACTTCATTCGCAAAGACAGCAAATGGTATCTCTGGTTACCCAAAGGATCCAATAAATCATCCCGCGCTCGTGGGAAATAACCCCCGGTCACAGTTGGTGATAGTAGGTAATCACTTTTATTGTAACAATGGGCACAATGCGTTTCGGAACAAAAGCCCCTTTATCAAGTGCATAAAAACTGTTAAAATAAAACATAATACTCAATATACAATCAAAAAAAATAAATACATTATAAGGTCAAAAGTATTATAAAAAATTCTGGTGTAGTAACACAAATACATATAATTAAAAGAGCAGCTTGTCAGCATAATGAATGTCATAGTGTGCCTTCATTCATGTTTTCTACACTACCATTCAAAAGTTTAGGGTCACTTAGAAATTTCCTTATTTTTGAAAGAAAAGCACAGTTTTTTTCAATGAAGATAACATTAAATGAATCAGAAATACACTCTATACATTGTTAATGTGGTAAATGACTATTCTAGCTGCAAACGTCTGGTTTTTAATGCAATATCTACATAGGTGTATAGAGGTCCATTTCCAGCAACCATCACGCCAGTGTTCTAATGGTACATTGTGTTTGCTAACTGTGTAAGAAGGCTAATGGAGTTTTGCTGGTTAGAGAAGCTATAAAACTGACCTTCCTTTGAGCTAGTAGAGAATCTGGAGCATTACATTTGTTGGTTCGATTAAACTCTCAAAATGGCTAGAAAAAGAGAATTTTCATGTGAAACTCGACAGTCTATTCTTGTTCTTAGAAATGAAGGCTATTCCATGCGAGAAATTGCCAAGAAAGTGAAGATTTCCTAAAACTGTGTACTACTCCCTTCAGAGGACAGCACAAACAGGCTCTAACCAGAGTAGAAAGAGAAGTGGGAGGCCCCGCTGCACAACTGAGCAACAAGACAAGTACATTAGAGTCTCTAGTTTGAGAAATCGACACCTCACAGGTCCTCAACTGGCAGCTTCATTAAATAGTACCCACAAAATGCCAGTGTCAACGTCTACAGTGAAGAGGAGACTCAGGGATGCTGGCCTTCAAGGCAGAGTGGCCAAGAAAAAGCCATATCTGAGACTGGCTAATAAAAGGAAAATATTAATATGGGCAAAAGAACACAGACATTGGACAGAGGCAGATTGGAAAAAAGTGTTATGGACAGACTAATCGAAGTTTGAGGTGTTTGGATCACACAGAAGAACATTTGTGAGACGCAGAACAACTGAAAAGATGCTGGAAGAGTGCCTGACGCTATCTGTCAAGCATGGTGGAGGTAATGTGATGGTCTGGGGTTGCTTTGGTGCTGGTAAAGTGGGAGATTTGTACAAGGTAAAAGGGATTTTGAATAAGGAAGGCTATCACTCCATATTGCAACGCCATGCCATACCCTGTGGACAGCGCTTGATTGGAGCCAATTTCATCCTACAACAGGACAATGATCCAAAGCACACCTCCAAATTATGCAAGAACTATTTAGGGAAGAAGCAGGCAGCTGGTATTCTATCTGTAATGGAGTGGCCAGTACAGTCACCAGATCTCAACCCCATTGAGCTGTTGTGGGAGCAGCTTGACCGTATGGTACGCAAAAAGTGCCCATCAAGCCAATCCAACTTGTGGGAGGGGCTTCTGGAAGCATGGGGTGAAATTTCTCCAAATTACCTCAGCAAATTAACAGCCAGAATGCCAAAGGTCTGCAATGCTGTAATTGCTGCAAATGGAGCATTGTTTGACGAAAGCAAAGTTTGAAGGAGAAAATTATTTCAAATAAAAATCATTATTTCTAACCTTGTCAATGTCTTGACTATATTTTCTATTCATTTTGCAACTCATTTGATAAATAAAAGTGTGAGTCTTCATGGAAAACACAATTGTCTGGGTGACCCCAAACTTTTAAACGGTAGTGTATATGGGTGTACCCCGAAAACATGAGTGGAAATAGACCTATAGTGAGTGATGTAGAAATAAATAATCAAGATATTGATAAGGGATCTTTAACTGAGCATTATTAAGAAGTATATCTGCTAGGTTTTGTAAAAACGAAAGGGGGAGATAATATCCATATTATCCTAAAAGCAAGGGAAGGGGAAAAGGTTTATCAGAGGGCAGACATAATCATATTGATTTGGTGCAATCACTACAAAAATAAACAGATTGTTTATAGATGTCCTTATTATGTTTAAAAGATGAGAATACATGATGTTTATTACCCATAAAGTGTTTACTAATGTCATTATGACACTTTGAAAATGAGTGTAAATAAGAATAAATGATGGGTGGTGTCTGTTACTAGAGCTCATATATTAAAGGGGACATGATATATTTTGCAATAGTGAAAGTAAATGGTTCAATCTCAACAATAATATTAAAAATAATAATCCTTTAATAGTCCCACCACGGGGAAATTCAGTGTGTTACAGCAGCAAGGATATGCAATGCAATATAAGAAATACAAATAATACTAATAATAATAATAATTTTTATTTATATAGCGCTAACATATTCCGCAGCACTGTACAATTTGTAGGGTTCAAGTACTGACAAAAAAGATACATTACAAAGAAATATTCAATTCACACAGTGGGACTGAGGGCCCTGCTCGCAAGAGCTTACAATCTATGGAGGTAGAGGGGTGACACAGGAGGTAGCAGGGACGGCAACAGACATAGCATTGCTTGTACAATGGTCAGACAATTTTGTGATAGAGGTTACTGTCATTATACATATATGAAGCTGTATGAGCCGTCACCAGTTGTGTTCTTTAACATGCAGATGGTGCCTGGACATATAAAGCTAGTCTGATATGGCATCATATCCTGTGAGGTAATGTTGGAGCATCAACAGAGGAGGGTATGTTTTAGGGATTCTAATTACGGAAGGGTTTACATTAGGAGTTGTGATAGGCCTGTCTGAAAAGATATGTCTTTAGTTTACGCTTGAAGCTGTGGAAATTGGGGGTTAATCTAATAGTCCGGGATAGGGCATTCCAGAGAAGTGGTGCAACGTGGGAGAAGTCTTGTATACGGGCGTGGGAGGTTCTGATAATAGAGGATGTTAGTCTTAGGTCATTGAGTGAACGCAGAGTAGGGGTTGGGCGATAAACAGAGATGAGGGAGGAAATGTAGGGAGGTGCAGCATTACGGAGAGCCTTGTGAATGAGGGTGATAAGTTTATATTGTATTCTGTATTGAATAGGCAACCGATGTAGTGACCGGCACAGACCGGAGTCATCGCTGTAGCGTCTAGACTGATAGATGAGCCTGGCCGCTGCATTCAGAATAGATTGTAGAGGGGAGAGTTTAGTAAGGGGAAGACCGATTAGTAAGGAGTTACAGTAGTCAAGGCGAGAGTGAATCAGGGCAACAATAAGTGTCTTTAGTGTATTTGTGGTAAGGAAAGGGCGGATTCTGGAGATGTTTTTGAGGTGGAGATGACATGAGCGTGCGAGTGATTGGATACGGGGGTGAAGGAAAGGTCTGAGTCAAATAAAACCCCGAGGCAGCGGGCATACTGCCTAGGAATTATGGTAAGGCCAGAGACTGCAATGGAGATATCAGGGACAGATCTATTAGATGGTGGAAACAGCAGTAGTTCAGACTTTGAGAGATTCAGTTTCGATAAAGCGATGACATGATATTTGAGACAGCAGAGAGACAGGTGCAGGGGTGATGTCACGAGATGATGTATATAATTGGGTGTCATCAGCATAAAGATGGTACCGGAAGCCAAATCTGGTGATGGTTTGTCCAATGGGGGCTGCGTAGAGAGAGAAGAGCAGGGGGCCTAGGACCGAGCCCTGAGGAACCCCAATGGCAAGGGGAATAGGGGAAGAGACAAATCCCACAAATGATACACTGAAAGTGCGGTCTGAGATATATGAGGAGAACCAGGAGAGCACGGTATCCATGAGGCCGACAGAGCGGAGCATATTGAGGAGGAGTTGATAATCAACAGTGTCAAATGCTGCTGAGAGATCCAGAAGAATAAAAAGAGAATAGTCACCATTAGATTTAGCCGTCAGGAGATCATTGGAGACTTTTGTGAGGGCCGTTTCAGTAGAGTGCAGAGTGCGGAAGCCAGGTTGTAAGGGGTCAAGAAGAGAGCTAGTAGAAAGATAGCGGATTAAACGAGACTAGAACAAGCATTCCAAGATTTTGGAGATGAAGGGGAGGTTAGAGACGGGTCGATAGTTAGCAGCACAGGATGGGTCAAGGGAGGATTTCTTCAACAGCGGGATTATGACAGCATGTTTGAAAGCGGATGGAAAAATTCCAGAAGAGAGAGAGGTTAAATATTTTAGTAAAGCAAGTCGTGACAGCAGATGATAGAGACTTGAGACGGTGTGAGGGGAAAGGGTCACTACTGCAGGTTTTAGGGTGAGAAGAAGAAAGTAGCTGAGAGACTTCCTCTTCTGTAACAGGGTCAAAAGATGAGAATGAATAGTCTGAAGTGCAGTAGGTAAGGGGATCAATGCCACCCGGGGATTGGGCAGTTATTTCCTGATGGATCTTATTAATTTTGACATGGAAATAAGTGGCCAGGTTTTCAGCACTAAGGTCTGTCAATGGCGTCTGCACCTTGGGAGTGAGTAAGGAGTGAAAAGTATCAAAACTCTTTTAGGGTTACAGGAGACAGAAGAGATGAGAGCGGTGAAATAGGTTTGTTTGGCAAGGTGAAGGGCAGAGCTATAGGTTTTAAGCATAAATTTGAAGTGGAGGAAGTCTGCAGGTGTACGTGATTTTCTCCACAGACGTTCAGCACACCTAGAGCACCGCTGAAGAAAATGTGTCTGTGGCATGTGCCAGGGTTGCTGCCTCCTGCGTCAAACTTTTCGAGTGGAGGGGGGAGCCGCCTAATCCAGTGCACTTTTAACCATTTCATTATAGTGACTGGTGGCCAGATTGGGACAGGAGAATGAAAATATGGGGGACAGAGAGGACTGTAGAGTATCTGACAGGTGCTAATAGCATATAAGTTTCTATATGTATGATGGTTAGGTGTGTCCTGTGAAGGAGAGAAAGCACTGATGGTGAGAGGCTGAAGGTTATGATAAGAGAGTGGCAGAGAAGAATTAGTAAATTTAGAAGCTGTGAGGAGTCGATGGAAGACAAGATCGATCGTTTTACCATCTACATGTGTGGTGGATGAGGAAAGTTGTGAAAGACCAAAAGAAGTGGTTATTGAGAGAAACTGTGAGGCAGCTGGGGAGACAGGGGTGTCAATGGGGATGTTAAAGTTACCCATGATGAGGGCAGGAATTTCACTAGATAAAAAGAGGGGAAGCCAAGATGCAAAGTGATCCAGAAATTGGTAGGGTGAGCCAGGTGGATGGTAGATCACGGCTATGCGTAAGGAGAGTGAGCATAAAAGTCTGATGGACTTCAAATGAGGGGAATGTGAGTGAGACTACGGGTGGGATGACCTGAAAAGTGCACTGTGGCGACAGAAGTATACCTACCCCTCCACCCTGCCTGTTGTCAGGCCTAGAAGTATGTGAGAAATGTAGGCCATCATGAGACAGTGCAGCTAGGAAGGCCGTATCAGATTGCTGTATCCAGGTTTCAGTAAAGGCAAGCATGTTGAGAGATTTACTAAGGAATAAGTCATTAATATATTCTAGTTTGTTACACACTGAGTGGGCGTTCCAGAGAGAGCAGTTAAAAGAGACAGGAGAAAGATAAGGAGAGGGAACACAGTGGATGAGGAATTTCTAGGTGTGCATGAAGTGGAAAAGTTAGAGGAAGAAGGAAGGCCAGGGTTAAGAGAGATGTCCCCAGCAGCTAGTAGGAGCAAAATAGACAGAGACAGAAGGTGGTTTAGTGATTTAGGAGGACGCTTATGTTTAATTTCACTACTAAAAAGTATAGGGATTGGGGTGGTTAAAGAGAGTGAAAAGTGTGTGAGAGCTGTACATGGGAAAAGGAAGAAGAGAGGGACTGATTTGGATAGTGTGCACTGGTGGTAGAGATGGAGGGGAGTTCTGCAGGAAGAAAATTGTTAAGATAGTAAGTGACAGTGCAGCTCTATGATACCATGTGTTTAAGCTTGTTTTGGGTTTCAGTTTACCTAGAGTTCTTCCATGGCTTGCCTGTCTTGTTCCCTAAGTCATTGTCAATTCAAAGCACAGGGTTATATAAAGAACCACTCTATAGTTAGATGTAGATTTAGCCATCCAACCCAAACTTAGGCACTAGAAAAATAAGAATGCAAGAGCACCCCATCCTATTGGATTAAATGTTTATCACACTAACACAAGGATTTATTTGGACCAAACACACACTCAAAATAAACCCAGTCTCACAGGATACTGAGAATTTATATGGATCTCCTAATATAAAAGCACTCGTTTCGGAGTTATCAAGTATTCCCTACAGTATAGAAAGATTCTCTTCTAAGGACTAGGATATTTTATACTGGCTAGATGTCATACGGAAACAATTATTAACATAAAAGAAAGAAAAATAATGAGAAATACAATATAATGGGCACAAAGGAGACAGTTTAAACCTGCCAAGAGCCCAGACATGTTGGATACATTCTATAAATAAAAACCCAGTATCCCAGTGGAGGAGAGAGTTTTGCTGTGTTCCATTGATATAGAGGCATTGTACTCCTCTATCCCGCATGAGGCGGGATTGAGAGCAGTAGACCATTATTTGAGATCTCAGGGCTTACAATATCAAACCCACAACAGATTTTTAATAGAACTGTTGGAATTCTTTCTTACCCACAACAACTTCTTGTCTGATGGCAGGTACTAACACCAGTTCAGGGGCACAGCCATGGGGAATCTATGTGCATCAACATATGCCAACTTTCTCCTGGGCTGCTGGGAGGAGACCGTAGCTTTCAGTGAAATGAATGAAATTTGGACATCAAGGATGGACTTGTCGGTACGTTATATTGACAATGTAAGGGGGATCAACGGTCATTTAAAGCATTTGTAGAGAGCCTTAACAACAATAATATTGGTTTATCCTTTACATACGAAATAGTCACCATTAATTATCTTTAAAAGAGGATACGGGGTATTTAAACACAAAAGTCTTTAGGAAACCAACAGCAACAAATTTCCTCCTCTGCTAGGACAGCCATCATTCTCTGCCTTTAAGGAAAGGTATTCTGAAAGGGCAATAATTTGGGTTAAAAGAAACTGTACCCAAAATAAAGATTTTAGGGAGCAGGCAAGTGACCTAAGATTGAGATTCCTAGAAAGAGGGTATCCAGTCCAGATACTTAAACAAGCATACCAGGAAACTTGCCAAAAAGATTGTGTGATATTACTAGCTAGTAAAGAGAGACCAACTGAAACTGACAAGTTAGTGAGACTGATTGCAACATACAGGTATGATAATGGAACTAAGACTGCTAAAAAAAAAAAAAATCTTAGATCGCCATTGTGGAATACTTACCTCTGACCTGGACCTGAGAGAATCTGTGGGTGATACAGGAAAGGCAGGTCATTGCAGGACAAATTAGTCCATAGGCATTTTTCATCTCCCTTACACTCGTCTTGGTTAAAACCGCCACGTGGTTGCCACAAATGCAGTGGGTGTGTAGCCTGTCCCTTCTTGATTACTGGTTCTTTGTTTGTAGGCTCAAGATCCAACATGAAATATGAAATTAAACAGTTCATCTTCTGTTGCACAAAGGGAGTAATTTAAAGAGCCATTTGTATTTGCCAAAAAGAGTATGTTGGCAAAATGAACCGAGAACTAAGAAGGAGAATTGGCGAACATTTAGGCAACATAAGAAATGGTCGTGACCTACCATTGGCTAAACATGTAAATTTGGTACACCATGACAATTTAAACTGCATCAAATTCATGGGCATTGATGTGGTGGAGAAACCAATAAGGGAAGGCAATTGGGAACGTATGACCTTACAGCGAGAATCACAATGGATCTTTCGGTTAGATTCATTGGTCCCAAATGGACTAAATGAAAGTCTTAGTTTCAATTGTTTCAGGGAGCATCAGGGTCAGCGCAAACTATTCATCGACATTTGAATGAAACGCTATGGCAGGAGACCCAGAAGGACCCCACTGCTGACACAGAGACACATTATACGGTTTAATGATAACAGAATGAGGGATTCAAAGAAAAGAACATACTACCAACAGTCAAATATGGTGGAGGTTTCAAAGATGCTTTGGGGCTTTGGGGTTGTTCTGCTGCCTCTGGCACTAGATGCCTTGACTATGTCCAAGGCATCATTAAATCTCAAGATTACCAAAGAATTTTGGGTCTCAATGTAGAGCCCACTGTAAGAAAGCTGGGTTTACATCCTAGGTCATGGGTCTTCCAGCAATGACCTCAAACATACTTCAAAACGTACCCAAAAATGGATGGAAACAAGGCACTGGAGAGTTCTGAAGTGGCCAGAAATGAGTCCGGCTCTTAATCCCATTGAACACCTGTGTAGAGATCTTAAAATTGCTGTTGGGGTTACCCTGCTAGAATTTGTTCAGGAGCTTCTCCTCATCCGGAGATTGGAGGCCCTGGTAGTGGAGGACTCTCCGGATTCCTCTTAATTCGAGGCCCTTTGGCAGCCATGGGGGGAGTTCAGAAGTCCATAGAGTTTTCCGACCTCTTTTCTTGATTCGGAATTTCCCCTATTCCTTTGCTCCCCCATATGGAAGTCTGCTATATTAGGCCACTTCCCTCCTAATCTTACCACCCCGTTTGTTGTTGCTCGTGTCTTGTCCTCACACCATACCGGGTTAAATTTTACCCACTGAACTATGCTGTGTTTTTTTCGTTTTTTTACTTCCTCATACCTGTGGTATTGACTATATTTGATTCACCAGTGTAGGCGATTTATGTTACTGTTACTTACGAAGGCCATTCGTCTTATGTAGTCCAAAGACAAACTGTTTCTTTTTCCTTTTCTGTTAAACTAAAAAACATTTTCAATAAACATTGATTAAACCAAAAATTGCTGTTGGGAGAAGGCACCCATCAAATATGAATAACCTGGAGCAGTTTAGTCCAAAATTCCAGTTGAGAGGTGTAAGAAGTGATTGATCTGTTTTCTTGTGTTGTTCCAATACACACAAGGGAAATAAAAACGTGTATGACAAAACATGTGTAATTGCAATAATTTTCTGGAAGAAATACTTCAGTTTCTGGAAAAATTTCAGGAGGTGTCAGGAGGTTTCAGACTATAAAACGCACTTTTTTCCCCCCAAATTCAGGAGGAAAATGGGGGGTGCGTCTTACAGTCTGAATGTGGGGTGGGGTAGCTGAGTGGGGTCATCGCTGCATGAAAACGGTGGCAGCAGGAATGGGGTGATGCTGCAAGCACTGGGCTTTTAGGAGAGGGTGACCTGGTGGTGCGAACCTCTTTCCAACATCCGCCATACCATTACTGCGGAAGCCGGTTGCATAGCTACCGGGTCTCCACTGTAATGTACAGCGGAGACCCGGAACTAATGCCTGTGATCAGAGTCCATTTTGATCGCGAGCGTTACTACCCAAGACCCCCCCCCCTTCAAAATATTAAAACTGCCGCAGGGGCCGGTCGCCACCAACCCCATACCTTTCATGTTGCAGGCCAGCTCCCGTGCGGCAAGATCACAGGAGCCGACCTGGTAATCTGACAGCCGGAAGCCTTATGAAGGCTTCCAGGCTTGTCATAGTAATGTAGTGAATCTCTCAATCTCCCATTGCAGTCTATGGAACTTGCAATCACACAATTGCAGGTTCAAGCCCCATAAGTGGGGGGGGGGGGGGCTAATAAATTAGCAAAAAAAATAAAATAAAGTTTTAAAAAAATATAAAAAATTAAAAACAAAGTTCAAATCGCCCCCTTTCCCTAGAATACATATAAAACAAAAAATAAAAATAAAAAATACCGTGAAACACATACACAATAAGTATCTCTGTGTCCAAAAACGCCCAGTCTACAAACTTATAAAAAAAAAAATTATCACGTACAGTGAACAGCGTAGAGGGGAAAAAAAAATCAAAATGGCAAACCGCTGTTTTTTTTTCGCTGTTTCGCCTAGGATAAAAATTTGAATAAAAAGGGATCGAAGCAATAGACATTCCCCAAAATAGTATAACTAAAAAGTGCACCTGGCCCCGCAAAAAAAGACACCCTATGCATCCCAATACACAGAAATATAAAAAAAAAAGTTACGGGTGTCAGAATATGGCAACTTTAAGAAAAAAATATTTTTTTGTAAAGTTTTGGATTTTTGTTAAGGGGTTAAAATGTAAATAAAACTATATATATTTGGTATCCCCAGAATCATACTGAAACATAGAATACAGGTGACATGTCACTTTGGCTGCATAGTGAACGGTGTAA